>JASVER010000019.1:3592884-3809818 GCA_030449065.1 Oceanodroma leucorhoa
ATTCATTGGTTGATAAAGGCCCCGTGTTGAGTATCTCAGGGCAGTGATTTGATGCTATGCTACATCTTGACTAAAACTTTACACCCTGAGAATGAGGCTTCCTCTTATGATGTGATGCTTTGTTACCTGTCCGTGTCTCTAGGAGACATCTCTTTGAATGGATCTGCACTTTCTGTCTGGCCTTCAGGAAAGTATAGTGAAGAATAAAAACACCTTTAACAATAAGATACACCTTCCTATTCTACACAGGAAAGGAGATGAAAAATTAGGTTATTACAGAAGGCTGCTATTCAGCTCAGCTCAGCTCAGCTCAGCTCAGCAGTGTCTCTTTATACTGACAACACTCTGCTTGCACTTATGTGTATTTGAATCTCCTACGTGTATTTATCAAACAAGCCTTTTGTTTATGTGTCAATAGAGCTGGAATCTTGCCTCAGGATTATTTTACTTTATTGCTATAGCACCTGCTACAGCAGCTAAATGCTACCTGTAGTTAGGTCTGATTCAGCTGCCCTTGTTGGACTGCTTTTCCTACCAGCCTGATTGCTGAACTCCAGGACAGTTTTTGGTGGAACTGAGAAATCTTCAAACCAAATGGCAGGCAGTTGTTTAAGGTTGACAACACACTTAGAAATGGCAGAAATGCAAGACTCTTATAAATGACAAATTCATGTAAACAATGCAGCTTATTCAGAAAAAAAACTTCCAAAGAAGTTTTGGAAATCAGAAGTCAGCTGTAGATTTTACTGGCCCTTAAGAGCTGGCGATGTTTTTGAAAGATGGGTGGTCATTCTGGAGGCACTGCCTTTTTTTGGAAGTCTGAATGGAGGTAACATGAGATTTCAGATGGGGACTGCTCAGCAATGCGCCCCCACAACTCACTTTAAAAACAGTGGCCMAATCCTGCATTTCGTAAACGTCTAGGGAACCATTTGGTTAAGACATACTCTTTAAGGCCTCTTAAGATCCATTGTAGAGAGGGACWAGCAGGGATGTGCTGCTATGGCCTCTGGATCTATTCCTGGAAGAACATAACTCCATACACTTTTTTCTTAAGGGCATGGAAAAATATGTGAGGAGAAATTTGCAGTGTATTCACAAAGGGAACAGCCGGTTCTGAAATTAAACTAGGTGATAAGCTTTCAGCTCAGAAAATCAAAAACCTCCAGCGAGGTACTGTTAAAAACTGCTACAGAACCAGTTAGTGCAGTATCATCTGATCAAATGAACTGTAGGACATGAAAATAGCAAAAAACTGGATCAGATAACCAGCCTGCTCAGGACTGCTTCCCTCTGTTACAAAAATATGTGCTTTATCCCACTACTTTCCTGACATTGTCATGGCACAACTCATAAATGGATTGGACAAAGAAATACTTTGTTCCCTTCCTGTCTGCCACAAAAGGCTTTGCTTTGTTAAAGACAGAAAACACTGCACGTTAATGTGCCATTCCCCACCTGATGCCTGTCCAACATCCTTATTCACAGCAGCTAAAGAGCAGCTGCATCTGCCTGTATCTGCAGTGCATCTTTGTTGAAAGGATTTCAGATGACTGTGTTGGCAAATACTGGGTCAACCAAACCTAGCTGTCAGCATGAGGTAATAATTGACGTGTAATTCAAAATATTCAAGCATATACACCTCAGCAGAAGCCATGAAGGTAAGGTGTGCACACTAGCTACAGAAATAAACAGCTGGAATGATTAGATGAAACACATTTATGAAATTCTGGATGCCTCTACCTCAGTCTTAAATACAAGAAAATCGAACTTAATGAGTTCTGACAGCTTTCACAATCTAAGTCTGACAGGAAGCAGACTAGAAATTTCTATCTTAYATTAAACATATAAGCATGATAATGCCCTACTAACTGCTCCAGGCCTATTCTTCTCAGTTTTCTTCCACGTTAAACGTTGTCAGTAAATTCCAGTATAAGCAGCTTGCTGCCACTTTGGGTTAACACCAAAGGGACTATAAGAAACAGTCACAACTATATCATTATACAGTTATAACTATTTCACAGTAGTCAAATAACCAGCCCGTATGGCATGCATTATGCAGAGGTGCTGCTCGTTCAATATGGTGCAAACTTGCACAACCCCCAGAAGAGCACTGGGAAGGATGTGCATAGCAGTGCATGCAAAACCATGCATCAGCTGAGACACTGAAAACAACATACACATTTACGGTGAGATAAATTACAACCCTCTGAATGCTGCTTGTCGGTCCTCAGTCAYTGTGAATGATAACCAAAGAGAAAGTACTATAATTCTTTCAACAGCTATAGTAAGAGACATTCTGGTGTGTTGTGCTAAAATATCTTTGCACGGGGAAGTTTTCAACACAGTTTGTTATTACTGGTGGCCTCACAGACAGGGACAGGTGGGAAAAGGAATGACTTATCACAGGCTGCTCCAAAGAACTGCCCAATTGCTTGAAGCAGCAGTGAACATCCTCTGCTCCCTGGGTTTCAGGGTGGCTGCTACGAACACTGAGTTTTACAGGACAAGGCACAAACGCTTAGGTACCAAAGGTACAAGAAGGACTGGATATAGAGGTGGGATTTAAAGACAACTTTTCTTTGCATTCATAATCTGCTTATGTTGAGAGAGATCAGTTTTCTTCTTTATGATAAGACTGCTTACTAGATCTTGATTTCTGGCGAGCATTAAATCAATTTGATTTCATTATGCAAGTTCTTTGGGATAACGTAAATATAATTTCAAATCAAAACACAAACAAACAAGGAAAGATGAACCTGAATACTTCAGGTTGGTTCCTTTCTGTATTGTTCCAGTTTTACACTTGTGGTTGACTGATTTGATCACAAATCTGGAGTGAATGGTAGGGTAACTCAAAGATGAGGACGTCTGTTCCATTTTCTCATACCGGTTATTTGCAGAGTCTATATGTTAAAAGAGAAAGGGAGGCATATTACTTTATGTTACGACACCAACATTTATCTCTCATTATAGAAATTATTCAGTCATTAATTATTATGGAAAGATCACTTTTAAGGTAAGGTTATTAGAAACCGTATTTGGAGCATGCTTCATGTCACAAATTTAGTACATTGTAAATGAGTAGTTATATCTATTAACATTTAGAAGAATCATTACTACTTAGCAATAACAGAGGAGGTGCAGGACAGGTTCAGTGAATTGATGGAGAAGTGGGAAGAGTTGATACTTGAGGCAAAGGCCACTTATCCCAGTCAGCCACTAATCCCCAGGAAGTACCCTGTGCCAAGATTATTAGTATAATTATCATATTTTAAAAGACATGAGGATGGTTTTCACTTTTGGGTAAGTGAATCTTGCATCTTGAACATGTTGAAGAATAGATGAGTGCTGTCACATAAATATACTGACAATTTTCCTTGGTTTTACATTTATGTACTATTGTATAGAGCTGGCTGAATACTAGCTGATGTTTAAGGCATCTATATGCTAAGTTCAAAGATTTCCACTACTTTCAAAAGGCAAAATATATGTGTGCTTAAAGGTTTCAAAGCATTTGAGTAAGAATCAATAACCGGTTTTGATCCAGAGATCATTTGTGATGCTCTGTAGATTAGTTCTACGAGTTCATTGCTAAACATCTGGAGAATGGGGATCAATAAACGCAGAAAGAGAAATTTAACAAACATCAGTCATTATTTAAATGAACAGACAGTTACAGAGGATTATGCAATATCTAGAAAAGGATATGTAGAGTAAATAACCAGATAAGATGAAAGCAGAGAAATTCAGTTTTAGTGAATACACAGTTACCTATGTTAAAGCCCTGTTGAAGTCAATGGCAGTTTTTAGAACAGTATTGCATGAATAGAGCTTTATGGTAAATGTCATAATCCCCGTTGATCACTTATGCCTCAGAAAGGACCTAGCAAATCCTGAAAAGGTCTATGGTAGGATAATGCAAAGGTTAAAGCTATGAGGAGGACTAGGCACATTTTAAAAGGAAAAGCTACAACTGAAAGAGGTAATGTGGTGAGTATATAAAATAACAAAAGATATCATGAAAAACAGATGTTTGATCTTGATTTGGCCTTTAGATTACCACAAAGACAAGAAATATCCATCCTGAAAGGTAACAGRTATAAAATATTACAAATATTCCATTTTCTACCATTTACAATTAACCTGTGTGGTTCATTGCCACAGGATACTACTGAAGGAAGGAGCCTAGTAAATTCCTGAAAAGAGCAGCATCTGCAGCTCAGCCTGAGATGACAACGTGATAAGAACTATGGATCCTCGTGCTTCAAGGTATCAAGCCAGGGCCAGCTGGGTCTCAGGGAAAAGCTCTCCTTTTGTGACCCAATAGAGAAGGGAGCAGGAGTGCTACTGTCGAAGGGCAGATGTTATAACAGAACTGCTGCTTTGTAATGCCATCGCGGCTTTTGTCTCTCGTTTTACAAATCTGGAGGACAGGATTTGGTATTTACTGGGAAATGTTGTATTAAAATGTCAGCATGCATATCACGCTTTCTTAGTGCTTGTGATTCATATTCCTATAAATTACTAGAAAGACAGGAATATTTTTAGCTTCTGATTTATCTCAGGCCGTTGAACAACTGAATGGCACTGAGGATTTTGCATTGAAATCAAGTTAGCTATGTATCATAAGTTGAATCGAGTTTGTATCTTTTAATCCAAAAGCAAAAAGTATTTTAAAACAGATTGTAGGTTAGTGGTTAAAAAGAAGATGAGGCCTTGGTTATTCTAAATTATATTCTTAGCTCTGAGTCAGAACTCCTGTGTGAATTTGGACAAGTTATTTAACTTCTATGCATCTAAACTTCCCCATACCTGCAAAATGGATCTGCCTAATGAAGATGCTGCTAAATCATTAAGTGCATCCTGTGTTCCAGACATGAAAAAATGTTCTGTAAATGCAAGGTATTATTACTGAGCTTTGTTCTGAAGCTCCTACAAATGAGTCAGATTTCTCTAGCTGTCACCCCACATCAAATAAATGTAATTATATAGTGACATCAGAGCTAGGGACATTTATCTGAGTGAAATTCTCCTAGAGAGTTGTCACCTGGTATCCCAGATGCAGCTTGGTATACTTACCCAGGTTTATAGTGGGAATTATGGCAGACTGTTCCCTGAAGTTCTCCTTTTCTTTGGGTTTTTTTCTGTCTCTCTCTTTCTTAATCTCTCTCTCAGGTCATCAACTGTCACAAACAGTTCTCAAGGATCACTGGGCCAGTCACGAGGTGCTGTTTTCATGTTGCACGAAGCAGCACCATGGATGCTAGCTGAGCTCAGCCCAGGAGCTGCATTCCTACACTGTCTTCCTTTTCCCATCAACACCCAATGCAGCTTCTTAATAGTGAGGGGTATTATGTCAGTGCTGATGATTTTAGCAGTGTGCATCACGCAAAGGTGTTCTGCAACATGTCTGCTCCCAGTTACAAAAAAGGGAGTTGAAATAATAATCCTCTGTGTTACTTGGCAGATTTGATTATGCCTTGCTGCCATGCTTTTTGAATCCATGCTGGTTCTTTTTCTCCTTAGAGAGAAATCTTTGACTGGCTCCTTGCAGGTGCTGGATGATGCTGGAGGGTGCATTTGGGCACCCAGGAGGAGACTCACAAGGCTTGACATTACAGCTGGGACCCAATTTACTCCTATCTGCCCAGGCTTGCTGCAGGGTAAAGGACAGGATGAAGGTTGCATGTAAGAGATAATCAGAATAAATGCTCCCAGCAACAGTACCAACAGGAACAGATTGCATAGAAAGTAGAAACACAGGGACACTTCAGGCAATGTTCATGATAACTTTATGCCTGCAACTGCAGATCACTGTGCTAGTCTCTATAGCAATGCTACCTCCTTGTGTCCTGAATCAGGCCTAGGAGAAAGGTCTTTCCCACGATATATGAAAGAAATAACAAAATGCACTGAAAACCACCCGGATCAGGAACCTCTTCCTGCTTGTGGTGAAAGTTATGATCCAAAGAGCAGTGTTTTGTTATTTCTAGGTTTCTCTTTTCATGTCTATAAAGATAAACCAAAAAACCCTCTTGGGCATCAATGAAGTTACTGGGAATTGTAGGTGCCCTACTCCAATTTGTGAAAGAAATGCCAGATGTAAGCACCAGTTCCAAAATTTTGGTTCCAGGATCTCGTGCAAGCCCCGGGGTTGGTGGCCATGGAATTGCGTATTTTCCTTCTAGCACAATAGAGTCATAACACAGGAATCCCAGCACAACCTCCTTGTTCAACATAGTTCAACCTCAGCCTGAACAGTGATGCTACTGGGGGAAAATAGTTCAGTCTTGTAAACCATTTGCTCATATGCTGAGAGAGCTGGAAATGTTGTTGGTGTTATGAAGTGGTCGACAGAATAGATTCCCTCATCTGTTTCACACAGCTGACAAACAATAATACCCTTCAGTGTCTCCCCAGCTGGCCCAGGTTCAGATGACTGGCACAGTAATGAAAGGCTCCATATCCTATTAGCAGTTCTCAGGCCATCCATAGTTCATTGAAGAAATGTCTGCTCTGAGCTGAGATGGATGGCTTCCTCTGTAATGAAAATAGAGTGAGAAGTAAGACTGCGTGAGGAAGACCTACTTCTATTTCATCCCTATGCAGGGGGAATGATACTTGGAAGGCAGGGGAAGAATTTTGTTAAGTACCTGGTACCTTTGTTTCATGTAACAAAGGAAAGACAAATGGTAACACATTCATAGTCCTAGCACCAGTTTTGACATAATAGGACAAAATGGTGCCTGAGGATTCTTGTGTATCAAGCAGATGGGCCATCCATTATTTTTCTTCGGGTCAGGGGTCATCCTAAAACGAGAGTCAGCAATCATTTTGCAGGGTATAACAAAACCATTTTTTTTTGCCTGCTTCTTAATCCCAGAAAGCACTACTGTCCTCTACTTTTGTCCACATACATTATCATTTTTGTCTATTATCTGCGTCCCCAGAGACCTAATAGTCTTTTCTTCAGTGCAGCTTGATCTGGAGCAGCTGTAAGCTTTGCTGCAGGCAGTGTCTGACAACCGCTTGCCTCTTGGTCAGTGTCAGTTCCCTGGGGGAGGGCAGGCATTCACTTCATTATTAGAAGCGTGGAAAAAAATCCTATATTCATTTCGATCCAGAATAAATACGTAATATTTGGAACAAAGAACCCATGTTCCAGTCCAGCTGGCAGTGCTTTTACCATTGCCATTCTTCAAGGCCAGCTCCTGCTTAACGCATGCATTAAGGTCATTTATTTAAAAATAATGGAATGTGCCGCAAAAGCCCTTTTTTTCTCTGTTAGTCTAAATTTCACCTTCCGGCATCTCTCATTGATCCTCAAGCACTAAGAGCTTGTGTGAAACAGCACTTTTGTAAAAATAAAGATTATTCAATTACAGTACTTGGGAGAAGAGAGCAATAGCAAAGAACAAGCCCAGTATTTTTTCAAAAAACAGGCCTGGGTCTTACTTTGTCATATAACATTGTGCTCTTATTCAGGTGTAAGATGAACATGAATTTTGTCTATAAATTACCTCTTCCATTACTGGTGTAAAAATGGATGTCAATAAAAGGCTTTATTGTTAGCTTACTGCAGGACATCCTAGTACTTTACATGATTACCCAAAGCGAGAAGGTGCCCTTCAAACCTGTCCACGTGTTTCTTCCTGCAGTTGTCCAGCAGGGCTGTTTATGTTCCCTTCTATTTGAGACACACAAGAAATGGGCTCTGAACTAGATGGCTTCTCTTTGTTTCAAGAAGGAGCTAACCCTGAAAAGGTGCAGCATGGTACAGGTTTAAGATAAAATCCTAGCCCTATTGATGTTAACGGACATGACCACTTACTTCAACAGGATAAGAATCTCGCTGGCAATATACAGCAACTATTTAAGTCAGATTGTCTTTCTAGTGGTCTCCAAGGTGAGGGAGCACGTGGAGGCTCCTTTCTCCAAAGACCACGCAGAAGGGCTAACCAAGATTAAAGTGAAATGCACTTCAAGGGTAAAATCAAATGTCTGTGCATCCTTTGATACCAACTTCCAAAAATTTAGGCTGAGATTTGTCTGAAGCAATCGTAGCAACTAAAAGCTAAGCATGAATTCTGAGTTAGCATGTCCAGAGGGTGATATATCCTTCCATCCTTACCTTAGATGGCAGGACTATCCTTATCCTTGTTCTTATCCATATCTTCATTCTCATCCTCATCATAACTTATGTTGGAATAAAACCACGTCTGTGACATTTTTTTAGCTGATTAATGTTAAGCTGACTTTTGAATTGAGTTTCTTCAGCTTTTTAGAGAGACCTTGTGAAATAAGCTAACCCTGTTGTTGGAAAGTAGGAAGTTTTCCTTATGCTACCATTTTTTATATAATCATTTTGGTAACAGAAGCAGTAATTTGGGAAAAAAATCCAATGGAAGTATTTACTGGTATCTTCTTTAAAATTTGTATTTGTGCACGTGTCATGGACCTTTTGTATAAGAAATACTTTTCCCCTACTTTCAGACATGTGGTATAACATTGTCATAAATAGGACCAATAACAAACTTGTAGTAAAAATGTTGTAAAAGAGAGAACTTTGCTATCAATGTGCTAAGTATTCTCCATCACATAGGTGTCTTCTCTTTTCTAATCATCTTATTGTAACTTGAGAAGAGCTGGGGGTTGAGAAGAGGATGAGAGAGTGGAGAGGCCAAGAAAGCACCTTGAGGATCCTTCCATGGAGTCTCCAGCATCTTTCCTGTTTCCAGCTATCTTCCACACCACATGTTGGCCTTGAATAGAAATTTTTACCAAAAGCAGTAGAAATTTTTCCTTGGGTTTGGAGTAATGGAATAAGCCATTTTTTTAGTGCCCTGAAAAGAGAAAAAGGAAAATATTAAGTTTTCTGTCATACCATGGGTCATGGCTGTCATAAAGTTAGTAAAGGCTAATGAACCTTTTTATTATTTGGCTAACATCGACTAGTTCTAATGACAACAATAGAAATGTTAGTAGTGTTTTACTGGAGATGCCTTTAAAAATAGTTATTAATTGAGAGCTTTTTGAGAACTGCAACTACAATGGCCAAAAATGCAACATATTTTGGGATTTATCTCGTATTCCTTCTTGTTGAATTTTGTGGGCTTGGGTTGATTCCAAGAGAGAAACAAGAAGGACATCATTTTGCGTTGACAATCAATAAACATCACTGAGCTATTATCAAGTCATGATCAAATTTCCTAAGTAAAAATTTCAAACATGCCCTACTTTCAAATATTTCTGAGGAAAGAAATCCCTACCACCCTTCAGAGAAATGTGACCCCTAAATGTGCACCCTGCATTTACAGAGGTGATAAAGAAGCTGAAATACAGCTTCTTTGTGTGACTTCTGGAAGTTGCCCAAACAATTAAGTCCCCATCCTGTTTCCRACTACTTTTGAAGTCATGCAGTCTCAGTACTTAGATCAACCTTGTGATCCTACTTTGTGGCTTCCAAAAATGGATTTTCTGCTATGCAGGTGCTTTTAACTTGTTTTGTTTATTTATGATGACATACTCTGAAGATTCTGTTGGATCTAGTATAACCAGACAGTTCAAATGTCCTGCAACAGCAGATGTATCACTTCTTTTGAGTTTTTCCCTCTCAAAGGCAAGTTCCAAACTCTTTTGAAGACATTTTGTAGGCAGATACTTCAAGCTGCAAGGTGAAAATAACTATTTGGGAGGGATTGAGACCAGGCTTGCTATCGCTTCATCATTTACAGCTGTTTTCCCTCAATGCACATCCTTCACTCTAATTACTGTTAATAGGAGCTGGTTGTACAGTCGGAGGAAGCCTGAATTAGTTGCTGTTCATTCAGCAGAGCTGAAGATGTTTGTGACTAAATAAAACCCTGCCATTCTGTATGCCTAACACATAGCACTAATTGGACTGCCACCTTGACAATATTGAAAGGGCATGGAAGGGGGGTGATTTTGTCTTTCTTTTGTACAGTCCACATGAAGGTCAGGAAGACTTGCAGCTGCTTCACTCTGGTAAACACAAGAGTGGCTTCCTTCCCTTTTCCTGCTTCTGGCCTTCCTTTCCCCTTCACTTTCCACTTTCAACAGCAAGACAGAGAAAAAAACCCAAACCAAACAAAAAAMCAGGAAAGGTAAGTTGGAAAGGAAATCTTTCAATGGCCTTAACTGCTATGCATTATGCCCCTGGGGGAAATAAAGCTCATCCCAAAAAGCTGCAGCCCTGAAGACAGGTGGTCTTATACATGGGTGCTTGTTTCTATCAACTTGGTTTCAGAGTCCAGGCACATACATAACCTAGTTACAGCAGGAGTGTGTATTGGCAGATCTATAGTGGCTGTTGAGGTGGGCTGCTGTAAGCTGGTACGCAATTGTAAGTCAATCATGTGTCTCAGTCCTAATTTAATACAATATTTAAATCTTGTTTGGATATTTGTTTCAATCTCAGCTTAGCTTTTTTTTTATTTTATTTTAACTTGAGTGACTTGTATATCAACTTAGGCTATGTCTACAAAACCTCATGATAAACAGAACAAAGGGTGTTTATACAAACTGTAGTTCTGGTTTAACTAAATTGATGTACAGTCTGGCCTGAAATTAAATCAGTCAGTTTGCTGAAAGACATAMGATCTCAGACAGTATGTCTGTGCTTCCCTTGGAAACATAGGATCACCCTGTTAATGTGCAGCTATGCAGAGCACCATATCATTTCCTTTTTCCAGCCTAATATGATATTGCCATTATTACCTAGGAGTTCTCCAGAATAATATATATAATGCATTTACCTGATTTTTTTAAAAAGATTGTTTTTTCCTTGCCTTATTCCTTATCTGTTCCCTCAGCCTCCTTCTCTCTTAATTTCTATGGAAGAAAATAAGCTTTTCTATCAGCAGTCCCATTTCTCTGTGATAAACGGTTACCTATTGTTAATGCCTTGACTAAGTTCTTAATGAGAAAGCACAAACAAATTTTGCTAACAAGCCAGAAGAAACCATTATTACCAAAAAGGTAAGAATGTTAAGGCTGGGTCCTCTGAAAACTGCTAACTTCCCATAACATGAAATACCCTACCAATCTACATCCCTTTTCACAAAACACCCTCTGTTAGAAAAATATAGTCACCTTCGTATGAGTAAGAAAGCATACTGAGATTTCAGAGCATGTAGTCATTACGTTTAACTGGCTCATTTCTTTGCTTTTCATAGGTTTTGTATCATATCCTCATCTTTCTGGCATAAGCATGTAGCGACCTCAGAACAAAGTCAGCCTTCCTTCAGTCAGACTTCCTCCAGCTCCACACAAAGCCTCCTGAAGAGCCACTGTCTCACCGCCAGCTCTGAGGACTGTCCTGAAGGTTATGYCTCTCACCAAGCCCCCAGCAGGCACAATGCTCTGGCAGAGCTGGCTCCTGCAGGGTTTCCTTCGTCCTGACTGGAAGCACCCTCTTAAATTGGCCAGGGACATATAGGTTCGGGAAATGAAATGGGAAATGAAATGAAGAAATGGGAAATGAAAAAGAGCCAGGGCACAGGCTCAGGCTATGCCCATGATAACCTGTAATGTTTAATAGCATGTTCCCCACCACGTATTGCTCTGGCACATGAGAACTGCAGTCTCCATACAACTCTGAAATGCTTTGCAAGGTGACACAGACCATAGGATACTCTGTATTTATATACGGATGAAGATTCCCTGCAGTTTCCTTGTTTTAGTTTTGGGGGGGAAGAAGGAGGGTGAGCTACAGAGAAGTGACCTGTGCACTTGCTCTCAGAGTCAGAAAATGGCTCTTGGACCTGTTCAGTTTAATATGGACCTTGTCTGGGGATAGGAATGGGAAATACAGTGAACATACTACTCTCTAGTCAACTATGTATTTCACAAGGGGGATTGAAGAGTTATTTAGTCTTTCTTCTTTCCATCTACCTTCTAGCACCCCAAAGTCACCTGCAGTTTACAGTCCTGTAACAAACACGGCAATCCCACCACCATCTGCACTTCTCTGGTGGCTCTACCAGCTCAGTGGGACCCAGGCTGTGGCCAGCTCTAGGCCGTCTTCATTTGTTTCAGGAAGATTTAAAACGTGGTGCTTTGTTGGGGGCAACATTACCGTAGGGAGTTGTTTTGATATTTTATCTGAAATAAAACCAACCAAAGCATCACTTTGAAATGTAGAAATTATCACAAGAAAGTCTAAATCACAACAATTGTTCAGTTTATTAGAAAGCTGTTTTTTTCCAAATGCCATTATATTGGATTTTTCAGTCGTAGATATACTACCATTGAATTCAAATGTTCAAATAACGGTATTTCTCACAAAATGAAAATATGGATCTCTGTGCTGCACAATGAACAGATACAAGAATACAATCACTGATGTGGTTACACTTATGCTAATGATGCAGGGGGAAATAGTAGGCACATGGTCCTTTATTATAATTGGGTAACTGGTTCTTTTTGACTAAATCTATCTGGAATCTTATTGTTCTTATTTTGTTTCCCTTCAGAGTAATTAAACTGCATGATTTAGGCTATGGTATCTAGAAAAGAAACAGATACACAATGTGCCTGCAATTTTGACATCCATGTACCCTTCCTAGAGCTGGCATCTGCTACAAGAAACACTGTGGAGAAAAGGGCAAAAGTAGGTGGTGAAATGCCATTATTCTGTAACCATTTTTGTAGTACCTGACCAAATTATTGAAGTAGCCAGTGACCTTATGGAAAAATACTGTATTTCAGAGAAGACGTTACATACTATGTTTGGTCAACTCTGCTTACCTTTAGTGAAATGAAATACTTCCAAGGCCCAGATGACCGTGGACATCAGGGGTCCAGCCCTACCTCTGAATCAGACCAAAGCACATAGGAGATCCTTCCCCTCTCCTATGCCCTGGTTTTCATGTGAAGGAGTGCCCAGCACATGGTCTGGAAGGAATCGGAGGTGCAAACTCCATCCAGGACTGTGATGTGGTCACTTTGAAGAGGCCAGAATCACCATGCCTTCCCACCACTGTATCTAGATGCAACCTTTCAATTCATCTAGAAAGTCAGGATCCCCATTACTGCATGATTTTAGATTTTTTCCTGTTCTAGCATATTTTAAAGTAGAAATGGTCACACCTATGGTGACATATTATTTAAGGTCTTTTATGTTAGAAAGGACTTGCAGGTATTGAGTAACACTTGGAAGAAGTAGGTTCTAAAGATAGGCTGAAGAGAGAGCCGATCAGCAGATAGGTCTTACCTGTCTTCTGAGTTCATGCTCTGGCTTTTATCACAAAGATAAGAAATTTCTGCCTATGCTACTGCCACCAGCTGCCTATCCCCTGAGCTGCTGCAGGCTAATCCACCTGCTCCATGTTCCTTCTCACCAGCTAGATGTACAAAACACCACTGGGAAAATGATGCTTTCATGCTACAGAAACCAGCAAACCAGAAGTAAAGCAAGGCACAGCTGTTGCCTTGAGAAGCCCCAGGCTGAACTCCAGGCTGAGCACTCATCTTAGCCACAGGCTGCAGAGCAAAGCAGAAGCAACAAAAGTGAATTGCTCAAGGGAGAGCAAAAGTTTGAACATGAGGCAAATGAAGCATGAAAAATGAAGCAGTGAACCAAACAATTATTCACCACTACAAGAAAATCCATTAAAGAAAAACAAAGCCATTTACAATAGCGCAGCTGAGGGAGGTAGAGATGAAAGCATGGAAAACAATCCCCCCTGAAAAGCTATCTTGAAATTCTCGGACTGAGGAAGAAAAATAGAAGGGGAACGGAGGGGAAAAAAAGGGATGGGGGAAGGAAAAATATCAAAATGCAAATTAGCAAGCTTCATTAGTGGCCTCACTCCAAAACATGCAAGGGAAAGACTAAACAAGAGCTATTGCCTTTCTGGGCATGGTGCCACCTCATGACATGCAAGGAGAGAATCTCAGATGACTGAGATGGGATACCAAAAGATCATGGAAGTGGTAAAGTGAATGGTGAAAGAAGGTTTTTTTCCCCCTAATCATATTCAGTATACTGTACATTCATCACCACCATGTAGTTCTGTGACTAGGCTCACTAACAATAAATATAATCAAGGTGTGTGTTTGCTGTGGTACTCTGTTAAGTAGTTAAATTTTGAATATGCTAATTCAGCCAAGTGAATTTATTCTGCAGAGAAGCTGCTGCCTGCTGTATGGCAGCAGCACCACCGAAGACAGCTATGGGCAATTTTCCAGAACTGTCTCCCATGGAGCCCCATTATTGACAGATTAAGTCTTACAGACTTTTTTTCACATGATACTCACATATGAGAAGATGTTTGGGCCAATCCACCATTCCATGTACCATTGATCAGGGTACAAAACCCAGGGAAGTGTACAGTGACATCAAAATCATGTATGTAACACATTCTGGGATGTCATCTTGTGCAGAAAAAAAGGGCAAAGGAAACAGACTGTCTATGATCCAGTCTACAACACAAAAACCATCCAATATCTATTATGTATAAGCATGAGATTGTTTCAAATGCCAAGAGGTCTACACTTTATGCCTATTATGTTTATGGAATCCTTCTGATTTCTGAACACATTTGCTCATAATTTGAAACTTTGCTGTCTGACTAGGAGAGAGAATATTTTCTGTACAGCCTAAATGGTAGCTAAAGCACGACCAGGTGGATCCAGGAGCTGGGGCTTTTCTTATAACCCTGGGTAGCATGACACTTGCAAAAAATGATGAGAGTCAACAACATATAGGCTACTGCATAGGGAACATGCATATTTATCCCTGCTGCAGAACAGTGCTGGAGGGGTAACAGCAGAGATTCCCACCGCTTGCAGCATGCTATATCTAAAAAGTGAAAGGCCAGGCTTTAAATACAACATGGGAGATTTAGAGGTGAAGCATATCATTTGAGTTCATTTTTCTGAAAAAAAAAATCCATTTTCTAAAGTTTGGGAAAGACCAGTTTGCAGAAATAGCATCAGGCTAGGCTGTTTGCAAGGGTTAAATACTATTAGTTGCTATGAATGCTAGCCTAAGCTTAACACATGTGAAAGCAAAATCTGTATTTGGAGCCAGCTACCAGTTAAAAAATCATTTAAAATTTGATTTGAACATAGGACTTTTTCATTTCTACAGAGGCAACATAACTTATCTAAAACATATTCAAATCCAATTAAGGAAACAGATCAAAGAGATCTGAAATGCATGAAGCATTTAGACATTCTAACATCTTTTTAAAAATAGGGATTTTAACTTCTGCTATTACTAATTCACTTCTACTCAGACTCATTCTCCTTTTTTTTCTTCTCGTTAGATGTCACACAAGCTGCTTCTATTCAGGATGTTTCTTCTGCAAGCCCTATGAGCCTCTTTCTCTGATACGCTGCCAGTAGAGCATTTATGTATTCATCTTTTTCATGTTAGGAAACATGATCAGTGTTGCTGGCCACAGGCAAATTCTACAGTATATCTATGCAGAACATTTTTTTTTTTAGGATTCATTGTCACATTTGGCCCCAGATTCCTGACACAGTTTACTGAAGCATCCCCAGAGCAGACAAGAGCACAAAAACTGCCGTGGTGGATGAGACACATGGTCCATATAGCACAGCATCCTGTTTCCAACAGGGGAAAGCCCAGCTGCTTCCAAGGAAGTGTTTGTGAGGACTATGTCTTCAGAGGAACCTGCAGGGAGCATTTGGCTAGCTGAATGTGTCCTCATCTTGAAGCACAAGGTTGTCTTAAACTCTGATGCAAAAGACTTCGGTCCCTCATTCTTTTTGTGATGTTAATTTAAATATTTCTTAGAACCATAAAGATATGAAAAAGCTGAGAAAAAATTCAAAATTGGTTCTGGAGGCCATCGAGCATGTGTCACCTGCCAGCATACCCTACAGGTGTCCCCACTGGGCTCTCTGATCCTCCAGCAGTCCTGTGAAGAATAAGTCTGCTTTGTCTTCTCTCTAATTACAGTAGAAGTAGAAAAAAGTAGACTACCAGTGCCTGGAACACAAGGTTTTAGAGTTGCTACTGATGAAATCGCTTTTCTCCCAGACTGTAGAAAGTGGACAAAATTTATCAAGGTTGGAAATAGCAGGTGTTGCCAGACAGGCTTCAGCCTCTTTAGCCCAGACTGAGCAAAGCTGCTGGGTTCAAGCTGCTGCTGGTGCTCTCTTAGCAGGGATGTTCCATGCATTTACATTGGACTCTGCCTTAAAACTCAGCCTGTTAGTGTATATATATTCTGCTTTTTTACTAATTCTTTTCAATGCTGTTTATTTTGTAGGGAAAAAGAAGTATATTCACTTTGCTTTGTTTCCAAAACTACTTGAGAATACAGGTCACGAAGGATGATAGAAAACTGCATTACATACTGCATTACATACTGCATGCTCTTCCTTTCCATATCCTCCGTACTAGAAAAACAATGTTGACACTCTGATAATTATATCTGGCTTTCATATATCAATATTTAGCTATGTCCTACAGCTAATAGTAATTTCTAGAATTTAGCTCACCAGGTGAACATGAATAGTTACATATAGTCAAGGTTTCAATTGCTCTTACATTTGCACACAGGGCTTCTCTCTTTATTGTATCCRCAGAGGGTCTTATCTGGAGACACTTCCTAACACCACCAATAAATATATGTATTTACACTAGATATAATGTTTACTCAACACATTTAAATGCAAAAATTCATTTATGTCTATGATATTGATCATGGAATATTGTTTGGTTTTCCAACTGTATTAAGAAGACACAAGTCAAACGACTTGTTATTTTTAAGGTAAAAATCAATTCACTTGGCTAAAGTCCAGCATATCTGCTTTATTATTGATTTCTTTTAAGACATAGCCCCATGGACTATTTAGGAACTAGGCTTAATATTTATTTCAATAGTATTTCATCAGCTGATTTTTATTGAACTGGCTGAATGATGTTACATTCTCTCATATGTCCTGAGAGACAGTGCATTAGGAATATCACCTTAGTTTCTAAAGCTAAAAGGAGTTGCACATTACGTACCACAAAAAAAGGAGCCCATGAGACTAATCGTTTGTATACAGCCCATTGAAATATTGACAGTTTTGAATACAGCATGTGGCAGTTGTTTTTAGAAATTATGATGTAAGAAAACCCACTGTATATTACAAGGTTGTACAGAATTCCCTGAGCTGAATGTCTGGCCCCACAAAACCAACATCTGCTAGAACAGGAGCTCCAGGACCTGCAGTGGAAGGAACCCAAATTGTGAGCAGTTCAAGGCTGGTACAACAAAGCTTGCTCTGCCCTTCTCTGACAAGGACAGGTAAGAGGCATTTCTCACTGGGAAACCAAGTAAGTGAGCGCATTCACTGTTCAGACACAGCACTGACCTAGCTAGCTCAGCATGCCGCTGAGGGGTCTGCCTGCACTTGGCTGCACAGGTGTATCCTCATGTGTGACTAGAGAGCACTGCAATTTGCTTGGCTTTCACCTAAATCTTTGCTTGATCAAGGATGCTAGGGGACCTGTATATCCTTATTACCACCTCCTAAATCCAGAGCTGGGCACAGAGGTACCCACGCTGATGCCTGCTGTGTTGCATCAGCATCTCCAGCAAATGAAGTGTGAAGGAGGAAACTGTGGGAAGGACACAGAGTTACTTTGTGGATCAACAAAGCAGAAGTGCCACTGAGCTGGGATGGGCTGCAGAGCGTACTAGGGACTGAAGAAGCATGAATGTGGGGTGCTTGGGAATTTCCTTTTCTTTCCCACATAATCTTGCTCTATTTCTCTCCTGTTTCTTGAAAAGAAATGGTTGCCTTAGATTCAAGACCCTCTTCTATTCAGGCCAATACAGGCACAGAGGATGTTAGCTGAAGAATCTAAAAAGAAAAAACAGGCAGCTGTCCCACACTCTACTCATATCATCTTGGCAATGCAACTTCCAAGACATCCTTTTCTCATTGAAAAAGGAGATTCAACTTGAATACATACTTCCCCACAGATTGCTATGTCTTGAGAAGGAAACTGCCTCCTCATCGCCTCTTCCCAAGCCAGGGGCCTTTTTCATTTTGATGCCTGCAGAGCTCTCCCATGGACCGCTGCTGTAGCAGAGAAAAGCTTTTTCCCTTTACACAGCTCCTTCCTTACCCTGTTCTGCCAAACGACCACAAGGTAAGGGGAAAGATACATTTAACCCTTGAACATACTCTCCAGTAAACATACTCTCCAGGGGCATTCGGAGCTTGTTAGTGTTAATGCTTAAGGGTTGCTATATTTTCTTAAATTGCCTTAAAACTCTGAAAAGCCTTGAAAGGGATTTTCAAGTCTTTTTCAGGTAAGTGTTCTCTTCCACAGGCTTTCCAGGAGTCTGCAAGAAAGGTCCCCTTCTGTGCTCCCAACAACAATAGTTTCTATATGGCTTCCCTTTCAATACAGTATATTGTGAAAATTCTTGGCACCTAAAACCCAATTCTGCTATCAAATGCATTAGCTCACATAATCAAGAGACTTGAAAGAGACACAGGTGTTTCTTCATAGTTGAGAGAAAATTGTTTATCTGTAAGGGTTATCATATGTTACAGCAAAGTCAATTAACCCAGTTACCAAGGTGTAAAAAAAAAAAATTGAAACAAATTAAAGTGAGTTTGAACAAAAACAGCAATTCATATCTAAAAACACTTCCTACACAACGACAGACTAAGTAACCCCCAGAAAATTCATTCAAGATACCTTGTCACTGGAGAGCAAATTAGAAGTATTAAAAGCAGGAGCTAAAAATGGCCAGCTCATTCCTTAACAGAATAAAAATCAACATCTTTAATTATTAAAAAAAGAAAGATGAATTCATGGCACTAACTCTAACATAAAAATGGATATAAAAGTCCTGACATCAGGAAATATCAGGAACTTCATACAAACACAGCCATCTCAAAAACCTTCTGAATTTATGGAAGATGATAAAAACATAAGGTTTGATGTTTGACTACCTAGAGCCATAGGCAAGTATGTAAAGGTGAATTTCCTTTTGTTGTCTCCTTGAAAAAGGCTGGCAGGGAGAACATAGACTGGTCTCTCTTCATTAAATTAAGCATGTGCAGGTTTGGCTTGTTTCTGTTGATTTCAGCTTATGCTGTAGCTGGTTGTATTTGTTGTGCCTGAAGAGGTATTTCACATTTTATAAACAATGGCCTGATTAAAAAAACCTGTGTTCACCCCCATATTAGGGACTGATTGGCACCAGGGACTGCCTGTTAGCCAGGGTTGGAGGTGAGCTGGCCAGTCCATCCCTTCTGCAGTGTGTGCTATGGTTGGTGACCGTGAGTCTGAACTCACACTTGTCTTTCTTACAGGACTGCAGAGCTGAAAGTTATCTGCACTTGGGTTTGTTACTTGAAACAAAGCCAAAACTGAGGCAGCAGAATCTAATCTCTCAAATGTGACCTTAATCCACTCCTGTAGTTCAAAGGGTTTAAAATTAAAGCTCTCCATTTAGATCACCTTTACTGCAAAGTAATTTTCATTCTTCTCTAGAGTTCAATGCCCTTAATAACTCAGTCTAGCTAGCTACCCCACAAAAAGCACAGTCACACCTTTGATCCCTGCTGCTGCCTTTCTTAGCAAAAACCTGCTACTAAAAATTCCAATAGGTTCTCAAGCTTGGATTTTTAGAAATATTTCAATATCTAGCTAGCTGTCATTCCAGTGCCATTCTGGTACTTAAATTATCTTTTAGAAGCTGTAGTATTGCTTCAGTTGAGCCCTGTGTTGTTTTCAGTATGGGTGTGTTTGTTGATTTGCAAAGGACAAAATTATTACCTGTAGCACAGCAAACCTCTAGGCCCATAGATCCATGAATCTATTCTAAATAGTTTTCTAATTTTTATCCTAAATATCCTGAAAGTTTCTATTTTTACCCTGAATGTGCCTATCCTAAATAAAATCTAAAAAAAAATCTATTAATATTCTTTGCTTGCAAACTCCTCCTACCAGAGCACCACACCTAGAGCCTTAAAACTGAGCTGCAAAGCAGAGCTGGCAAGAAAAATTCTCAGTCCTGTTATTCATCGGAATTAGCTAGTTCACCAAAATCAACCTGCATTATTTTAACCAACCTCCAACAGGGCTGGAAGCCAGGCAGGCCAGAGAGAGGGCACTTGCCGGTTTTTTTTTCCAGATATCTAGCTACTCACAGCAGCCCGAGCCTAGAGCCTAAATCTTGGGAGCCTGTGACTCCGGGGGCCTGGATGCCTTCACCAAGGGTGCCATAGTGTCTGGGACTCTGCACCCACAGCCATACGCTATCCTAATCCCGGACCTGGGAGGCCTGGAGGCCTGGCAGCTCTGTATTGAAACCCACCCGTCTCCTGACGGGTTGACAGGAGAAAGATGAGGTAGGCGAGGATGCCTTTTGTCCACCCATGGTGCTGCTGGTGGGACACTGAAATGGCAGGTGTCACACAGACTGCAGTCAGGAGTTTCTGGGGTGCCTGGTTCTATTTCACTCATACAGATGAAGTGGTTGAGATCCCAGGGAATGTGTTTTATTTTGGAAACCAGAGTTTCCTGTCTTTCCAAAAGGAAATACCTTGGGATTTCTAGTCTGAGAACATTTTTGAATTTTCAGGTTTCATTCTACTTCCAGGCAATAAAACTGCCTCCCAGTCACCTTCACTGGTGACTTTTTTGAAGTTCACCCTTCAGCTCTGCTTGATATCGTAATACCATTAGCGCTAATGAGCTCTCCAGCAAACATTGCATTGTTGCTCCCTTACCTACTTACTTTGGGAAGAATAAAGGACTGAAGATGCTGTGGCTATTAACTCAGAGCCCTGCATTCACTTACATTTTTACTTTAACTATCTATATTCGTTGCAAATTCCCTTCACACTCTGTGGTGTCAAGAACACATTATCAGTTTTTCACTGATCTCAGTTTCTCAGGTGCCTATCACTGCATGTGTTGTAAAATCAGCATCTGTGTATACATGTGGCCAGGCTCGGCAGCTGCTTTTACAGGATAAGCTGTGATATATAGTCTGTATCTGAAATCAGATGAAGCCCCAAATCCATCAAACGTTTTATTTTAAAGAAAGGCTATGATGCCATTTGCAGTAAACTCATTTCTTTATTAACAGTTTCACAGCATGATTCTCAGCTCCAAATTTTCTGGATCTGGGATTACAATTCATTCGTTCACTCTAAGAGAAACACTTATTTTGTATTATGCCTGCTATATATAATACTATGCTGCTACTCAACACTGCTACTGCCTGCAGCTCTCCAGCTGTGAGGGCAAAGAAGCCATCCTGGCAGGGCAGTCTGTCCCAGACCTGCCACCTTGGAGTCTTGCATTAGTGTCAGACTTTGCACAAGACTCTTCCTGACTTTCAGATCCCTGGTCAGACCTGAAGATGAACAGTCAAATGGTAATGATGTTTGTCCTCTGGCAAAGATCCCGTAGAAGTCAGAGAGTGCCCCTCCATAAAAGCGCTATCAATATTTGTTGTCTGCGCTGGTGCTAGAGAGAATGGCTCCAAAGACAAGCCACCTAAGTGGAAAGCAAAAGGCAAGCTATCCATAAAATCAGCAGATGGTAAGAGGGAGATAATAATGAGTGGTGTCACAAGCAGCGGTTGCAGCTCAGCAGCCACCACAACATTATTAAGTATTTGTTGTGGAGCACTCGGTGTGACAGTAAGCCCCCCAAAAGGAGTCGTCAGCTCCCTGCAGGTCAGACTCCATGCCTCCTATAGCTGAGCCCTAAATACAGCCCCCACAAGATAGGGCTTGCAATATTTTCTTCCCTCACCCTTGACCTTCCTGGCTGCTTATAGATCAGCGACTGCTGGTCCAGGGTTTCTGTAACCTCTGGCAAGGTTCAACAGTGTGGGTCTGTAAACCCTCATCTAGCAAGTGTGGAAGTCAAAGGTGCTGGGATTTTGGGATAAGAGTGCAACAGTACTTTCAACCACACGGAAGAGCAAAAGATAAAATCAGTACATCTAAATGGGGAAAGGAAATTGTGAAGAAAGAAGAATAATTCCCCAGTGTCCGTGCAGATATGACAAACACTGGAGAGCAGGACTGAAGTATAAAGCCTAAAAGAATTACTAGCTGGAGTTCTGTCAAGATTGGTCCCTTAGGCTTTTCCTGGGTCTTTCTCTCTACAGCTCTTAAAATGACATTGACAAAGGGAAGTACAAAACACTGAAAGACATGTTTTGCTATCTACAGTCTTCCTTTCTTATCTTCTCAAGCTACACAGGAAAAGTGTTATATCTTAATAGGATTTAGGCTATAAGATTTCAAGTCATCTATTCTTTCTTTAATTCATACTGGATGGTCAGTTCTGACAATGCTGTAGGTGGGATTTTCAAATGTCCTCAGCACTGGCCTAATCCCTCTCTTATTCAATTCATTGGAAAGATCTGTGCTAAAAATAAGAAGTTATGCAAACTACTTGTATCAGGGATCAATATGAGGGTTGGTATGAAGGGTGGGTCACCCTATTTCTGTTTCAATCACTTTGTCTCTCTACCAGGTCTGATACTGATACCCTGAAATGACGTGCAGAGCTAAATCTGACCCTTTGGGGTATGGCTAACACCATGCTCCGTGGCAGCCATACTGGCATGGGTAATTCCATTGCATTTTCTATGCATGTTTTCATCAAGATATTTCAGAAAAATCAGGGAAGTCTGTCTGAGTGTTTCAGGAGGTGACAGGAATCCTGGAGATCAGTCACATGCAATGGAAGTTGCAGCAGGTGGCAGGACTTCTGACAGAGGCGTGACTGCAGCTGGCTGGCTAAACTCCAGACCCACCATTGGGTGAAATCACTAGCGTTCACTGCTGCCACAGCTGACAACTCTTTGTCTGCAGCTAAAGTGGCCTGTCGGTCCCTGGGATCCAGTGGGTCTAGTCAGAAGACATCATGGACTCTGCTGGGCTTACCCAGCCCATTTTCCTCCCTCGGGAAACAAAAGAAGGAAGGGCCCTGTTTTTTATTTTGGTCTCCTCACAGTCAGGTTACATCCAAATTCAGGAGCTTGGAAGCTTTTATGTCACCCCTGGTTTAGACACAATTTAGTAGTACCTGGAGCACTGCCCTGTCTATGGATGCTATCAGAGTAGGCCTACAGACTCAAGTCACTCACAAAACATCATTGGTTCAAAGGCAGATGGCAGCCAAAGCTGTGGTCCTGCGGCCACTAAAAGGGGTTGGAAATCCCAGAGGAGAAAGCTGGGGATAGGCCAAATTGAATTACTATGAAAGAACATTGCATTTTCATTCATATCTATTTTCTTCACTCTTTTCTGACTATATTGATCTGCCAATGGGCATGGACACATGCATGCATGGGCAAGCAAAAATCCTCACTTCCTCACACAGACACCAAGCTATATATGAAAAACTGCTGGGTTTGAGATTAAATTCTCTGCTCAACAAAAATGAATGGCAGGGTTGGTCTGTTTGCAGAGCTCCAAACCAGAGGCTTGGAGCCAAACTGTTAAGCTTGGGGTGGGATATGAACACATCCTTAAGAGGAAGGCCCTCCAGCCAGAACTCTACCAGTGAGGAAATGAAACCAAAGAGTCTGGCTGTTCCTTTCACAACTAAAGGGGAATGTGTAATACGTAACTTAATTAACTGAAAACAGAATGCTCGGTCAAAAATCTTGCAAAAACATGGGATAGAACCAAGTGTTAACAATTTGTCTATCATCTTCTGTGTTCATATGCTCTCAGTCAGGGGTGAATACTCTAAACTTAAGGCTTGGGGACCATTTACATAGACAGGCTCCGCTTGCATCCCTTCTTTGAGAGATTCCCTGGGAGATCCAAGATCTCTTTCTATTTATGGTATGTGGAGAGTTAATCATCTACTCACAAAGGCTGTAGAGAAGAAGCCATTTATAAAAATCACCCATATGTGTGGCTAGTGTCTTTTTCAGAGACTGATTTCCCTGCATAAATATGACAGCACCAATCAGATGGAAGCTAATTGAAAGAAGGAATCCTTTCACCTTGTATTTTCTAAAAAATGCCATTGCTTTTTATGATGCCTTTCTTACTATTTAGCTTTCCAGGCCTGTCCTTTCATCGTGAAGTCCCTTAAGGACTGCTAGGAAAAAAAATTTCTCCTTTAGCCTGTCTTCCTAGGGCAGTGAAACTTATGAGGTCCTGCTATCTGTCTGTCCTTTGCCCTCCTAAAAACTGTTGAAACCCTACTGGTTTCAACCCAATTTAAAAAAAGGGTAGACATCTCAGATATATTTATGTTCTCACAAGCTTTGTGAAAATCAGCAGCTGAGTAAAGGCAAGACAGACAAATTAGTGCCATCAGTGAAGGAAAAGTTGCAGTGCAAATGCGCAATACTAGCTACTAAGAGCAGATTTAAAAAAGAGCCATATGAATGGGGAGAGCCTCAGTGAGACCTAACACCCCACCACACAGGGAACAATTTAATTGTATAAGCCCCTTTCTTATACAGGCTTAGTTTAGTATCAGCTAAAATAACTTGAAGTTAATGGTGAGAAATATTCTGGCTGCTCATTACTGGTCCTGGTGCAGGGCTCTACACTGATATTTTATGGGGGAAAGTGGAATAACCTGGCAAACCCAACTGACTCAAAGCAGGAAGGGATCTTCGGTGCTCTGTGTCCAGTCAGGAGTTGAGCAAGGAAGGGAGGAAAGAGCTGCCCACTACAGCACTAGTGTTGCCTGAGACCACTATGAACCAGGGCTCCAGACCTCCCTCACAGACCCTCTGGGCTACCCCATCTACAAAGCTCTTCATCACATCCAAGAGGCACCATGATGGCTGACCTCTTCCCAGCATCTTGGACAGCCACTACAGTCAGCAGTAGGATCTGTCATCAGTGCATACTCAATCCTATAGTCCTAAAGATAGACCCACCCCAACATTTTCGCCCCAGCAGAAAACAACAACACATTAAGCTGTCCATCATGGCCCTAACCACTGTCCTGCTGTAGTGGCACAGTATGGTTGTGCATACCCACCCATCTCTGTCCTGGGTGGTTGTCTGCATTGGGCAACTGGGGAAGTCTGCCAGGGGATCTGGCAAAGCTCTAGGTTGTGACATGAGGACCCACTGGCCATTCACCAAAGGGCCTTGTTTTAGTTGCTCTAACAGATGCTATGACTTCACCTGCCCCTAAACCACCCCCCTTCTTTTCTTGAAACACAGTGAGTCAGCAATGCCTTCCTGACCTAGCTGAGATAAAGCAGAACAAGTGACCTTGGATGTGCTGATAGCAGCAGGAAGAATAATCATCAGCATCGTGGCTCAAGGACATCCAAATCCTGGTATGTGACTCAAATGCAGAAATCAGACAGACTTAAAACCATGCCTTTCTTAAAGTGCATTTGGGAATTTTGTCCCCTTCTGTGGCTTTTGATTGCTTTTTGTCCTTTCTTTTAAGGGCTGGTTCTTGCTTACATCATTGAATCACCCTTATGTTTTCACACTGGGCAATTCTAATATAGTTGTGTTGTATACTGCTCACACTCCAGATTGACTTTTCTCCACCTAGCAAAAGATGCTATGATTTTATTCACACTTTCTGACCTTGGGTGAATGCATCAGACATCTGTTCAAAAACATATTTTGCAGGAACCCAGATCATGACACTTTCCTCATGCTGTGCAGTCCTTGGCTGTGTTTGAAGAGCAGACTCTAATGTCACTAAGGGACATAGGCATCTAACTGCCTTTTTGAGATCTGAAATCTGAAAAATACCTCTCAGTTGCCTAGCACCTATGTTTCTGCCAAAGACACTTCCTGCTGCTAGACATACAGAACTGCCTAATTTAGAGGGTGACAAACAGATCCCACAAAAGGCCTGAGTACTGTGGTGACTAATGCTGCAGTGCCAAATGCTCAGGTGTTCCTCTCAGGTGCAGAATGTACAGAGCTGGGTTACTTACATGCCCAGAAATCCTGAAAAATGAGTGTGGGAGGATTCAGTGCTAACTCACCTAACTCATACCCAAGCCACAGCAGTCACAAAGTAATAGTAATGTTTACAGACCAAGATTGATGGAATTCTCAGATCTGGTCTTACAGATGATGAAGAAAAAGACAGAGCTGATGAAAGTCCTTTTCACCCAAGTAGTTTAGTAGATAGTGGATTAGCCAGACACTGGGACATCATGGGTCAAAGGACACTCATTTTCAACTCCCTCTTTTGCCTGCAGATATCTGATACCTCTTCTCTCTTAAGCAATGGTCTCATCACCAGACTGTATAACACATTTGTGAATGTGACTCTGTCCTTCAGTTTAAGTCCTTCCAGTCTGAACAGCATAAATAAATAGCCTTTGTGCTGGAACTGGAGCCAGTGTAAATACTCTGCAGTCTAGAGTTTAGAGCACTCAACTGGGAAAGAGAAGTCCTAGATGTGCAGCCCTGCTCCAATGAGTATTTACATATTGTACACAAAATACAGCACTGTCGCCAAGAAGAAAGGAGAAAGCATCACTTTCTGGGAAGACCACACCCTGCCAATATGACCGAGTACCTAGAGGAATAGGGGGAGGGAGTGATTTGAGATTATCAAGTTCAAGCCTCCTCAGATGTAGGTAGGATGTGAGCTTCAGGCACTCTAATCTCTTCAGACTAAGCAACAAGACACTTACCGACTGCTGAGAGAGCTGGCTTTTACTGCTTTTATGCATTGGTTACTTACCCTGCAGCTATCTAAGGTCAGTCAGGGTGCCAAAATCTGCCTTAGGCTTTTTCTACAGTTCAGCATTGTGCAGAAACCTTTTCCACTTAGATTCTGTCAGGTTCCAAATACTGTTTTCCGAGGAATCTAATCAGTTCCCAGAAACCTTTTTGTGGTGCATAAGCTATTGCCTATTGTCAGCCAATTGTTCGCTAGCACTTGTAGCATTAGCAATAATAGCAATTTAACATAGTCCATTCAATTTTTCATCCAGAGAAATGAGTCACATAATCAATACCAAATCTTTACAAGTGGACGTAGTAAATTTTAGAAAGATTTGTAAAGTAACACACCAAGAACAATTAATTGTGACTCATTAGCAGCATATATTGCTGCAATGAATATTTTGAAAATTTCTACTCATAAGATGCAAAACATCCAGTGGATCTAAACCAGCAGAGATCTGACTAGATTAAAGTGATTAAAAACAGGAAAAGGAAGAATTTGCAATGACTGTTTTAATCACTTTGGCAAGGTGTCCCCATGGTAAACTACTATTGTTCTTAAAATGTGCATCCTCTTCTTCCTGGCATTCCTGTAGCAAACAAGGTAGCAAGATCATCCCTGTTCTTCCTGAAAAAAACAACAGAAAGGGGCTGTGTGTGTACTGAACTGAAGGCAATAAAAGAGTGTTGAGTGAAGGTAGCTTTTTAAGCGCTCTTTGTGGACAGATGTAACCCTGTGGTCTGAGAAAAGTTCTTTGTCACTATGTATGAATTGGAGGAAGAGGCTGAATGAGCAGCCATCCTCTGCCTGGGAACATGCCCAGGGCAAATGTTATCATTTCAGTTAAAGCAAAAGTACTACCTGCAACAGCACAATAAAATGTTATTATTCTCATTATATAACTGCAGTTTGACAGATCTCATTCTAGTGTGTCCTGACTGAGGAGTTTGCCCAGCCAGCAACTCAGCTGCATATCCCAGGCAGCAAAGCTGAAGTAGACAGAAGATTTACCAGCTTAGGTGTCATTTAGAGCTGTTGGAAGTCATTAGTCATCTCCACAGGGTAAGAGCAGAGGTGAGATCCTGCACCTAACATGTCAGTAGAGTGGGACAGCAACTCCTCACTGACTCGACAAGGGCACTCAGTAGGGGTTTTCCTTGTCAAAGAGTGTTGATTACCACACCAGGGCAGGAGCCTCATGACTGAAAATGGTTATTCAGCAAGAAGCAGGCCTGGTTTCCTACTGCAGTTACTGCAATGCAGCTGATAGACTCACATGAGGGATGCTTTGCCTAGCACCCAGAGACCCAGCATCATGGGGTGATGTTCACCAACCACATTGTTTGGAAGGAACTTTTGGAAGCAAAAACGTGGTGGAAAAACATAGCCAGTAATGGCAAGATGTTCCTTCACAGAAGCCCTGTTACACATCCTTGAGGGGCTGGAGACGGGCATCTGAGAGCAACTCCCTGGGTCTTCACAAAACACCAGAAACCACATAAGCATAAAGCATGCAGGAGAATGTAAAAAGGGCATCCACAGGATGGTCACCTAGTGCAGGGGACTCAGTGTCTGTGAACAGGAAAGTGTTACCTATCATGAAGTGACTTACGCTTTCCCATGTTTGTACTTATGATGAACACCTATCTCCAGGACACAACCCTAGTTTCTGCAGATATTGGATGCTGTACAGTTGTGTAATCCTACTCCCATACATATGGTCCTAACTCCCATGAACTTCAGTGCAAACAGCAAAAAAAATTTCCTTTTTTGGAAAGTGCTGCACAAGGTGAGTAATGAGTATCAGTAGCATTTTATAAACTCAAGGATTATCACACTTGTTTGGAAGGCCTCTTTCCCACTAACCTTCATAATTCATGTGAAACTTTTCACATACACCTAGATACTGCCATTTCCCTTTTTTGATGTTTTGTATTAAGCATTTGTACACACTAAGAGTTTGTATTTGCAAAGGCCAAGGCTTACCCAAGTAACTATGTGAGCAGCTATAAAGCTTTTCAGAGGAATATATCCTGTATAGGATTGAGTTAGATGTCCTTTCACTATCTYCTTTTAAGAAGCTGTCTGTTTGATAAATCAGTTATCCTGGGTGCTGATCATGACCTGTTACGTGAATCTCTAGGCATATCAGGTTTTTTTCTCTTTTAATTCTCAGATGCTTGCAGTCTGCCATGTTTGCTGGTGACCTTTGAATGCCTTTTCTGTCTCAAATACTGAATAACCTGGAGTTACCTCTCACTTGCCATTTCTTCCTCCTTGGATTTTGTACTTTTGAAACTGGTATTTCAAAAACTGTTCAGGATACAAAAATTAATTTTAGGGATTGCTTTTCTTCTTTTTCTCCTACAATGGAGAATGTTCATTCTTTTTTTAAATAGCATCAGAAGCCTAGTCTTTCCTTGTCACAAATATGCCCTCCTGAGCCCTCTTAAGAAGGCATGGGTTTGGATTATTTATGTTTTAGAAGAGGTTGTTGGTTTGGGGATTGCTGTATTTCCCTTGTTGTCTTTCTTCACTGATGGCAAGCCTTGGATCTCACCTTGCTGGGGCCCAGTGAGTTGGCCGCTGGTGCTGTGCACCTCATAGGCTGTGAGCCAGGGGACAGTTCGATAACCACCTTGTGTTTCAACCTCATGGAGAGCTCAGACTCTCAGGGACAAGAGGTTAATTGGAACAGATGTTATTTCAGAAATTGCATGATGCCCAGAGAGCACATCTTCACCTCCCTAAGCCTTTTCGGTGGTGTTGGACTGCATGATCTCTCTTGTTTTTCTCACACTGGGCTCCTTTTCATCTTTTGAATCACTCCAAACAATGGCAATCTTTACAAATACGACAAGCCCTCCTCTTTATATCAGGCATTCTTCCCTCTAGGGATACAAGTGATCTGAGCTGAAGCAAGAAATAATTAAGGCCATTTTTAAAAGCTGTGTGCTTCCCCCTGTATAGCCTTAGCAAAAGTTGTGTCTAATTTATACTTTGGCGCTGTGTTTGTGCTCTCTGTTGTTTTTGACCTCTTTCTTTGAAAGGTGCTCGTATAACTTCAAAGAGATCTCAGTTTTACTTTAAGTGTCCCCAAAAGGGATGATGTAAAAACTTTTTGACTTCAGACCATTCTGCCTCTCTCAGAGTGGGAAACAAATAAAGACTTGCTCATATCTTTGAAAATCTGCTCTTTGCTGGTTTGAAAGGATGCAGCAGAAGCACCTCTGAGATTACATGCACAATTATGTCCCAGTACTACTTCTGTTAGTGGGAATGCGCAAAAAAATGTTAAGGGCTCCCCCTCCTCCCAGTGAATCATGTCCCAGAGCTCATTATTATGAACAGCAGATAGAGAGGTAAGAGATGGAAACTAAATCTGAAATCATAAACTCATTAACAGGCATCTATGACCATCTCCCACATGGCCATGAATATGGGCCATCAGGTATTTCTGAATAACTGTTGAGGTCTGAAGTGTACCATAGGGAAAACAAACATTTCTTTACTGAATACTCCTTCCCAGCAGCTTCATAGTGAGGTCAAAGTTTTACAAAGGAGTAGGTGTAAGCAAAGGAATAGAGTTGAGAAATATTTGTGGTCTGTCCCTCTTAGGAAAAGGTTTAGGTGTTGGCCAAACCATCCATGACTGGCTGTAAGGTGCTATTACTGCAGTGCACGTTTCGTGTGACCTGTTCCTTGCCTGTGAGCATCGACTGAACTTTGAGTTTATATGTTGCTGGAAAGACGAAGCCAAGCTACAACCTGTATAAAACCAGAGGAATTTCCTCTGTCATTTGTCACAAACTTTCAGCCAATATATGAACGCACCTTGTCACCACATCTCTTCCAGCTGTTCCACAGGTAACTGTATCACATCATGGCTTATCTCCAAGCAGCTCTGAAAGTTAGTGGGAGATCTTTACTCTCTGACTGGGAGTGGGGGAAATCTGTAAATGTTCAAGACAAGTCTCTCAAATGCAACTCATCAGGACAGAGATAGCAAGTGACAGTTTTTTAGTGTTATTGCCTTAATATAAACCCTGAATTACTCTGCTGGCTTCTATGAGAGTAAGAACCAGAACTTCATAGAGCCTATTCATCTTGTGATCTGACCTTCATATTTTCTTGCAAACCTGCTGGACTTGGGCAAATCCTCAGGTTTCTTGGAAACCCTGGAACTCTTTCCAAGGATCATTTAAAGTCATCACTTGAATCAGTTTGAAGTCATGTACCTAGAAACAGAACCTAGGCATAGATAATAATGTGACCTTCAGTTAGGAGTCAGAAGACCTAAATAAAAAGAAGAAAGATAGATAGAAACCATATAAAATCAGAAAAAAAAATCTTATAAAGTCAGAATTCCTGTATCACAGATAATTTTGACATTAGGAAAAAGTTAAATTTCATTTTGAAATAATGAATGTAAGTCTTACAATTTGAAAGAATTTACCTGGTCAGAAAAATTACAAACCAGCTGTGCTCATAAAGCTATCTCATTGGAATCCAACTCTATAGCTTATATTTGAACAGGAGAAGGAAAACTGGATCCCATTCACTGTTTTATGTCAGAGGAATCCAACTTCGCACACCACTGAGTTCCCCAATCAACTTCATTACTTTTTGTAATTATGTAATATCAAAATGAATGCTTTCCTGCACAACAGAAAAATCAAGCATCAGAAATACAGAAATGAGACTCTGCCACACAGATCACTTGAGCTTATGAAAACCTAGGCTCTTGCATCATTGAAAAGCAGAGTATTACTATGTGTTGCTTTGTATGAGAGAAGTGCATTGATGCAGTGCAGCCAAGAAGACTTTGGAACAAATTTATAAAGATTCCCCTTTGTTCATGTGACTTTGGACTAGCAAATACACTGTCAGAGGGGCTGTTACAGAGAGCTCTTGGAGAAGCCCAACTTCATTGCAACGAGAATGATCACAGACTGAAAGGGAAGAAAAGGGTACTCGGTATCTTGTTACTCCTAGTAATAACAGTGGTGAGGTTGGTTTCTCTTAGGACTCTTCCTAATCTGTGAGACAATGCTATCAATGTGTGACCTATATGTCCTTTCAAGGCTTAAGAGAGGCTAACACCATTATTGTGATGGACTACAGTTTCCAGTGCACTTTGTAATTCCAGGTTTCAGAAAGACTAGCTGAGATCTACCAACAGGCAGCACTGAGGTGAGAAAGAGTTGAAGCCTCTTCTGGTGATGTAAACCGGACGACTTGCTCAAAAACAACTGCAAAACCCACCATACCGCAATTTCACAGCTGAGCACAGCACAGTAACACTGATGCCTCCTTCTCATGGCGTAGCTGGCAGGTTAGCTGCAAATAACTAGGATCTGATTGTTCATGTGACTATATTAAGTCTGGAAGAGATGTCAGAAAATAATTCTGGTTTATCTGGTGCAACAATGAAAATAAAACTTTCCAGAGAGGAAAACTTTCCAGAGAGAATATCTTCCTTTCAGAATAGCACGTGACTAGAAATGGCACTTGAAATCACTTTTGAATCCCCTTGCTATCTATCATGGGGAAGCTTCACATTTGAAACAACATCTCATGTATGATGTGGGGGAAAAAAAAGGTGGATGACGAGTACAGACATGAATTGTACTGAGTGTACTGGCAAAAGATGTTTTGCGTTTAAGGGATGACTTTAAATCTGCTGGTCATTCTACAGTTTCAAAAGTTTCCAAAAAGTTTAACTTGGCCCAAAAAGAAGTATAACACAAGAAGATTTTGAACTTTTTGAAGGCTATGTGATGTTTGCTTTAGAGATAGATAAAAATAAAACTAGAAAATAAAACTTGAGAGGTCATGTAGTCCAAACCTTATGCCCCAGGGCAGCATCAGCTTTTTCTTAAAAGACTTATTATAGAGACATTTTCTCATGAACAGACTCTTCCCGTGTGCCACTATCTTTATGTCTAGAAAGATTTCCCTAGTGTTACATTGACTTTCTCTTGCTGCAGGGTCAGTGTATTACATACCCTGTTCACTGCAGACACAGACATCAGATTATTCTTGTCTTCACTAGAGTCTTTAATGTACTGGAAGATTGTTATCATTAGCCCCTATGATTTTTTTCTTCCCTTAGGGTAAACAACCCCAGTCCTTTCAATGTTTCCCATAGGGCATGAGTTCCTATTATTACAAAGAAAGCCTTGGTGAGCTCTGGGGACATGTATCTCTCAAAGGAACCAACATATAGCAGTGTCCTTGTTCCGCAAACCAAAGCTGAAGACCTCAATCACATGAAGTTTGGCCCATGGAAGACCATGTGGTCATAGGGGTTTTCTAAAGAAAGAAACCTAAAAGTGTTGAATGGAAGGAAGGAAGCTAGGAACAGAAAGCTGAAAAAACTGTTCCTGTGTTCTGGACAACAAGACTTCACCCTATGTCCTATCAGCATGGCAAATTTACATGGCAGAATTATAAAATGCCATCATCAGCTACACCTCTGGTAGAAATAACCAAGAGTGTTGGTTATTTCTATTCTAACTGTTTAGGTTGAGAGAGGGTAACAATAATAAATGATTGAACTAACATTTGTAACTAAAAAATTACATGCTTTTTATTCCTATGCTATTCTAGGTAAGGATTTGAAATATTCATATTTCCCCCAGTCCAGGTTGCTCACTTCCAGGCTGCGTTCCCATAATGTTAAGTGATGTGAAAGATTTACCTTTCCTCAATATTAAACAAAACCATGAGATAGCATTTCTTTAGTGTAATGTATGGTGGCATCTCCCTCTGGTAATGTGATTTATTATACCCACTCTACATTTTGCAGAATGATGCATGTAGCCAAGTATCTTTAATGAAAAGTGATACCTGGAGAAATGTTTCCTCAGAATAAAGAGTATAAAAAGCAACTGCTGACCTCTCCCCATCTACGGTGATGCATGAGTTTCAACACTCAGCAAAGCATGGAGTTGCATTTTCCTTATATAAATTGAACTAAGATTTAGTGTTTTTCAGAGATCCAGTGATACTTAATATCCATTTCTCACATACGGAATGAGAAACCTGAAGGCAGAGTTCCTTGATATCAGATTATCAATGGTGCTACCATTTAATTATATATGTTTAGGCAAAAGAGACCAAAGATCATTGCCATGACACAAACTGTTTGATGAAGCCAAGTTTTATTGCTGGTCCCTGAAATGCCTTGCTTAAAGGCCTTGAAGAGGCAATATTTTTCTCAATAAAAGACGACAGTTTTCTGTACAGGAGTGGAGGTGTTCATTCCTACATTTCTGATTTTAAAGAGTGCAATCCACCAAATCTATACTGAACTCCAATGCAAAATTACCAGCTGATGGAGAGATTGGACTCTGCAAAGTCCATCCCACTCCTGCACTTCACCTGCAGATGCCATGGGCCCAGCCCACCAACTTCATACCGTGATATATGCATCCCTGCTGAACTGCCCACTAATATATGAAACCAGCTTCCCTCGATGTAAAGTGAAATGTAGCCTGGTATCTACCTATGTAAACCACAGCTGAAACAAATGTCTGGATTGCATTCTAGTTGTCTGTGAGGGTGTAAGAGATCAATATCACACCCCTTAGACGACAGACCTCATTACAAATATCCAACAAGAGAGTTAGAGACTCAAGGACCCCGCATCAAAACTCCCATAAAGCGATAAGAAGTTTGTCCCATTTTAGAGGGGTACATTCTTTGACTGTGTGCTGGTTTTCTCTTCCAAGTGTGGGAAATCCCTCCACTGGAGTCTCTTTTATTCAACTCAGTATATGTGCTCACTAAACATGTATTTAATGGAATAGAATGAAGAATGAGAGAAAAACACCTTTTTTACCCTAATACAATATTCATCCCATTTACAGTAAATTTCATCATCTGTTTTTCTCCAGAACCACGTTGATCCATCTATTACAGGCAATCATTTGAGCTCTGAAGCCCTACTGCTGATATAAGCAAGGTCTGCCAGATGTTTGTACATCAGCTTCTACATGGTCTTGCTTTTCTCTAAGATGAGTGAAGTTGAATGTCTCCAACACAAAATTTAAGCCTGAAATTCTTTTATGGCAGGTACTAAGCAAGAATGAGTTTTCCTGCCTCTGTTCAAAACACGAAGGATGCAGTTAGATAAATTTATTCTCAGAGGTTTTGTGCCAAGTAAAATGAATCTTGTGGTGGTGTGTGGTGCACATGGTGAAGAATCTTGTTTCTAGGTACAATAGGAAGAAAAGGCTCTCCTTTCTAGCACTAAGGAATTTTTTTAACTCTTACAAGAGGTGAGGAGAAATCCCTTGGCATACACTGAAGATGGGCTATGGAATCTTCTTTGATCTGAACTAATGTCTGTATCTGAATTCCTCTAAATCAAGTGATCCAGCTTGGTGCATTTTTACTGAAATGATGCGATACAACTAAGTCCAAGCTCCCTTCATGGACAGCATTGTATTAGGCAATGCTTACAGTCTAATAAGACATAATTGTCTTGAGCCTCATCCACCTTTTTGCCTTAAAAATATTTCCAAGACTATCTGACACCCAATTACAATTACAGTAGTCTATTACTTACTATTGTTTGGGGGAACAGTAACATGCTTTATTTTCAAAGACCTTACTCATATTCTTCTTGGATAACAAAAGCAAACATTAGGTAAGTAATAGGTTGGGTCTTTTTCCTCCACAAACATAAACATAAGGCAAAATTTCTTTGTTGAATGAAGGCAAAGAATCTCTCTGCTGGAGGATATTTGATTTTGTTTCTCTAGAAAGGTTCCCAACCTCAATATCATTTATCACTGCATCATTGTACTCAACATATGGAGACAACATCAAGGTTATTTAAAATGGATTGCATGTATAGTGTTTGTGCAGGGTTGTTACAGTAGCTTTTTGTCTATGTAGGGCTGTCAGCTGCACATTCCATTACATTTACTTTGCAGTGCAATAAAGTAGATTTTCCTGTCCTCCAGTGGTTTCCTGGTCTCCAGTCAGAATTCCCACACTAAGGGTAATGTAGCAGGTTTATCCTAATCATAAAGTGAATATACACAGGGTGATTTCTGCTGTATGGAGACTTTATTCATCTTATGGGAAAGATAATACATATAATACTAATATATGAATGCAATGCAGTATCTAAAGATATATATCCCCAGGAGGCAATTTATCTGAAGGGCTGTTTTTCTGGTGTTCACTCATTTGTGGGAAGATGGTATTCCCAGACTGAAAATGAAGCAAATGAAGGGACTTCCCTGGTGCAAAGTGATGGATGATGATTTTGTTGCTACTGTCAAGAGATGCATTAGCCTAGGTTTCTCATTCTGAAAATGCTAGATGAAAAGGGATTAATTTCATGACCATTTGGGAGACTGAATTTCCATTCTTAATTATAAAATGATGCCCTATTATAATTTTCTCTGAGGTACCTTGATGATTGAAGCTGAGTTACTTGACTCAGGGACACAAAGAAGTTCCAGAAGGCTCAAAGGCAAAACTTGAGGCACATGATTTACATAGCGGGATGTACCATACTGTGAAAATTCAAGCTCCTTTCACAACAGGAACCCAAGGCAGACTCCATCCTGGCCCTCCGCCTCCCTGCTTGTCCTGGTAAGAATGTTTTTTTCGAAACAGCTGCATGTTGGGTATTGGAAAGTGAGTGCCATGATCCAAAAATATAATCCACCTGAGAAACTATGGCATAAAACTTCCCAAGCCTTTCCTTGATGTGTGACCCTGTACTTTTCCAAGACTGACACATGTTTTCATATGATACACTTCATATACAGCATCAGTAATTTTTCTACCCAAGACAACCAGTTTGCATTGTTAATCTTTGATCAGAAAAGGGCTGGTGCCCAGGTCGAAGTTCTCTGAAATCAGGCAAGACTTCAATGGTGGGACTTGACTGACTGAATACAGTATCATTTTAGAGACACTAAGCTATCCTATATGACCTCCAGTTGCAGCCCTAGCAGGTTGCAGACCCATGGGCCCAGTGCCATCCCCACCATCCCCTCTAAGGATTTAAAATGGCATGAGACATGCCTGTCTGAACACAACTGAGTCCAGTTCTCATAAAGACAGTGATGGGTTTGAGCCAGGGGTGGTGTTGAAGGGGGGAAAGTTCAGCTCTTTGGCAGTGTCATTCCATGTCACTGCATTGGCATCATCAGAAACATACTCAGCCTATGTGATATTCCCTAATGAGAAGCACTGGTGAGATCTAAGGCTGTGACTCATAAATATGTCCTGACTGACAGCTATTTTGTGGTTTTGAGGTCTGGGGTTTTTTCATCGGCATTAGTTTGTGTAACAAGATTGCCTGAGTGATAAGTGACAGCTGTGTTGATTTTAGCAGGAGTAAATTATACTAACTTACCACACTGAGATTCTTTCTAATGTAATATGATGCGATGCAAGGATTACCCGACATAAACTGATGCTCAGGTCTGGATTTTCATGAAACTAATGGATATGGCTACACTTCTGTGAAAGCCAGTGATGGATGAGGTCACGTTTCACTAATGTTCTCTGATGCATGGCCCTACATTTCTTTAATATAAACTAATTCATGTCAAGGAGTATCCTTGACTCCACCTGATATATGAGACTGGTTTTTCCTTTTTGGACATAATGAGAATAATGAGAATACACAGACACCTTTTTTGGCTGTGCAGTCACAAGTGATGCTGTATTTCTCTGTCTTCAGAGAAACTCATTCTCATGCATCACTATATATTAAGGAGTTGCATTTTTTTTGTATTAAAGTAAAACCCAGCTACATGTATAAATGAGTATCAGCAAAAAATGAGGTTGCGCCATCATTTTTATCAGTAACACTGATATACTGATCAGTAATCAGTAGAGAGAAAAGTCATTTTATTAATCATTTTAGTTCACATTAGCAGTTTTCTCGGATATCCAGAAATAATGTCCTATGTTTCTTCTTAGGTTAGAAGGAGAGAGACCTACCATTATATAGTAGTTATTCTCTGCAGCCCTCAGTCCTATTCATCATCTGCTACTGGTAAATGTCTGTCATTTAGGATGTTTTACATTATCAGACAAATACAGAAATTCTGTTCTGTTTCTGTTCTGAATCACAGAAAAGAAGTCTTGTGCATTACTGATTTCAGGCAAAAAGAAAACTAATGGCAATAAGCTGGATTATTTTTTCCTGTCTCAGACTTAAATGGCTTCTTCAAAATACAGTTTTATTTGTTCAGTTCCTATCAGGGAATTGAGGCCTCAGACATCATTGGGCATCAGAGAAATCCAGCTCTGTGTGTTGCAAGTGACACATTTTACACACAGAAGGGCATCGTAACTCGGTTTCAGCTGTTGTGACCTCCACTCTCTGGGTCTGCCAACAATAACCTTGAATAATGGAATTTTTATAGGAAAATTGAGGAAAAGTGAGTAAAAGTTAAGAAGTCCAAAACCATTTCTGTGTCTAGGTAACAGAATCTTACTGTTGTTAGGGTTTATTATGTATTTAGCCTACAGTAAAAGSTTTTGAATAAATGTTTGTGGTTACAACTCTAACTGACACCTCCCTCTGTCCCTCAAGGCCTAGGTCTCACCACCATCTGATGGTGACATCTTCATGCTCTGTCTCAGCCTTTTGACTATGTAGTTGTGGACGCCCTGCTCCCATAGGAGTTCCGCTCAGACCTCTCTAGGCAATGAATACTGAGTACAGACTACACACATCTTTACATTTCTGCTGCTAGATCCCTTTCCACTGTTTTTTCAGGTTGACCAATATTTGAAATAATAGTAGTCAGTCTTCCATTTCATGTTAGTCCACAAGAATCCTCTGAGTTCAAAAATGGTGCACAAAGTAGATGCCCATATCCATTTTGCAGTTACCTCAGCCTTATAAGAAATTATATTTCTTTGGATGCTGGTAACTTCTGTTCTCTGGAGAGTCAAGTGAGGGAGATGCCCCCACTGTGTAATACAGTGGCTGGCAAAGTTATCTAAGCTGTTGCCATACAAGCTAGTTCTGGAATAGCAAGCAATTTAGTCATGTAGATATTGCATGCTTAAATAACACTGCTGAGGGCTGGTTAACATGAAATGAGATGGAAAACACATTTAAAATAGCTCTACTGCTTCCAGGCCCATGTTAGTAACTTTTTCCAGTGCTGCATCATGCCATGCTGGTATGGCAGCAGGTACAAAGTTACCCCAAGTGTCTTTGCACAGAATTCATGCTGGGTATATGTCTCCTGTATTTGCATGAGACATCAGTGATGATACTCATCACTGTAAAGTTACCCAATTCTGTAATTATGCCTACTGGGATGAAATATAATTTCACTTGGATGTTCTTATCAGTTCTTCAGAAAATCCCAGCCTCATACAACATATACTATGGAAAATAACTGTGTCTCACACTTTATCTTGGAGAAACACAGATCTAAGTTTCCATTTGTAGTATGAATAAGGGATATTAGAGAAACCCAACCTCTTTGGATCTGGAAAAGGATCCACATGACTTTAAGCAAAGTAGTCAATCAGTTGCAGTTCTCTTCAGCCAGGAAATCACTGGCATGATATCACTGGCATTACTTTAAGCTGCACATCATTATGGATATTAATTCATTTCATAACTCAATAACCTCAAGCTCACACTACCCTGCTACATACCAAGGTTCTCTTGCCTGCACTGTTCTACTTCAGAAGGAGGTGAAGCAAGCTCTGTGTATGTTTCTGCATATCACCTCCTTACACCTCACTTTTTATTGGGCATTTTGGCATTTGCCATCATTTGATCTGGAAGAAACCCAAGTTTCAGCATTGTCCTCAGGAGAAACAGGCATGATGTATCACCTTACATTAGGGAAATCCAGTTTCCTGCAATAGCTTTAAATCAAGAAATCCAGATATAAAATGATTCATGAAACAGAGCTTCCCTGGAACAAACAGCTCCATGAAGGAGGGTTTTACTGATTAAGTCTGGTGAATGATGTTCTGGCTTTTATGCCTACAATGATCTGTGAGAGCTGGTGTTGTGAAAGAAAAAGGTGTATCAGGCTGGCTTCTTAAAAGGCGGTGATAAATGTGATTTCTTCCATATTATATGAATTGTAGATAAAGTCTTATTGCTGTGAAAGAATTCACGTGGTTTTTCTTTCTCACATAAAGTGCTATGTCAAGCTACATTTCTTGAATTTGAAAAGCACATACGAGGTCAGAATAAAGAAACGACTAGTATCTGCTGCGGTTTTGTCCCAGAATGTATGATAATGCGTGCTGTTATGCACTTAGAAGAACGCAACTCCTCGGCGTGACGGATCGGCGTGGAAAGGGCCGCGCCACCGGCCCTCCTCCGGCGGCAGCGGCAGCATCCCGGCGGCGGCAGCAGCATCCCGGCGGCGGCGGGGCACGCTGCTCCATTCGCCCGGCTGTGCTGACCTCTGCTGGTGCTTCCCCGAGGCGCGACGTTTTCCCGTTCTTGCTCATTTTCAGTCATCTCGCATGACAGTAAAGCAGCGGTGCTTTTCTTTCACGAATCCGTTCAGGTTTTTCGAAAGCGTTTGGTCCACGATGCGAAGAAGTGCTGAACTCAAGTTTCTGTTGTTGGCGTGCTCTGAGGGGCAGAAGCACATCCTCAAGTTCAGCTCTTCTTCATTGCTCTGCTCCTCAATCGTGGACCGAAAGCAAGCAAAGTTCCTGCTCTCCTTTCCCCAGAAAGCCATCATCCCACGTGCTCTCTGACACCTCGAGGCAGGGAAGCAGGGCTGGGGCTCTGCTGTGAGCCAGGTCCTCCCTCCTTACACTCACCTCCATTCCTATTCAAAGTATGTTATTTTACTCTATTTTTAATTTTGAGGATTATGCTTGCTGTATAATGATTCAGTCATCTGTGTCAACTGCTATGTTATCACAGTCTCTAGACTTTTCCAGTTACTCCAATATAATCCTTCCTATTCTTGATAGAGAGCTTTATTCAGTTGAACAGGCTTACTGTTTAATCTGGCCTTTTCATTCATGCGATAGTTCAAACGTTCAAAAGAACAAGGTTCATCCCTGGCTAATGGTTACTGTCTGGTAAAATATTTCAAAGCTCTGCATAGGTACATTCAGCGTGTCAGGCATTTTCCAGGGTCCATTTTCAGCATGATTCCTGTCATTTTCTCTCTAAGCACACAAAGAACTGCCTTTCAATGTCTGAAAAACAACTCCTGATGCTTCACTGGGAATTCTGCATGTGTAAGGCTCAGACGAAGCCTGAGCAAGGACTGCAGGTTAAACCCCAGAAGACTCTGGGGTTTAACTCTACATGGACTTAGTTTGTTAGTGCGTGTTGTCTCATACCTCTCTTCCGATAAGGAGCCCTGACCATTTCAGGGGGCATGACTCAGTATTTTGGACACAGCTCCTGTAGACACCTCCTGTGAAACCAAACTCGATTCCTTCCTTCACTTGGGAAACTGAAATCCTCATCTCCCTTTAACACAACTTGGTGAGGAGTTAGGTGCCAGGTCTCAGCACCTTTTCTGCCAAGGGTGTTCAGCAGTGCAATGAAGAATTCAGGATTCACTGTGCAAAGCAAAGCAGTATCTTGTAATCTAATGGTTACCCATTAGGTAATGCCTACATTTTTTAAATTATTTTAGTGCTTCAGGATTTGACCTCTAATTAACATCATTGTCCTTTGCTGTTACCTTTGAGTGTTCTGTTTTATTTTTGGATATTCTCTTTGGGCCTTTCTTCACAAGGAAACAAGGAGCATTATTAGCATGTGTTAGTTTCTCCAAAAAAATAAATGACCTTAATTTTTTTCATTTTGGTCATTAATGACAGGATAAAAGTAGAATTACTACCCAAACACTAATAATTATCAAATAGCATTTGTATAATGATCTGTTCCTAAATTATAACCTTGTTTGTCTTTTGACCGTACAGTTGCTCTTTCATTTCAGTTTCCCAGAAAGAATTATCTTTCTCCCCATCCCTTCTTTTAAGTGGCCATCCCTTCATTCATTTGTTACATGAGTAAGGAGAAGGCTGAATCAATTAATCAAAGGCTTGCAGAGCAACACTGGGCAATGTAATGGTCGGTTAAACCTTGCTTTCAATGTAGAATTCAGCTTTAGAAATTCTGAAGTAGGTGTTCTCTTTTTACAAAAACAACCTTGAGGCTGAAAAACAATTTTTTCTTTTAATTTTCTTTTGGCGTCACCCTTACCTTGGATCAAACTGAAGAGCTGCAATAAAAATCATGTCAGTAACCTCACTTTTTGAGGCTTGCCTGTTAAAACATGATACTACCACAGGCTTCTGTTTTTGTACTTGTAATTTAGTGCAAGAGTAAAGAAAGGGCAAGAAAGAAGAAAACTTCTAGAGGGGTTAATTAATGGTTATGTAAATAGTAAATCCTTGTCATAGCTGTGCACTAATGCTCTATTACAATGGTTTAGTGTGTACCATAGCAAGGTCCAGGTCTGGAAAATGGTAGCAAGACAGCTCCTTAACAGATTTCTAGTCAGAGACTTTACTAGATCTTGAGAAATTTCACCTTGAATGAATAACCTAAAGGAGGACATTGCAGTTAAGAGTGCTGAACAAATGAAGGCAGTGTTGACACTTGGGAGGATGGGAAGCAGAAACGGGCCCTCCGTGAGCCTAGAGCTAGAGGAAGGAAGTTTTGGACAAGAGATGAGATGGAAAACTTCTTCAAAAAATGGGACACTCCTTTGATTACTACACTGAACTCAGTGCTTGAGGACTAGAAATGTATACAGAAAAACACCAGAAAGCAACTGAGAGGAATATCTTGAGCAGTATCCCCTTTCCCAGAAGGACTTCCAAATGGATGAATCTGTGATATCTTCTTAAAGATTTCATTGGACTTAATGCCCCCTATATTATGCACTTGATCTCAAACAACAGCAGTTTACATTTAAAACTAAAAAATTCTCAAWTTCTTTACAGTCTGAATGCAGGAAATTACTTCGGCTGCCACTGAAATGCAAAGTTATGTTCTTAAAATGCATTTTGAGAGCTGCATTAGTCTACTTMAAAAAAAATGTGTCTACTCAATTTAATGGTATCTGATTTCAATGTTCTTATGTATAGTTATCAGGAGCTAAATAACCTATGTACCTGAATCCATTGGCCCAAATCACAGAAAGGACAGAGCATACAGACTCATCACAATATCACAGTCTAAAGCTGAGTGTAAATATTATTTCTGTATTTTTATATGGGCCATGCTTATATTTAGCCAATAGTGTTCATCAACAAGTTATGATACACAGTAAAAGCAAGAATGGTCTTTACGCTCATTTGCTTTCTGGAATTAGAGAGGAAATTATTTTTCATGGCTCAGTAAAAGTAGTAATAATTACTGACAGGTTTATAACAGTTCACAGAGAAGATATTTGCTCGTGGTTGATTGTCAAATGTAGGACCACAAGCAAATGAACTGAATAAGAATAATAATTCTTATGTTGTTTCTAAGAAATCTGAAAACACAGAAAGTGGCAAGGTGACTGCTGTGCAAGGAACAAAGAAGTGCCATAAAATCAAATTAGTCTGGAAAGCATCTCGAGGAGTGGCTGTCTACTGTTCTGCCTCAACTGGATCAAGCACTCAGTCATTCCTGACAGACATCCATCTTACCTGTTTGTAAAAGACTTTCAGTGATGCATACTCCATAGCCAGAAAACCTATTCTTGGGCTTTAGCAACATAAAGGTTTCTCTAAAATCTAACCTAAAGCTCCCTTGCTGTATTCAGGCACTCTACTTCTTCTTCCTAGCCACGTTTGAGATGAAGAACAGTTTTTTCTTTTCTTTTTTGCACCAATATTTTATATTTTCCAAACTGTTACAATATCCTGTCTCTTTCTTTTCCCACCCCTCATCATCTTCTCTTCTTTAGGCTACCAGTCTCACTTCACCTTATCTTCCATGTTTCACAGACTTTTGACCATTCTTCTTGCTCTTCTCTGAGCTTTTTCCAATTAGCCCAGATTTCCCTTGGAGTGCAATACCTGAATCTGAACACAGTGCTCCAGCTGAGGTCTTAGTACAGAAAAAATCATAGTTCGTACACCTTGCAGACTTTTCTCTAGCTTGCAGTGCATGTTTGCCTTTTCTGTGATAGCACACCAATGCTGAATCATAGTCAGCTCACAAACCCAGACCATTTTCTAGAGAACTTAACCAACCGAAGTTGAAGTAGTTAATATTACCCTATAAACATCTTTTAAATTACTTCTATCTAAATGCAGTATTTTGCACTTTTTTCTATTGTTTTTATTCTGTTTTCACTTCTTTTCTCCAATCTATTAAGAAAATTCTTCCAGTCAGTTTCTTTCTTCCCCTAGTGCTTCTAATCTTGACGTTACCTGAAAGCTTAAAAAACCCCATGTTATTCCTTATTGGGTCATCCAAACTATTAATGAAACTATTGAATAATACCAGACCCTTGCAGAATTGAACTCTATATATCCCTGGATTTTAGCATGGAATTGCTCAGCTAACTAAACTTTAAATAATGTGTTTTCTGGGCAGGGTTGTATCTACTCTATACTACATACATGTAAATGTTGTCTCCTTAAAATGACATGAGAATCAATGTCAAAAGCTTTGCTAAAATCTCTGTATATGATATCCACCGTTTCCACTTGCTTGTAAGGCCTGGCATCCTACAGTAAAGTAAATGAGATGAGTTTGATATAATTGGTTAATGACAAATCCATGTGGATTGTTCCTTGTCTTGTTCTTATGTTCCAAGCACTAATAAATATTCTGTTTGAATATTTGTTCCAGTATTYGTAAGGAAGTCAAATTAGGCTAATGGATATAATTTTCTCGTTTTTTAAAGCTGTGTGCTCTGGTGTTACAGCATCATAGTCATCGTCACAAATTCTCAAGGACTCATAGTTGGAAGATCCCATGAGTCAGTTCTGTAGGTACTCTAGTATGCAGCTCGCAGGGCCCTCTAGTTTGAAAACACCCAGATCTCTAAGTACTAACCACTCTGCCCTAGTATTGCTCAAAGTCCTGTGTATGCAGCAACATGACAGAAAATTATGTATTGTGTATTTTCAAAATTTCATCATACGATCTCAGCAGGATAAAAGTTTCATGCATTATCAGTAACATTACAGATTCTCTTTCAGCAAAGAAAACAATGAAAGATTTGGTTTTAAAAGGACTACTTTTCTCTGTGGCCATTGGTTTCAATCTGTTTCTGTTAGATGTATATTACTTTACAACTGCAAAGAGAATAGCTCCTTTTCCACCTGTCTGTTTTCATTATATTAATGGAATTGTATTAAGAATATTTTAAAATTTTACATCTGAGCTTCAACCTAATGTTCCAAACTTCGATAACATCAATTGCAGCACATATTTTCAATCAGATTTCCTCAGCTGCCAAAGAGTTTCAGAATTACTAGAGATATTTAATTTTGTTAACTCTGAAAACAAGGAGGTGTAGATGCCTGTTCCCACAAGATGACTATCTCCACACCCTGCAGATGAAAGGGTCACAGCACGTTTTCAGGTTACTGTAAGTCACTACGTATGCTAGGCGAAGATTTCCCAGATGCTGTTCTTAAAGACAATGAAGGTATGGGCTATACTTTGAAAGCCTGAATGCTACATACAAATACACRCCTCTCGCAATGTATCAGCAGTTTTTTTACAGTGTGACCATTAAAACTGGAGCGATCTGATCATGTACGTGTTGATGCTTATGACAAAAAGCTTTAATTCTAAGACAAGTTGCAACAAAGAACTGACAAATTCTTTGGTTATAAATGTATTTCTTCTCTAAAAAAACAGACAGCTGGGATATGTTAGCGATCCAGCCTTTGTCTGGAAATCAAAATTATTCATGTTTGACTAACCCTTAAATGCTAAGGGCTAAATATAGGTTTCTTACTCCCTTTGAGACCATACTGCCCTCAATAACTTCAAGAATTTAGACCTCTGCCTGATTATCCCTTAACTTAGACAGAATAAGAAAATAGTATTACCTTTAAAGTCTGTGAACAATTTGGGATAGACGGAAACTAATAGCAAAAGTCTTTGATGAGGGCAGGATTGTAATCAATGCCTAATAGTGGAGCTAAACCAATATGAGAGAAGAGAAAGACCATTGGTTTCGTTTCTCTTTCTGATGTTTTGATAACATCATAGCATTAACTTCATCAGAGCTGGGATCTGACACTGAATCACAACACTGGTCACTTGGGTTATTTACAGTAAGCCAACAGGAACAAGTGACCCCATTAAGAAGCAGTGCTTATTGCTTCCAGTCATTTTTTCATGTCACCTAAAGCTTCACACCCCGATTTTCCTTTCAGGCTTTCAGTGTTTGAAGTTTATGTGTAGAAATGCTCATAAAGCAAACCTGAAAACAGACAATTTTTAAAAAAAAATGTTTAAAATTTCAGCCAAGCAGAAGAAATGTGTGTGATGGGGGGAGGGAGAAATATGAAAAGCTGCTCAAATAGTTGCTGCCATAAATGCGACTTCAGACCACGTCTTCACTGCGAAAGGCTGGTGCTGTGAGGGGCAGAGGCCAGGTTTTGGGGTGGCTCCCCCCTGCACTGCTGTGGGCTCAGGGCTGGTCTGCTCCAGAGCCACCAGTGTCTGCGTGGTGTGTGCTGTGCTCTGGGCCACATGAGGCCCTGAGTCGTCTCCATGACTTTGGGGAGGAGGGGGTCAGTTCAAAGTGCTTAAAGTATACATGTAGGGTGTCCCCGTGGCCCGGGGAGACACACAGGAATGTCCTGAGCACAGTTCATCTGCATGTGTCCCAGCTGCCATGTATCCTGGCTCACCCTCTGCCTGCACCTCAGAGTGAATGAGGAGGGAAGACTGGCTTATCCCCCAACCTTGCTTATCCCCCAACCTTGTCCCTGCGCGTCCAAGCTGGACTTGTCCACAGAGAGCAGAGAGCTCAGTCCTTGCTCATGAGGAGCTGGAAAACAGAACGTGGACATCTCTCCCTTCTGCAAGGGCAGGGGAGCCCAGCACAAACCAGTGCCCTTCCTTCCCCACGCTGCATGGGACGAGATGCTGGTGAGTCAATAAAAACCAGACCATTTTGCTCAATGGCCATCTTAATTTTGCAAAGCAGTAGGCAGTGCTGTGACATGCCAAAGAGTCTGTCTCTGAGCTCTGCCGACATGAAAAGCGCCTGCCCCCAAGGAAACTTGATGAAGGCGACCTTAAATGCCTTAAATACCAGCTCAGAGCTCAGGCACCATCTGGAAACAATGAGCTGGTAGAGATTGAGGTGCTGATGCACCGAATTAACGCAGGACCCAGGTGCTGACATATTACTTCCAGCTCTCCCTCAGCCTCGGCATGTCCCCCACGTGGATTTCGGCAGCGGGGACGCTGCAGTCTCAGGGGCTGGGGACTGCTGTGCCGGCGTGTTCACTGCAGCTGGAGCTGGGTAAGAAATGGTCAAGATTCAAAAGAGGACCTTGTTTTCCTTTTCTGTAATATATTTCTCCAAGATTTTTCAATTTCTAGGTCCTCTTCAGCATATCCCTTACTCTCATCAGTTTCCTTAGCTTTGTTCCTCTTAGACTACATTTCCTTCTCATGTTTATTTTCTCTTTTGTTTCATTCAAATGTAAGATTTTTTCATCATTTTTGCTTTCCATTTGTTTGTTGTATTTTATTCCATTTTCATTTTTTTCCTACCTTTTCTCTTGTTTCAACTCAGTCTTCCCCTCCTCCTTTCTATCACCATATTTACATTTCTCTTTCAAGGCCCACTTTCTACATAATCTACATAATCCCTGGACACACTGTCCAACCCCCATATCAATCCTTTTTCTTTTTCTACTTATAACCTTTTGTCCTTTTACTGTTTTTTTCCCTTCCAATGCATATTTACTCCCCCTTCTCACATCCAGATGTTTTTCCCTCTCTACCTCCARCTGTGCGAATAAATGACTTTTTTGTTTGTTTCAAGGAAGTTCGGTCAATCCTGAACAAAAGTACTCATATTTTTCAGGAAACCAAAACTGTGTAAATGATCATTTTGGGTGAATGTTTCAAGTAGGACAAACTGAAAAATTGATGAGTTTGATCTTTGAGAAATTTTTCATAAATAACAGTTGAAGTAAATTTGTAAATGCTGGCGTGACTAAAAAAAAAAGTCAAAGCATTTTAGATTTTGGGGGTGGAGATGAGGGCAGGGCAAGTATCTTTCCATTTCTTTTTTGGCAGGAGTAAAGGGAGGATTTCTAACCTAAATAACTCAGGCAAATCCTACTACACCTTCGAAGCATATTTCTGTTGATCCAAACTAATGTTTTGGGAGCAAAATAATTTTGGCTAAAAAATTTATTCTGGCCCTAATTTCCATATCCTTCTTTTTCCCTGTCCAGTATGGTGCAGACAGCATGAGGCATGGTGCCCCTTTTAGCTGATATTTGGACGTTACTTTAAAAAAAGGGTTGATCTCTTCCCAAGCAGGGAGCACCAGCTGTACTTTCTTGGGTATCCTGGTCCTTAGCTTCCTGGAACAGCAATTAAAATATATCCCAGCTGGCTTAAAAATCTTGTATCACATCAAAAGCATGGAAGCTTCTTACTATCGACAGCATTTTTTTAAAAAGGGGGCAAATGCGTTTCTTGCAAATGTTCTCCTGCACTTAAATACACAGAGGCAAAGCATTAGTCTCAGGTGAAGGCTGCAAAGTGAAAAACAGCAGCTCAGGATGGCCAGGCTCTGCCCTCAGACACGCAGTACTATTTCTAGTGATTCATATGGGAGCCACATCTGGGTACCTGGGAGAAGAATCCGGCCCAGGCACAGCCCCGAATACCGTGGTTTTTCTCTCCATTGTGCCCAGATCACAATTAGCAAAAAGATTTTGTGGGAGAGGAGTGGAAAGAAGGGGAAACTGCCAATGAGAGGATATTCTTCGCTCATAAATCCCAATGCATTGAAACACAGATTAGACCCCTGCTTTCTTTTTAACCAGCCCCTGTCTAGAGTTCACTCAATCCTGAAATTTGCTGAACTGTTCAGCTCATGTCTACCCTGAAGTAATGAATTGGCAGGCCTATTTCTAACGGTGATTAATGAAGCTTTTCAGAGGCAACCCATTATTTGATCCAAAGTTAAAACAGTGGTTCATCATTAATCACTACAAGACATAGGCTCACAGATTCATAATTCTCGGCAAGCCCATTTCATTAAGGGTCCCACTCTTTCTTTTGTTAAGCCAGGGCTCCCCTGTCTTCCCACCCCTTGCAGCCGCCTCCCTGGTGCTCCATTTCCAGGTCCATTCGAATAAAAAGTCACACGCTCTTGGGGATATGCTTCAGGCTCCAGAACTACAACATCTTCTTCTAGATTTCAAAAATTCCTCTTCCCATAGAAAAATGTCTCCAATTATCAAATATGAGCCAACATTGGCACCCAGTGGCTGAACAGATTAATCACAGATACATATTCCCTTGAGCCCACCTTCTCTATTCTTCAAAGACAGGTTTTCCTCTGGGATGTGTTTGGTACTCTTACACAGCCTTCCAGCTCTAGGCCATCTAGGCATGGCTGTGAACAAGTTACACTAAGAAAAGAGAAGGAAAACGCATGTTGTGGCTGGTTCTCCCCTCTGCCAGGGCCCATCAAAGTCACGCCACAGAAGTCATCASGTGGGACTAACCAAGGTGCATGAGGTGAGGAGTCCTATGCTGAATCCTGGGAAGCCACGGCACCCACACGATGTCCTTCGGCACCCGGCAAACATACCGGCATACCGGCTCTGCCTCTGCAGGTATCACCTGCTCGGAGAAGGGCTGCACCTGAGTTTGTATGTCCTGCTGCCTCGCAGAGCTGTAAGAACTTACAATGGTATGACCAGTGGCCTTAGAAAAAGTCATATTGAGCCTTTTGTCTCTAAATTATCTTCCTGAACTTGCCAATAAAGCAATGACAGAAAAGCTGGAAGGTGGCTGGCATGTAAAGAAGGGGAAATCCTGAGCCATTACTGTTGCAGATGGTGCCAGTGAGACACTGACTCTGCCTTATGGACATTCATTGGCAGCACTTTGTCACAGCCCCCAAAACATATAAAGGGTACCTAATTCTTGGCTCTAGCCACCTTGCAAGCAGCAGGAGCATCAGCAAAGGGGGATCCAATACTTCCAAAGGTGTTTCAAAATCAGAAGGTAAAGGGCAGAAAGGAACTTTCCAATAATTTTGCGAAACCCACATTTAGCTCTGAGAAAACTGAAACATTTCATTAGCAAACAGAAAAGTAGTTCACTGAATTCATGTAAAAATGTTAAGGTATGATATTAAAATGTTTTAATGCATACAGTGTATATAGCCTATATTCAATGATTCAAGAGAATAATATGGTATGGTAATTTGTACATGAGTATAACATGAAATTAAAAGATAAAGTTCAAATAAATATTTTTTTGTCTTATAGAAATGTACAGCTTGGCTTGATCCCATCAGAGGAACAGCTGTGGAATATTTCATTTAGTCCTTTTAGCCAGAGCCACCTTCTCCAGTCATTGAATTGAAAATGTTTCATCAGCTTTAATCGTAATGTCTCTAATCAGATGTAAAAGTTAAGGCACGGAGGAGTAAACGGCTTTTTGTTCAAAGCTACACAGAAAGCTATTTGAAGAATCATGAACTGCTCTCCCTGCAGGACAGTGCCCCTTCCAGCACTTATGACCACGTCTATACAACTGTAGTGTTAATTAACGAGAAGCGGTATTCAGATTTTCAAACAGTGCTTTACAGTACCCTAACCCACTTGAGAATCCATCTTTTATTTTCATTCCTACCCTGTTCCGTTTACCTCCAACCCATTAAGCAGTATCATAGACATGGAAGAGAGCAAGATGCTAGTGCCTTCCACTGGAAATGCAGATGCTGCATGGGATTGAAAACTCTACCTGAACACAGATGTTCATTGGCTTACAAAATCGAACACATCTGTACATCAAAAGGAAAAAATGCATTTCAGTAATAAAATCCAAAGGTAGTATTAAAAAATCCCTCAAACACAGATACGTAATTTTGAAGAACTTATCACAAATAAAATTAAAGTTCTGTATGAAGAAAAACCATGTTAGTTAATTTTCCTTTCAGTCTGGGAAACTTGCTTCCCAGTGAGCACTCTCCATACTGCAACCAAGGCTGTGGGCTACGATGTAGAACAGCATCAACAATGACAGAGGTTTCCTAACCTGCTCTGTGGGCACACTGAGTAGGGCTGCTGAGATCATGATCAGTTTTAAAAAGAAAACAACTAGCGTAAGAGAAATCAATATCCATTCTGCCTGCCCACGACCTTGCAGCTTGGCTGGAGAGCTTTCCTGGAGCTGTGAGCTGGTAAGAGTTTGACCTCAGCAAACAGTGGCCCAGTGTCCCACCAGACCCGAAGTCCTCTCACCAGGTGAGCTCTGAGTTGGAAATTTGGGCTGGCCCTGCAGGAATCTCAGGAATGTGCTGGCTATGACCGCTCAGCGGGGTGCTGCTTTCCATGCATAACCTCCTGCCTCTTTGGGACACCCTCCCTCCAAGACAGCAACATGCAACGCCAAACATTTGGGTGCAAGCCATTACTTGCAATCAGACATCAGGTAACGGACTGCAGCCAGAGCTTAGACAGGAGGCACTGTGAGTGTATAAGCCTGCCTATGGGCATGCACATAAGGAAACATTACTGCTTTGCAGAAGTGCCCCAAAACGCCAAAGCTTTGCCTTCAAACCACCAAAAAGGGCTGCTGTGCACACAGGCTCCCCTCACCTCAGCCCCCTCCTGTGTAGGCTGCTTTTTAGYGTGCAGCTACACGTGCCTCTGCACCTCTTCAACCTTCTCTCGCTGGCTCAGCCTTTCAGCAACACCACGATACCGGCAGTCGTGGTGTTAATGCGATATTGCCAGCTGCTTGCTGGGAAATCGGCCGGCACTCCCAAACACGGAAAGTTCCCAAACTCACCCTTTTTTATTGCTGGTGATTTGGCACAGCGTCTGCTCAGCCGCTGCTGGCTGACACGTCAGCCACACCTTGAGGACACGGCTCTGGGGCTCAGCGTTGCCTGTATACGTGTTTGGGAGAGGTTCTTTCCTCTATGCTCCACAAGCTTACAGAAGGCAGGGGGAAGATTTCCTTCCCCTCCCCCTCATCCCTTTATTTTCACAGGCTTTGCTCACAAACTGATTGGGAATACTCTGTGTGAATATATTCTCTGTAAATAGTTTCTTCTTCTGCCTGCCTCATCTGTGCAGCCAGGAATGCGGGATTTATGAAACCAAAAAAAGACTATTCAAAAGAAGCCTGTCTCTTTAGCACCAGCAGTTAAGATACTCAGCAGGGCTGAAGCAGATCTCAGTCCTGTCCCCTTGGCATTTATGCAATCTACATTAGATAATGAAGTAAAATCAGACATGATCTGAAGACCACCTACTCAGCTGCCACCCACCGTCCCCGTCCATCTATTACTGAGGTATCGGCCTGAGCTTTCTTCCCCTTCCCAGCTGGCCCTGCCACACAGGACCCGGCAGCAGGAGCAGGAGCGATGCCGCTGCCCTGTGCCGCAGCCCAGGTGGTACTTGGCTCGCAGGAGTCCCGCGCCCTGGCAGAGCCTTCCCCGAGCGCTGCAGCTCTCCCCTGGCACACAATCTGGCTTCACCTAATTCGTGGCCCTGCTACAGGACCCCGTATGCACACAAAGAAGTTGGGAAAACTTCAGAAGTTACCCAGTGCCCGCACTCGGGTGCTCAACCATCGCATTACTAGTCCTGCGGCAGAGAGTACGTGATGCTGATGGGAGTTGTCCTGCTTTGCCAGTGAGACAGCCCTTCGGAAGGCATCAGGGAGGCAGGCTGCGAGGAGCAAATGAAGACTCTTTGTTTTAACGAGCTCTGACAGCGGCAAAGGGAGCAGCTTTCAGTGGTTTTTTTCCGAAGGTTTCTTTCCTTTAGGTGGCAGTATGTGTTTACAGCTCCCCGCAGCACCGCCTGCGCTCCCAGCCCTGCAGCCGAGCATCCTCTGCCTGTGCTCAACCATCGCTGGGTTAATTTTCCAGAAAATCCTGCACAAGCAATTAAAATGTTAATGTTGTGAGGGAAATGCCTCCGTTGAAGTAAACTCATTCGAGAGTCAGTTGTGCTCAGTGGAAGGGGAACAGTCTATTGATTTTGAACAAGGTCATATCTCATCAGGCTTGCCACCTGGATTATTTTTGTTTGCGCTGATCAGCTACCGAGTCCTTGATTTCACAGCGAGTTTGAAATCACCTTAATGAAGCAGAAATTTGCGGGGGGATGGTTTCCCTCTCAAGACTTTTCTTTATTACAGAAATGTGCTCCCTCACCTGTTTATCTCTGACCACCTGCTCACCTCTGTGCTTGTTAACCTTATTTCACTAAAGCAGCAATAACTGATGCAAAACTCTCAGTCCTGGCAGCTGTCAACCAAATTCACACCTTACGCTGGGATTTGTGCCACAGCCAGCCAGCGGTGCCTTCCCTCAGGAGGCTGGGAACGCCTCGAAGTGAAATTCTGTTAAAAACCAACAAATTTATCAGTTTATAGAGCCTTCAAACGATATTTGTGTGGACATAGGATAGGTCTGAATTGTACTTTATTTATATAAGAAAGGACTATAATAGAAGGAAAGTTGTCCACTTTTTTTACGGCAATTCCTTCTGATGGAGCTGCCTTGCTCGTAGAATAACTAACCCCATTAAGACAAGGTATGCTCAGTGAGAGTGCACTGGTATTTCATTACGAGCAAGAGACACCTGGGACAGAGAAGCAGAAGCACCTGAAGCCTGATTTCATTTGCAGATTCCTTGTGGTCTCCGCCCAGAGCTTGTAGCCTTTCCTTCCCCAGCCTAACGTCTTACAATGCTCTCTTCTCATGAGTGTGGTCACACTGGAAAAGGTGGATGTGCTTTTTCATCATATCTAAAATAGGTTATGCTATTTCTAGTGATATAGGCTATGACTCTCTAACCCAAATGCTAGGGTATTTGCATGCTTAATTCACATGTCTAATTGCCATAATTGCACATGCTCATTAGGCAATTTTGTATGCAAATGCTGAGTTAGGCACATAACTAGGCATAGTGTTTGCAGTGTGATTTGGTTCAACACTCGTGGAAAATTTGTGAACAAATTAGACATGCAATTGAATGCACATTTTCTACGCTAAGAAGTTGGGCAGGGCCTGGCACCAGGCAGACTGCAGTCTAAATGAATGAGCAGAAAGTACTGCCCTTGTGAATCCCGGTGCAAGACTGAGTCCTTCATCCAGAGAAAAATCAGACCTAAGCTGTCCTTCACATTATCCAAAGATTCACACCCTCCTTTCAGGCTGAGCTGGAATACTGGGAAGCAAAACAAATTTAACGTTCATGTAAAAAATAAAAAAAAGACCACCACCAATAATCATGAAGCTCTAATTTTATGACCTGATTGCTGAGGACGAGTAGATACAGAGCCTCTCTGTCAGAAGGGAGACAAAGCCAGCCTGTCTCTTCCTATATTCTCATAGAAGACACAACAGTGAGTAACCCAAGTAGCTCAGTGCTAGCAATAAAGGGTACTAGCACGGCTTTAAACCAGCACAGATGATTTGAGTTAAAGCCCACCTGTGGAAGCATGACTACACGAAACCCCAACTTTCACGGTCTAATATTTGTAATTTCTCTCTCTTGCTGAAGATATATGTTCTTTAATAAAAAGTATAGAAGGAAATACCCCAAAAGTAAGAATTCAAGGCACAGAAAGACTGAGCTATGGTTTGTTTAATCCTTCAATTTTACCCTTCCCGAGCCAGTCTGCAAGCTCTCTTGCCCTGAATTTATGACAAGCAGGACTAAAGGGACTGTCTATAGATTAACATTGACATTTGTTTTGTGCATTAATCCTTTGAATCTCATTTACCATACATTTCTGCTCAATGACATAAAAATGATTATTTTTTTATTACTGAGTGGATTATGATGAGGCACATTTTCACCACCATTCAGGAAAATACCAAATGGGAGTCAGAGCTGTCTTTTTACCTTTGCCTGTATAATAACAATGTGGGGTGAGGGACTGCCTTTTGGAGGACAACAAGGTGCAGCTCCATCCTGCAAACTCCCACGAGCCAAAAGCTCAGGACGCCACAAGGTCGGGGACACTGCATCGGCTATAACACCACAGCAGCAATGAGCCCTTGAGATGGAAACACTCACAACTGGGACATCCTCAACTTTGCCAGGGCTGCACAAAGGCAGTCCTYCCTGCTCAGGACAGGGGCTGCAGCCCTGGGCATATGTCACCTAAGACAGCTCCTTGCCCAAAGTTTTTGGTAGAAAGCATGCTTGCTAGCTATAGGTACATGCCATAGCACTTACCCACCATGAAACTCCATGGCCACCAACAGCATAGCCTGACACATGCAGTTTCAGAGGAAAGAAAAGTTGTGATGGTCCTGCCTCTTGTAAACTGCAGATTTACATTAAATTTCCTTAGGTTTAAAAGTGTGAAAAAGCTTAAGTTGACATATAGTATAAGAATACATACATCATAGCTATAGCTATAGCTATAGATGATATAGATGTAGATGTACAGTTACAGACATAGATACATAAGTATTTCTAAGCTGTGAAGTTCTCCTTAGGGTATAGTTTCATGATACGAAGGCTTTGGTGAAAAAAACAACTTAAGGAGTTTGGCCCATAGCACTCTTGCCCACCCCAMCTCATGGTTTTCCCCACAAGAAAAGGTATTTTTAACCCTGGCGAGTTCAGAGAACAGAGGTACTGGCATGAAGAGAGGAGAAACTGCAGCCACCGTATGAGCAAATACGATGGTGCTCTCTTCACCCAGAGCCCAGCAGACCCTTCTGGTGCTGCAGTTTGGCATCTTGTTCGGCAGCATTTTGAAATGGACATAGTTACTCTGATGTTACATGGAGCTGACTGGGAACCTCCCTGTGTTCAAAGGTTTAAACAAAGCGTGGAAAAATATATACAAAAAATTGTAACTGGCTGGGGGAGGAAGGAAGGAAAGAAGGAGGGAGAGAAGGAAAGAAGGGGGAGGGAAGGGAGAAAATATGTCTGTGTAATATTGCATGTGCGTATGGTGCTAGCAAACATTGACATTAAGATTCCATGGTTTATTAATATAAAATCCTCAATTTAAAAAAAAGCCTAAACCACACAGAACATACAGAAGTTGATATCGCACAGTAAATGAATGTGAACAGGAGAAAAGAACACCCGAGTGAAAATTCAGGGGCTAAATACTCCATCCTATTTTACAGCACACACAGCAGAGTAAGCCTAGGAAATATTCCTTAGGCTATAAAATTACACAAAGGACTACAGTGTCCCATTTTTCTTTTTAATTCAAAGAAAATAGCCAGAACCACTGAAGAGAAGGAATTGACCTCTTCGGGTCTCTCACTTTCTCAGAGACGTTTCTGGTCAATCAAGCCTGCACGTCGTTCCTGGAAGAATGACCACAGCCTCCACACTTCTGGCCTCTACCCTGGAAGCCATTGCTTATATTTCCATTACCCCACTCTATGTCAGACCTGTCCACAGCCTTCGTCAATGGTGAAAGGTCAGAAGTCTCCCAAACTTAGATATCAGCATATATTCTCCCATAAATTAGACACAGAAATTTCAAAATCTATATTCCTGAGTGATGGGGCATGTCATTCCCCCCTTTCTGGTTCTTTTCAAGGGGTTACTTGCAGTTTGGCCTGTGTGGCTTTACAATCCATCCATTTTAAAAACAATTAAAATAATATAACATTGATTTTATATTTTTTTTAAGTACCGCAGCTTGCAGGAGTGCTGAGTGTGAATGGCTCCTTCCCATATAACATAGCGTGTAGTACCCTCCTGGGGTGGGGACCGTGGCCACCGAGCATCCCCACTTTGAAGGCATGCCCTGCTTTCATGACACCGGGGGCGCGAACAGACAATAGGTTTCTCCTTGGGAGCAAAGAAACACTGCAAAGCCAAGCGCCGTGCCCAAGCCGCTCAGAAACACGGCTATGCCCTCCCGAGGCCGGGCTTAGCCGGGAGGCATCTCCCAGTGCCGGCTGTGCCTCAAGTTATAAATCATTTCGATTTTCCTTTTCTAAGGTTTTTTTTTTCTCTCTCATGGGGAAGACAAGCTCCCCTGCGAGGGTGGCACAGCCCAATAAGAATAAAGCCTCCCTCCACATCCGCCGGGATCCTGGGCATGCTGAGGGCTGCACTTAGGCTCGGCTCTCAGAGAAATGAGGGTGCTTCAGAGCCAAGGCTGCGCCTGGCTGGGGGAGGAGGCAATTATCCGCCGCAAAATATGGGAGGGAGGACACGACACAAGCATACACACAAYGACAATGCAGGGCCTGATCTCCAGAAGTGCTGAACACTTGTGAGGCAGTGAACACCTCCGGCGCTCGACGGCAGGAGTTAAGAGCATTCGGCACTTTAGGAGAGTTGCTAAGCATCCCCAGGAATCGGAAGGCGGGGGTTTCTGCGTGTGGRTTTTTACCTGCAGTCGGAGCTTCAGATACTGCAAGATCCCTTTACACCTAATTAAGATAAATCACAGAGAAATATACAAAGATGCATAATTTACCCGCTCTTCGACTGATTTAAGTGTATCCCCGCAGGGAGCTACACCCATTTAACTAAAACGAAGTTAGAAATCAATTTAGTTACATTAGTGCATTTTCGGTATGGAATAGCCCTTAATTTGAATGGGAATAAAGACCCACTATGGGCCGATTGATTCTGCTAGGTGAAGGAAAAGCTTTTATTCTCCATATAGCTACAAACGAAATCAGATTCAGAATGCTACAGGATATTATATATGGGAAACATTAGGATCTGTGGGTATAGGCTTGTCTTTTTCACACAGCTCTGAACATCTTCATTCCTCCTGTGTTTTCAGGCATTCCCACGCAGAGTTATCCCAGAAAACCCTGAAAAAGGGGGCAGTTTTCCTTCCAAGAACCACAGGGGCTCACTTTCAGTGGCAGAATATGTGGGTCTCAGAAAGGTCTTTCCAATTTAATGTGTGAGCTCAGGAGACACGGAAGAAAGGAAAAACCTGCCCTCCAGGAGCATGCAGGAGGGAAACTGCGTACACCGGGAGGGAAAGGAGTCAGGATAAGAAACCCCATCTCATCTGGCTGTGTGCCTCCCTGAGCAGGGACAGGGACCAAGTGTGGCTTTGCAGGGGGAAGGGGAGGGAGCAGACCTCCTGTTTGCATCCAGCGGGTGCCACGGGATGGAACAGCTTGAGCAGCACAACGTGTCCCCGGAAGGGGGGTTGAAATGTCCCTTCAGCTTCCTTAGCTGGCTCACTTTCCCCCAAGGCACAGATCAGTCAGAGGGGACTGCTGGGAGCCTGGGGACACTGACTGGCCCCGAGGGCCTGTTTGCAGCCAACTCTGGCTAACACGTCTCTGGCTCCCGTCTGCTGACCTGAGCGCCCAAAGGACACTCCGCAGAGGTTGTGCCCCATGTGCATTCCCATTTGACCCCATTGCCTGCCCACATCTCTGTGTGAGGGAGAGATCAGGTGAGGGAGAGGGARCAGAAAACAGGGGTTTTCCAGTGACGATGGTCTGCTCAATCCCAGTTACTTAATTTTCGTTATTGTCATTTCTTAGACCACTGAAGATCGCTTGCTAATCTTGCCCCCACTATCCAGCTCCTGACCTTCAAACATGGTCCTAGGAGCAATGTTATGAAAGATATATGAAGTAAGACTCTAGGTGGCACTTCAGGCTGCATAACTGTGACCTTGTCTATCAAGACAGGCAGCATTTAAATCATAAGTTYAATCAGGTAATCCTTAGGCAATCAGGATGATCAGCAAAAGTATGTTAGCACTGTGTAGTGTCTGCAGTAATTCCCAGTATACCTTTCCTGCGTACCCAGACCTATAGTTCAGTTCCACTTCACCGGCAGAAATCAAGAGAAATCTCACTCAAGAAAATGGAACTACTCACTGGAATAAATCAGAAACAGGCCCATGGAGCTCTTGCAAGACTGAAAGTTTGGCACCTAAACAGAAACAAGAAGCCTAAATGTATGTGTGAGCCTAAAATACTAGAGATGATTGCTATAGCAAAAACCACTGGAAATTCGGCAAAACACTGAACTGGAAATTCTCCAATACCTGCAGAAGGGATACAGAGGGTGTATATTTTGGTTCTGTTGAAAGTATTGCATTGTCTATTTTCTGTAGGTTTCATCAGTACAGAGCTAGCAATATTTACCTTTCTCCTCTCTCTAAGCCCCAATTTGGCAGCGCATCACTAGTCAGTGGGTGCCTCGGACATGTGCTTGCTTGACAATTTTCTGAGAATTAAGCAACAGAGCAGCAGTGAAGCACTCTCCGACATGCTTTTTGGAATCAGGGCCCAAATGCAGATGCATTTCTCAGTGGACATCTGAAGGTGCTGTTCCACACCACAATTATCTAATGGCAAAGCTGCCAAAGGAGGATGCTGCCTTTTCTCACCCACAGCTATTTGTAACTCTCTCTCCTCCCTCCCATTTATCACTCCTAAGTGTGCTGATACCCTTTAAACTAAATTAGTGAAATGGCCTGTATTAGCAAAACCAGAAAAACCCCGCTGATCTGTTTTAGACCACGACACCAGAAATAGCTGCCTTAACATAACTGGGGGAGGGGACAGCAAACTGCAGTAGGGAAAAGAGGAGAGAGGGAATGCACTGGGAAGAACAAGGACCTCTTCAAACTGCTTTCTTCCTACAGAAATGTTAATGGTGACCAGCAGCCAGCTGTCTCTAGTAAGTGGACCAAAAAACTCACCTGCTTCTTCCTAACTCCTCATCACTGGATCTGCATTAGACTAGTTCACAATTCAGCATCGGGAAGTCCCGTAGGCTGTCTGGAAAAAGGCAGGGGATTCAAGGCATGCAAGAGATGCAGGTCCCTCCCTCTATGGGGTCCTCTCCTCTGCTGCAGCACATCTGCAAGCCCTCAACTGCAATGCAGCCTTTACCTCGTCGCCCTTACCTTGCCTTGTGTAAGGCCCCTGGGAGGGTTCATGTCCCTGGGAGAGGAAAGTCCAACCCTTTCCCTTCTGGGCCACCTGCTCCAGGAGGTGTGTAACACCTTCTCCCACTGGGCCAAAAGAGCCAACCCCTTCCCCATCAGCTGCTGAATAGGCAGCAGCCGGTTGGCAGCTGCAGGGGACTGAGGAGCCTTGTGAAGGGTAAAAAGTAAAAACAATAAAGAAGGTGAATCCCAGCCAACCTGCTGAGGATCTGTAAAATGAATGAGGTCAAGTTTTGACAAACATTTTTTTCTTTCACAGTGAAACTGGTGGACCCAATTCAGAGTGGTTCCCACGACAAACTTCCCTCCATTCTCTCCTAGGGAGAAGCAGCCTAGCCCACCAAAGCTGGCACCGCCATGCAGAGGTTAGGTATTCCCAGGTAGACGGATGTATGAATATACAGAGTGGAGGCAGAAGAAAAGGGATGCTGTATTCATTTTTTATTGGGTCCTCTCCCTCTCCGTCTGGGTCCAGCTCGCCATGGCTGCAGAAGCATTCAATAGTCATGGAACTGGGCAAAGTGAGTTCACCTTTCAGCAATGGGGACATCAGCCACTCCTGCCCTCCCCACCTTAGCCTCTCTGTTGTAACAGCATTGGAACATTTCACCATTTTGTCCTGCTCGTTACCCTCAGCTTATTACCCTCAGAGTTTAACCTCAGTTTACCCCCAGGGATGAAGTGAAGGAGGATTTCACCCATTGAGCAAAGCTATGGACAAACTTCATGGCAGCCTCAACAGGCATTTTGGACCCTAATTCCCAATGAGGGCCAGGAAGGCTGGTACTGAGTAACCCTGGTGCATAGCCTATATATCTGACCTGATTGTGGTCCTACAGGTTGTGTGCACAGACCTGGTACCTTGTCACAGGGGAGTCCTGGCACCCTGGGTTCCCTTGGCCAGGTTTCTTCCAGAGAACAGGAACCGAAGGGGATGCAGTGTCACCAGTGTCACTCTGCCCGCCTGGGAAGCAAGGCAGCCAGCGCAACCAGCACCTATGCAGGCTGAAGGAAGGGGGGCAACAGGCCCATAGGAGGGGCCCCAAGGTCACCCTTAGCACCCTAACTACTGCGTCAAGGCCACCAAGGGAGCAGCACGCCAGTGCCCAGTTGATGAGACAGCCTGGCACTGTACAGCACGCCCAACACTGAGAGCGGGGAGCTGTCATTCCCAGGAAGAGGGGGAGAAACATGGACTGCGCATGGCAGGTATGAGACACCACGTGTGGGACCAGATCCTGCTTCATGGCACCGGGCTGGTGCAATACCCACCTGTGAGCTCCTGAGGCAGTCGGTCCCCTGCTCCTGCCTTTGGTACCTACAGAGAGCTCTTCCTTTAAATTTCTTATTCCTACCGTCTTCTCTTTGAGCCTCAGTGATAAACTCAAATGACTTTTTTCTATGCTTGGTTTTATATATATATGGAAGAATGTAACCTAAACACTGGGGGTTTGTGTCCTCTGGGCCAGCTCCGGACAGTCATGTCGTAATGTGGAACACAATAAATGTCAGTTTGTCTTAGAAGACACTTGGCGGGGGGTTAGGTTCACCATCCACAAACAGAATTATCTTCAGCACCATAATCAGCCTGGAGGAAGAATGGGTTCCTGGGACCTTTGGCATTTCGAGTGAAGTAAAGTTATACAATTAAACTTCGGTTAGGAAATATCCATAACCTACCAACAGGGGAGAGCAGTTAAGAGCATTACCAGCTGTCAGCACCTGGGAAACTAAATTGAATGACCAGAGCGCTGAGATATGAAAACTGAAGAGAAAAATCACATGTGCCTACTTTCTTTACGGCTGCGATGTCATAGGTCGTATGTTGTGCTAACCTGTAAGAAATAATAGGAACTTGGAGATAAAATATAGCTCCAAATGTGAACTGGGGCATGGCATAGAAGAAGTTAAGCAAGGACAAACAGATTACTAGTGCTCTGAAGTATAAAATCACTGTCTCAGAGACTGCTCTCTCTACTCCTAGCAGCTTCCTAAGCTAAACCAGCTGTTGCAAATGACAGTTAGATTTTTAAAGACATTTATTTCCTTGACTGTAAATAGAAATACAATTTCTTTAAACTAAAAATACTCTTCTGTGTAAATTTGTTTTTTTTAAAAATTGAATTAGCAATATATGTAATGACAGCCTTTCAGGGATGTGTGGTGCTTGTACAGATATTCCTGAAAAATTTGCTATCACTCTTACAAATTTAATACTCCCTTCCTGAATATCGTAAATGATTTGGGCAACATACTGCAAAACAGAAAATAAAGAAATAACAACTAAAATGGTTTGATGGACTTTATGTGTGAGGAACTGTGGCCTCGCACATAGGAGGGAAGATCTCTTAGCCCAGGCTCATTGAAATGGGGATAAGCAGGAGCAGCAGGGATGGGTTCAACCTATATCTGAGGAGGAGGAGGATGAATGCACTGAAGCATSTCTTGACTGAGAGACTGAGGAGCCATAAACACCTCCCACCCTTCCATGCAATGGAGCTATTTGCATTCCCCTACAGCAGCAGATGTGGGACATCTACTATCACGTGTGTAGGGGTGATGTATCATCACTGTGTGGCACAAACAGCCCGATTTGGAGGGTCGGTGCAGGACATAGTCACTTGGTGTCATGCAGCGAGAGCAGCTGCGCAGAGCACAGGAGCAGGTTTGGGGAAGGAGAGCGGTAGAGAGGAAGAGGCTGGTGGGAGCTAGAGTCAAGCCTAGTGTGGTGTGAATTAAGAGCCTGGCTAAAAGCAGGAAATGTTCACACTTCTCAGAAAGCTTTATGAGCAGTGATAATGAAACAGCAACCCCTGAAGCACTTACGTTCCCATTCACTTTTCTAATGCATCCATTTGAACAGTAGCTCCTGTCACAGGCTGTTCCTGCGGAGCGATGGGCAGAGCGTGCGTGTGGCCCGAGAGGAGCACAGTGACACTCTCGCCGTGGCGTACGCCAGCAGCAAGTACCAGCCGGTTTAATGAGGCCCTCCATCACTCCCTGCCCTGCTGACTGCACACGGTGGGTGGCACTGGCRTGGATGCCTCCGCCAAAACACTAGCTTCACGTCAGGGAGGTGCACCCATTTGTAACTCCGCTTCTCCGGCTCTGTGGGCGCCTCTGGCCACACGCCACGTTGAGGGGGAGGCAATGATGATGGCAGCGATGGAGCCTTCAAGGGAATGCTGACTCACCCCCATCCAGAGGTTGCAAGAAGCACCCAGGATTCTTCCTCAAATATTCGCAGCAGATGAGGAAACGTAGGCGACAGGTACAATACCTTCCCAGCCTGCCATAGCTTTGAAATGCCATGGCCTCGCATAACATTGCTAAAACAAATACAGCAATTAAAAACCTCTGCGTAACAAGTCTGGTTCTGCAGACACGCAAATGGGCAGCAGAGCGATGGTGATGCTGAGCGTTGCCTGGTAAGCCRTTTTCTCAGAGCTACGTAATGGCCACATCAATAAAGAAGCAGGGGAGGAAAGGGAGGGAAGCACAGGAAATCCATTACTGCCATAAAGGGAAGGAAACGGAACAGGAGCCTGGACCCAAATCTGGGTCCTCCTGGATTCCTGACCTCCTGCCAGGGTAAGATATTAGAAACCAATACCGGGGTGGGGCGGCGGTAACCGCTGCAGTGACTCATTGCCTTGTGAAAAGCAGAGCCACCCAGACAACTGGCACAGCGCCTTGCTGTGTGCGAGGCCTCGGAGAGCTCGCCCGGTCACGTAAGCAGCTGGCACGCTTCCTGCGATTAACGAAAGATGCAGATAATTTAGCCTGGCTACCTGAGCACTATCCCTGTTATTGTCTGATAGAAATGGAAACAGAGTCATCCTGACGTGACTTTTGATCCCAAAAAAGCATGTAGTAGTACGTGAGATAGCCAGGAAATGAAAGCCCAGATGGAAAGAGATTAGGAATTGCTCTTTGAGTTGGTTAAAATCACAGCTGACCTTATTATTCGGTGTTCAAGCAGAAGGAGAGAGAGAGAACTCCGAGACAGGGCAACATTCAGGCTTTCTCCTTCCCCCTGCCTATACTGCTGTTGCCCATACCCGATTCTGGTCATGTGCTGCGTTCTCACAGTTCCCACACAATCCCACCCTTGTGCTCCCAACTCGGGGACGAGGAAGCTGTTTATCACAGCATTCCGTTTGTCACATTCATTTCAGACGACGATAATACCCAGTTGCAAGTAGCACATTTTACATCAGCAAATATTGCAGAGGTTCTCCTCCAGATGGGGAAACGAAGGCTTAGGGGGGTAAAAAGACTTTTCTTTGGCCACCTAGCAAGTCACTGATCTCCCAAGTTCCAGTGCAAAATTAAACATCACTGCCTAAGCTTGCTTTTAGATTTAGCTTATCCCTCTGAAGTCCATACATGAGAACTGTGCCTAACAACTGTACCTAAAATTATATTTTTCTTGCAGGGAGAAGGTGGGGGGAGTGAGTGGTTCATGCCTTGGTACTGTAGTCGATCACTCAAAAGCCTGTGTGCTTTCAGCGTTTGCCTAATCAAATTTCAGCAGAGTGCACGTAACACTGTATCCAATCTGTCTATTTGTAAAACTTGACAAATTTTTGGCATCAGCGATAGAGAAGCCCATTCACCACCATCTTCCCGAGCCCAGGAATTTGCTGCCTGATCAGCACAGCTTGCCTTCACATGCCTCACATGTCTCGAGGAAATAGTTTTACCTACTGTAACTGCATCTCCGAACACCAATGGGGAAGGTCTTTGGTGTGATAGGCCATATCCTTCCTGCATATCTTTTCTTTCTTCTCCTTTCCTCCATCCACTACTGCTAGTCATAGGCAATGCTATAGAGATGCATCTTGACATTGAGTGTTATAGGGGCTGATATTAGAGACAGAGTTCCTTCAGAGTTCAAGGCTGGCTTGCTGCTGCATGTTTTGTTTGCTTCTTGAACCTTCTTAAAGCCACAGCTGGGAATTTTAGTAGCTTTCCCAGCTGCCTGTCTGTGATGGGGGAAGACCCAATGTGACTAAAGGCCTGGTATGACTGCGCCCTCACTCCCAGGTAAAATTAAAAAACCTCCCTGAAAGTAAACGGGGATTTTGGATTTGAAACTACACAGCTGCTGAGATGAGCTGTTGTTTAATTTTGGTGGCACCCAGTAGTTCAGTGTGTCCTCTGTCTAACCCATACCAGAACGGGGCAGTTTAGGAGGGCTGCTGTGGAAAGTCCCTTCTGACCTTGCTCCAGGCCCACGGGAATACAGCACACCCTCACTGCCCCATCCCATCGCTTCCTATTCCCCCAAGCCCCACAGCTGCTTCCTAGCCCCGACTGGCATGTCTAGCCTGCACTTCACAGCTCCTGCACTCCCACTGAATGTCGACATGCTCTGAGTGTCCTCGGTCTGATGCTACAGTCTGCTGCAATATTATTATTATTGTGGATAGGACGATTATTAGTATTTAACTATGACTTTATTTTCTTGGCTTTTCATAGCAAACAAATGAGATTGTGATCTATGGCTGTTTCCATTTCGGTGTCTCTGCAGCTTTACTGCAGAATGCCATCATCCACACCTCTGATCCCTGTGAGTCGTGTTAGCGCATCTTGTTGGCAGCAGAAGTATTCTTCCACTGCAGGTTTGATCCAAAACTGCATATTCCACCATCTGCAGCTACCTGCTGGTGTCCAAGATGTAGCGAGGTGGTTGCTTTCTTTATCCAATAGCATTCGCCAATATTTATCTTTGGCACCAAGCACTGAGGCTATTTTTGCTTCTGCCAAGTCAGGTAACATGCCTTTCGTTGCAGGCACTTGGTAATGAGCAGTTTGTCGTACTTTGATGAGGTCGCTCGGGCTTATGCGAATGAAGCATTTGCCCGTGTGGAGGTTGGCTCCCAGGCCACACACCCGACCGGGGATGCGGCAACTGCAGCACTGACGCTGCCTCTCTCCATTCACTGTATTGGCTGCTGCTTCTCCTTCGCTCTTGGTGCAGTGGTTACACAGGTGCCATCCTGGCTGAATCACTGTCTCTATTTCAAGGTGAAATATGCCTGGAAGATATCCCAGTCCTTTGAAAATATCTTGATAACCTTTCAGCAGTCCTAGCTACAGAAGCAACACAGAGCAATGCCTGCTCTGACTCTTCRTGGGCCAGCTTTTCTGCTTTGCCTGTGCGGTTCTTATCACAGCTATTGCACCTGGCCTCATGTGCAGGTTATTTCTAGTAATGACTTTTTACTACCTGGTCTCTTTCTCTGGAGATTATTTCTTCCCTTTTTACTTGTCTTCTTGCACAACCATCAGTGCTTCTCCTTTTTTTCCCTCCTTCCACCCCAAAACCACAAGCGGGAGCAGCACTCCATCTACTCTGTGGCTGTGAATTGGTATGCACTTGCTTTCTACGTAGCCAGATCTCTCCCAACACCAGGATGGGCTCTTCAAGCAGCCTCACAGAAGTTATTCCTTCTTTCAAGCATACCACAAATTCCTTTTTTTAATAAACAATCTGTTAACAAAGGAGTCAGCCATTTTCTCTGGGGCCAATATTCTGATCTATGCTTGCCTTAGGTTCAATTCTTTACTTGTGTTTTATTTAGGAGAGAGGAAAGGTTGGAAACTGTTGTGATTTTTTCTGGATCTTATATGAGTTCTCCTGAAGTGCCTGAAAGCTGCTGCAGTATGTTCATGACTGCTACTAGAGTGGTTGTTATTGGTTTGTTCTGTTTTGTTTCTCTCCCTTTTGGTGTCATTTTCCCACTATGATCCAAAAAGCATCCAGCTGATAAATTCATCCCCTTTCATATCCATCTTCCCAAAGATGGGAATCTTGGATACCATTCTTGTTCTTTCTTCCTCCTTCCTATTCCTTTTCCTTGTAAATAAGCATGATCACAGCCCTCACTTCTGATTACACAGGTAGAGGAAGCAGATCACCTCTGAAATGCTCTCCATGGAAAGCAAATGAAAAGGCCTAATGAGCAAAAATGACCTGGAAAAAAGAAAATGGAAGAACCGTGGATTGCCGCCAGCAGCTCTGCTGAGGACCCAGCCTGCTTGCCAGCAACTGAAAAGCTGCTAGCAATTGTAGGTGACTAAACCTGGGACATTGTCTCAATGTCTGCCAAAATCAACAGTAGGCCAGAAGATGGCACATAGCGATGCTGGACTTGCCTTCCAGTTCTGCCGAGAAACTCCTGGCCAGTTCCCAATCCTGTGCCTCAGTTTCCCTTGTCTCTGGAATGGGAAGAGCTGCTAACCTTTGTTACAAAAAAAGGAACACACTTTATGTATGTCAGGAGATTAGCAAACACAGCAGTGAGAAGGGATCAATAGAACTGATTGTAATGATGAAAGAGCTAAACTAAACGTCTCTTCCTTCAAATGCCTCATGCACAGCCAAGGACGGAGGTCGGCAGAAACCAAGAAAAAAATTCCCTTTCCCATAAAAAGTACAAAGCATTCAAACCATTTGCGTCTTATCAATAAGAAGCACAATCACATGATAGGGAAACAGGTCCAGTTCCTGTACTGTAAGCCTTGCCTCCTCCCTTTTGTTACAAGAGAGTGTAAAGCTCTTGTACAGGGACAGTTTACAGGGACAACCTAGACACTGAACCCAAGAGCCTGGCCTGGGCTCCATCTGGGGGGGTGGGCAACTGTCTCCCCTTATTGTCAGTCACCACATCCTTTATTGGACCTGGTCTCAAGTACATGCAGATCCCTGTTTAGCAAGCTACTTAAGTACTTCCCAGCTGTGTTTAAGGATACTTTGCTGAATTAAGGCATAGGACATTAAAAATGGTAACTATATAGAAAAGAACGTAAACCCAAATATATTTAGCAGTCTAAAGAGATTTTACTGTACAACATGAACATTTGGCTCTGCAGAGAGGTGCTTGTTTCCGTCTCCAGCTGTTTAAAAACTAATCTTGTGTACTGCATTCAAAATTGTTCGATTCAGCCCCATGCCTGTATGTGAGGAGCAGTGGGACCACAGGGCACCCTGCTGCTTTCACAGATCACACAAGACCACATCGGACCTTGGCTTTAGCACACTTATGACCAGACGTGGCTCCATGTGTGGCTATGCTGGCTTCGCTACACACAGGCATGGATCTTCGGCCAGATACAAGAACAAATCATGGACCAAAGCCATCCTCCAAGGTACTGTACAAACACTGGAAAGAAAGAGTACCTTGAGCCTAAAGAATAAATACGAAACGTATGCCAAGAGTGCTAAAGAGGATTCAATATCGCTAATGTTCCTTAGACCTTTCCACATGATGTTTTACAAATTAAGAATTTTAGCCAACCTTGAATCAAAAGAGGTATCAAGTGAAGACGAACTAAAGAATGGGCAAGGGGTGGTAAGAGGAATGTGTATTTTACCTTCCAGAGAGGAGATTCTTCTCCTTACCACAGAACAAGATCAAACTGGTTTATTCACAGAGCATAAACACTAGGCTAAAAAGCAGATCTGGTGTGCCTAGAAAGAGGGTAATAATTTAAATAGACACAATTACTGTATTTGTAATAAAGTGGCTTTATTTCAGGTGATAAAAGACAGGCRGTGCCCCGAGGCATGGTTCCTCTGGAACTGAATCCATGCTCATGCTCAGGTTCAAACTTACAGGTGCAATGAGCCCCTTGCTTCTACGTAGTGAATGAAGTTTGGGCAAGAACTAGCCCTCGCAGRCTGACCACTATTGCATTTCCTTACCATTTTGAAACAATTAATATCGGGATTACTTTCTTTCTATTAAGTCTGTAAGACCATAGTATTTACTTCTTTCATTCACTAGGTGTTTTGCTTCAGCTATTATATTCAGTAATTAACCTTTTCAGTAAACTTATTTTCAAATCAATTCCTTACAATACTTTGGATTTATTTTCTGGAACTGGTTCCTTGAACTCTGGTAGATCCCAGCTCATGTCTGGGGTCAACACAGGCTGCTTCCAGAAGAATTAATTTGCAGTGTTTTGTGAGCAGGACAGAGCAGAAGAAGAGCAAAGATGAAGTGCAGACATTTACAATGACATACACATTCATGGGAACCAAATTTTTGGGAAAACCTATCGTAATATTTCTTCTTATGGATGTTTTAAAAATTAAAATCTTCTTAATATATTCCTTCTCTCCCACTCTCAGGAACAGTTACTTTCCCAGGTACTTTCTTTAGAAGGTTTATATCTGACTGCACATTTCCAGGACAAAGCCTTTGTCCCTGACTGTCCAGGCATCTGCACATGTGCATTGGTCACAAGCAACTCAGCAGGACTACCCACATGTAGGAAGTTATATTTAGCTATTTATTTATGCAGTTTTTTCAGGTTTAAATTCTTTTACTTAGGACAGCTGGACTTACAACTCTGATGTTCGGATGGGGAACTATTTCCTCCCAAAGAAAGAAATGCTACTGATGGACATTCTGCCTCCATCTTCTTGTGAGAGTAGTAGCTATGCTTCCTCAAATGTAAGTATCTTTCACATAATTGAGGTTAACTTAATAGAAAAGATCATGTTCTCTCGCTAAGTGTTATAGACCATGTATAACATACATATAGAAAGAGAGGAAATAGTGTGTTGCTACCATTGTCATCTTGGAAATTATTGCCTTTACCCCTTGTCCAGTTTTGGATTTAGTTTCTAATCCCTTTAACAGGCTTTCCCAAATCCTGAGTAGTTTAAATTATTATTTAGTATCTTCTTTGCCAGGAAGATTTTCTGTCTGTGTCTGTGTCTCTCTATATACTTTATATTATGTATGCACATACACATAATATTATTATTCCCTTAGTAGCAATTAAGCAGTATAATCCACCTCAAAGATATTTACAACAATTTAAACTACCCTGAACCAAGGAGTTTAGAGGATTAGAGATGAGATTTAAGCAGTTACTGAGGGGATAAATTTTACAGCTCCTGTGCACTGCAGCACCGTTTGACTTTAAGGCCAGAGAACAGAGGGTTTGGAAGTGACTAAAGCGAAGAAGGAAATGAATCAAAAGTTGAGTCAGGTTTAAAGCCCAGAATAGTTTGTTTGTTGAAATCTTTTAAGTTCCATGTTTAGAGGACAGTAGACAGCTGGCTTCTTGGACAAGTTTGTCCAACTTCCTTGCAATCTCCCTCCCTGGGTGCTTTGAAGACAGTCAGTGAGCGTGTGCGCACTCCCGTACCATCTCCAGCACCCTGTGTGCCAGTGGGGTGAGCAGGCAGAACAGGTCTGGCTTAAACTGAAAGCTCTGCTATCTTCAGTAACACAGGGCATGCTCTAGGACTGAGGGCATAAACTGGCACTGAAAGTTCAAGCCAACCCAGATTTATCAAAGGAAAAGAGTATCCAAAGATAAAAATTTGGCTAAGCTGAAGAAGCGGAGCACTGTTGTTTGATTTTTCTGATGCTTGCATAGCGAACCAACACACTGGCATTGCTTCATGTTTAAGGGCACACCCTGTCATTTATTTATATCAACACATTTATCCTTTTCACTCTCAGACTCCTCAGCTGAAACAGTGTTTGGCTGAAAGTGTCTTTGAAGTAAAACTCATCCAACGTATTTATCTCTTGCACAATTCCTGGGGCCCTTTCCTCCAGTCTACCTTGTCAATGAAGCAAGAGTAAACTCTCTCTGAAACTGTCCCTCTTCTGTATGTAACACCTGGGATATTTCCCATTTCTCTCCTCTCTGCCAGTGAGAACCTAACACTAAAAAGTAAAAAATAGAGAAAAATTATTGTTGACACCTGGTGAGCTAAATGTACCTCCCACATAATTCCCCAATAAATACCTTCTATTATTCTCAGAAGGTTGTGGGGTTTTTTTTCCCAAATTTATTTATTCATGAGTAATATCTTATATACAAAAATGCATCAAACTTCCTGTCGCACCCTGTCGCACATATGAGGTGTCAGCTCATATTATCCACTCCAGAAGAGAGCAGCAGAGTCAGAGTAGGAAATGGAGCTATCTGGAGGGAGTGGACTTTCCAAGCCGTCGGTCTCCCAGGTGTGACTTTGCCCAGTGGCCCAAGGGCAGCCATGCCAGCAGCCCCCGGGAGCAGCCCCCAGCAGCGGTGCTCCTGCTCCCTTCCCACCGCAGGGCTCTGGCAAGCTTGGGAGCGGAGAAAATGTACCCTCTGCATGGTCAATTTTGCTTTGCTAATGAAAGCATGAGGCAACTCTTTTCTGAATGTACGTTTACTTCCCTTCCTGAGAAATCTTTTCTAAAATATCTGTGTCTGCTGCTTGCTAGAAAGAACAGAGAAATAACAAGATGTGTGTGGAAGACATGAGGATGGAGAGGCCAAGCTCAAGGAAGCCCTGTAGCATGGGGGTCACTTCCTGGAGATCCACACTTGGTCATGGATGGCACAAGCTCTCTGTGGTCTCCAAATGCTGAGAGGAAATGCTCATTACTATTTCTCCTTGTGACTGTGGCTACTTTGCTTAATAAAGAGACCCATTAAGTGGAATGACCTATTTGCAAAGCCTGTAAAAGTCCTAACTTGTGTGTGTGGTGTTTTTTTCTCTTAAAAAAAAAAATCAAAATACCTTTAAGTGCCTGCAGCAGTGCCATGGGACAGTGAATTGACACGTTCACATGCTAGAAGGAGAAACAATCTTTTGGGTATGACAATAGATTTCATGTTTAAAGCGCTCAGAAGATTATTGCATTTAGTGGGGAGTGGGGACGGAAATTACAAAAATGATGATAAATAGCTTGCCATAGCCCATCTATAAATTTCACCTGCTGACATGGTTTAGTGGGCAGAAGCTAATACCACCCTTGGGAGGAAGAAGGAAACCAGCGCTGGGACAGGAAGGGGTTAGGCAAGATTTAAGTGAGTGTACAGGAAGCAATAAAGGTTGCAGAGATTTAGCTCGAGTCTGGTGAGTGTTTGATTGAATCCTTGGTTAGGGAACAAACTTGACAACATTATCTGTTTTTGTTGTAGGAACAACTGTTCACTTGTCTAAATCCTGCCCTCAGCACTGATATATATCAGCCTTCAATTTACTCTCACTTCCATTCGAATCAAGCACATCCCCCTTGCTCCTATGCAGATGGCGTGCAGAGAAGACTATGCGCAGTTTGTTTTAAGGATTTTTTTTTTTTTTAAATTGAATTAGGCCTGATTTGTTCTCCCATTTCCTGCCTAGGGTGAGTTTAGCACAGGTGGTGTCTTCCAGGGCAGGGCGGGCAATTTGGGTGAAACCTCAAAGCTGCCTGAACACGCCACGCTCACCTCTGCCAAGCTGAGCTCGCGTTTTGCAAGTCCAAGTTTGGCAGGCAGCAACAGCAGCGGGGCCAGCCCCGGGAAGGGCTCCGGGAGCCCAGCCCCGGCCGCCGGCAGGGGAGCCTGGCCAGCCACCTCTCAGCTAGCCCGAGCCAGCGTCAGGTGCCAGAGCGGATCAGATCAGAGGTCCAGCTAGCCTGAAATCCTGCCTCTCCTGCTTGCCAGGAACACAGGCGGAAGAACTCCCCCCTGCAAAGGACAAATGCCCATCCAAAAACGTGCCCAGCAGTCAAGTTTCATTGTGAGTGGGAAGTACTCATTGTCACAAGCCCTGAAGCGGAGAATTGAGTTATTAAAATAATATTACATTAAAATATGAGTTAATAGATGAACTTTTACCCTGGATAGTTTAACTGTATATGTAGGCGGTATCGATTGCAATGTCTAACATTTGTTAATTCTGCTAAGATCTTTACCTCAGTATTTTCTCAAGGCCACGGCAGAGACACTGTGTTAAAAAAGCATTTGCTGTTTTAGATTTAAACCTGTTGCTTTTATTTCCGAGTGTCTCTCTGATATTTATTACAAGAGAGGGTACACAGGAGTGACCATATGACCCCTCAGTACCATCTATTATTTTATATACTGCAGTGACACCTCTTATTTGCCACCTTCCACTACTCAATCGTCCATATCTTCATCTCAAAGTGTTTCCATACCTCTTCATCGCAGGTTTTGTTACTCTTCTCTGCACTTAAAAATATGTCAGCCATATAATTTTTTATGACGTGAAACTACCCTTACCTAAAAACAGCATTCTAGCTGAGGACGTGCCATTGATCTTTCCATAAAAACGCATTGTAATTCTCGCTGTACTATCCTTAATGCCTCCCTTAATAGGAGGATAACCTGATTCTGGGAACCTATTCCCAGCACGCATCTAGCTGGAAAGAGCTTCAGATTCTCTAAGTTTTGACCAGAACTTTTTATGACGCAGCAGAGCCCAAAGCTACGTCTATCAGCAGGGTCACCTTTGCCGTACACACACGTAAGGCTCTGCCCCAGTATCTGCATCTTGCTCAATGCGAATTTCAGCTGCCATGCATGGCCTTTGCTTGCCTGCCCAAAATAAAACATCAAGCACCATTGTTGGCTGGCCATTGTCCCCCATGTCACAGAGGTGGCCGTGGTGCAGGGCCACGCAATAGCGGCAGCTCCAGGGGGCCCAGGGCAAAGGTGGAGGTTATGACCTCTTGTGTATCATTAGGCAATTAGCCGGGGCCCTCTCTAACCTCTCAAAACACAGGGCCCTGGGCAAACTGTCCTCCCATAGCCAACCATGGCTGACCCTTCTCTATCTGTAGCTGCACTGTAAGTGTTTTGACATCCCCTCAGATATTCTTGTTCTGCATATGAACAACATAATTATGTGTTTTTCTTTCTGCGTCTTGCAAACTTGCAAGATTTTGAGGCACTGGAAGAAGACCTTATTCCGAGAATTTCATAGACCAGGAGGGGAACCAGCACTTTCAGAACTGCCATAGAAACAGGCTGGGTATTCATAGGTCTTGCCCAAGGTACTATCCCATCTCAGGATCCTGCTATCAGTATCAAAAATGGAATGTTTTTACCCAAAGAGGCTTAGAAAAGGGGGGCCAGAACCACGTGTGAAATGAGAAGATACAGAAGGGAAAGATTTAAGGATTTAGACATAATTGAACCTGGCCAACTCAGCTAAGCAGACCCCGTTGAGGTCATTCCTGACTCCCTTGAAAATGTACTCAGATCTGGTCATAATAAGACAGGCAAATCTCAAATGCCTTTTTCTAATTTTTCTTCTCTTTATATTTGCAAACCCAGCCTTAGAAGATATGTGCCCAGGTATGCCTGGTATATTTCTGATTGTACATTGAAAGGATAGGTGGTCTGAATATGCTGTTTCTGAGACAGTGGTGCTTTCTTCTAGTATAATTGACACCAATGTCCTTTGCAAGAGCCAGTGAAAACAAAGGAAAGGGAGGATAAAAGGAAAGATGAAGAAAGGACAGAGGAGTCAGTCTGACAGAAGAGGAGAAATCAGAACACCAGATGTATGCTACATGTATAGCATTTTATCAGATTACTCTGTAAGCAATGGTGCAATTTTATGTATAAGACAGCACAGGCCTTTCCCTCTCAAGGCTATGGTAAGAGAGAGGAAAGATGGTCTTGTTGTTAAGGTAGTGACACAGAATTCAGGAGATCTGGCTCCCATTCCTGGCTCTGACACAAACCTTGTGTAAATCACTTAATCTCTCTGTGCCTCTGTTTCCCATCTGTGAAACAGAGATAACACATCCTTTTTCTCACCCCAGTCTGTCTTGTCTGTTTAGATTATCTGCTTTCCTGGGCAGGGAAAGCTTCTTACTGCATGGGCTTGAGTTTTCAGTTTGTTTGTCCTCAGCGCTTTTTGCTGGATCATTTAAGACCAGAGGGAACCACAGTGATCATCTGGTCATGACCCATTATACAAGTCCTGGGAGCTCCCAGAATTAATTCCTGTTTCAGAGGCTGCGATAGCCAAAAGTATAAATTTTGGGAGAAATATATATATGTATTGAATGTAAAAAAGAAAAAATCCCCAAATCCAGTGTAGCTTTTGGTAAACAACAGATCAGTAACCTTCACTGACAAAAGCCGGTGCTTTATTCCTTGCTTGATTTTGCCTAGACTCTTTTCCCACTACTAGAATGACACTTCCACCACTGGCTGTTATTCTTGCTAAACTCAAGAGCCCTCTCCGATCGATGTGTATGTATTTATGGTGAGACTTCTTTTTCCTAACTTTAACTATGCATGTAATCTAACCTAGCTGTCTAGTGACAGAAGAACCTGAATTCGGGAATTCATGCCAAAGATCTTGGATACCTGCCTTGGGATAGGACAAAATGGCCTCTGAAGGGGTTTATATTGACTATGCATGGACCCTGGATAAACTTACTATCCTTATTTACAACTGCAGGATAATTCTGGAACACATGATGTTCTCCACTTTTCTTTTTGACTTAGCATTTCTTTGCAGAATTTATACTCAAGATTCATTGCCCTTCATGATGACAGCAATTGTGATTGTAACTCGGCTTCGGCCAGGATCGTTGCTCCTGTTAATGTATATTCAGTCCCTCCTTTCTCCATCATCACCACACACCAATAATTGGTGAGATCCAGTGAGATAAGTGGATTTGAAATATTTTCAAGAGAGGAAAGAATTCAATCTTGAGTTTTTCTAACCTGGGCAAGCGAGTGCTCTAACCACTGAGTAATTGAGTAAAAGACCTTTTCCTGTGGTCATGTGTTAAAGGAAGGCTGCATCTGCTTTTGCATTTTGTGCACAGGCTGATTCTTCAAGGGTGCCACAAGCACACTCCTTGGACCCAGCTCTGTATGGAAAACAGGCAGACAAATGTATAGTTATGACATTGACACTGAACCGCTCAACCCTGTCAGGATTGAGGTGTCTTCTGGGAGTGCACAAAAGCAGAACCTCAGTTGCCTTGGAAACTTCTCCAGCTGAAAACCGCGGAGATTAAGGCAGTTCTGGGCAGCCACTGAGCTGAGCTTTCAGGATTGCCGTTTTAGATTCAGATGCCTAAACTCCTCCTAACTTCTTACTCTTTAACTGCTGCTTGCGGAGCTGGCCTCTATTTGAATAATCAAAATGTCAAGCCACAAAAACATCTTACAGAAGGCTAAATCTATTGCTTCAAAACTGTAAATTAAATCACCCCATTTGAAATCTGATTTAAAATTATATCAAGTTAGTTTGACAAGAGCCATCCTGATTGTCATTTATTCTATCGCCTTCTTTTAATTCCTTATTACTCAAGCACCCTATCAGCCATTCCATTATTTTGCCTGGGATCGAAGGCAAGCTGACAGGCCTATAATTACTCGGGTCACTGCATTTACCTTTTTTAAATATTGGCACAACATTAGCTTTCTTGCAGTCCTCTGGAACATCCCCAATGCTTCATGGCTTGTTAAAAATCAAAATTAATGGTCTGTAGTGCTCCTTGACTATCGATCTTAAAATCTTGGATGCAAATTATCCAGACCCAGTAATTTTAATGTATCTAACTTTAGTATGTGCTGTTTAACACATTCCTGTAGTTACTGCTAGAATGGAAAGCATTTCATCATTATTCTGTCCTGAATCACCTGGCTTTTGCCCAAATATCAAACAGAAGTATTGATTGAACACTTCTGCCTTTTCTGCATTATTATTGAGAATTCTACCAGCTAATAAATGGATTAATACCATATCTAGGATAGGCTTTATACCTGAAATCCTGTAAAATTTCCTTTTGTTCTATTTATGCATTTCTACTCGTATAATTTTGCTTCCGTACCAAATTTTCTACTATTTTTGCCTTGAACTTCTGGTGCTTGCTATATGGTTCCTTTCTCATTTTTCTGTTTATATGTTTATTCCCTTGGTTTTGGGACTCATAGCAGCTCTCTGCTTCATGAAATTGACCCTTTGGAAGCCAACATATATGTGTTTGTGTCCATTAAACTGAAAATAGGATTAGGGACCTGTCTATGCCTTTCTTCATCTAAAGCCCTTTGAAACTTGGCCTCATACACAAGTCCATTGTATCCAAATCTGCATTTCCCTGTATTCTTGGAATTAACAATCATTTTGTTAAGTGAATCAATCAGTGTTTAGCCTGTGATCCAAAACTTCAGCTGATGAATGCTATTGAAGAATTTTCTGACATTACAGGAAGAAATTAAGTGAAACTGTGTTCTTCCTAAAACTTCAGACATGTACTCCTGACGCATGTAATAATCTTTTGGAACCAGCAGCAGCAGATCTTCTTTCTGTTTCCACTGAGGAGACTCACACCCTCCTCTTGCAAAATCTCAGGATTCTTCTACTAAGTGAGCAACGAACCTCCAACAACTTCCTACAACACAGGGCATGTGCCATGCAGGTGAGCAGCTTTGATCTCATGCAATAGTGAGCAGCGATGCTTATGTAGACATGCATTTTTTTAAGCACTTCACAGGAAAAGAAGAAATTACATTTGTTTTCTCAATCCAGTATTTGAGACAAAACGAGCATTAAAATTCGTGAGCTGGGAGAAAAAGGGGACTTTCTAGGGGAAGTTAACAAACTCTGTGTTGGACTTTGTGTAGATCCCTTAATGTCATTACTATGTAAGTATTTTAATAGCCTTTACCTACAGTGTATATGGACCAGACACTAAGAGGGAATCAAACCGCATTGCTCCCTTCAAGTCAACATTGCTGCACTCATTCACATCGCTGAGATGTAGCACTAACTGTTTTCAAGAAAGAAGACTGATTCTTTGGCTAATCAGCTCGCTGAATGACTGGGATTGCTCTACACTTCTGAGGAAAGAAACGAGCACTTTCTCCTGCTAGTACCTATAGTGATGATGATGTAATTTCTTTCTCAGCATTAAAGCTACAAAAGCTGAGATGGAATGTATGAGAGTACATCCCACTAGCAAGGTGTGTGAGAGCTGAAGATGACAAGGTTCCACCAACTGCAAAAAGAGTGCAAAAGTGAAAATGAAATAGCACTAATTCAGAGAAGTTCAGAGTAAGAGAGAAACCTCCACCCTTGGCCTATCCAGATGTATGCAGAAGCTACAGGGATTTCCAAGCCGTGACTGATCTCACCACCCTCCACACTGCAAAAGCTAGTCCCAGAGCAAGCTAACTGTGGAGACGAAAATGGTCACTGTGTAAATAGCTGCAACTAATAAAACCGAAGCAAGGCAGCATCAATTAATAAGTCAATAAAATATCAAAACTAACTTACACATCTAGAGTGGCATTATGCATACTAAGCTGCAGAAACTCCTTGGAGGTTCATAACTCTACAAACGAAACCTCAACCCCACTGAACTCAAAGGGAGTGTTCATCTATGCACTTATACAAAGAGCAAAACAAACTTCTGCTGACAATACTTTGTTGTTTAAAATGACAAACATACGCAAGGAAGAACAAGTCTGACGTTCCAGAGAGGCGTTAGGACATGCCCACTTGCATCAAGATGCAGAACTGGGGCTTTATCAGAAAACCCTTCAAGGCAGAGACATTTCTTCTTTAACCACTTTTAAAGACACCAGCATGTTGCAGTTGTAGTAATTTCTGAAAATGAATGAAGAATATGTTAAAGCACAGATTAAGCAAATAAAGACTAGGAATCACAGCTTCCTAATGTGTAAGAAATCTCTTTTACAAGCAAGCGCTGGAAGGAAGAGGTTGGTAGCTTGCCTGATTTCAGAGCTGAGGGGCCTACAGGTGCTGACAGTTTTACATCTGCTTTGCTTGTCTTCTGATGGACAGGAACCAGCTCCAATCCAGGAGCTCTGCAGGCACAAGTCCAAAGTAATAATCTCAAAGTGGCCCAGCTGTGGTTCTTGATCAGTTCAAGTGTGTTTTGCACTCATGATCAGCAGCAAGACCCTACAGCCATGGGGACTTCCGAGTAATCTGAGTTCCCAGCTGTGGCAATAAGCAAATCATCAAAGGATGATAAAGTCAATATTGCTCAGTTGCCTTGGGAACCAGATGAATGCCCAGACCTGTTCCCTTTGGTAACGGAGTCAGGAGATAAGTCATCACTTCCCTCCTATGAAGCATTCCCAGAGCTCCTGCTCTGGGTATGTGGGATGTCTTGCAGGTTTTGGAGGGACGAACATTTCAGTGCATGGCTTGTGTAATCACAGCTTTGTGTAATCACAAGCTTGTAATAAGCCATGCTAAGAGGCAGGATATAGTTGTTTGGGTTTAGCACCACAAAAATGCAGCTGCTCCAGTGCTGGCCCACATGTGGCCAGCTTGGTGTGTGGGTGAAGGAGAGGTGTGATTGCCTGCACCCATCAGGGTGGACAAATCTGAATGACTCAAAAGCAGACAGCAGATTAGAACCCCATATATCTGACTCACAGACCTATCCTTTAACCACCAGCCACTTCTCAGAAAATGTGCCTGGGTAAAATACTTAAACTGTATTCCTAGAATGGGGGAAAAAAAAGGAGAAGAGTATATTTTAAGAGAAACCTCAGTGTTCAGCTGAAGGACCCTACCAAGGCTCAAAAAACTCAGGTTAAAACAGTTCTAATCTGGTTTGACCAGCAGCATCCCTTCTCCAGGTTCAAATATTACCTTGTATAAGCGCACGGTATTGCACCTATTTCTCATTCTTCTGAAAGCTACTTCTATTAAACTACCCAAAACAAAAAAACATGACACATGCATAGAAAGAAAGGGTCCAAAAAAATCAGTCCTACAGCTGTTGCAAGCACTTAAACATTTCAACAGTGTTTATAAATGTATGCCAAACTGGAATTATTTCTCTCACAATATTATGACTAGTATAACAAAGAACTCCAAATTCATAAATAATTGTGTAGCATCACTCAGAAAGGAATATCATGTGAAGATTATTTGCCCTAAAGTTTTGGTCCAAAGATTTCTTCATAATGACAGTAGAAATCCAAACATTGACATTAGTGTAATTTCTCTGATGTTATGTAACTTAGAAATATCATAACATTCCCCTGTCACAAATCATCATCAAGACACTTTTCAGAAATTACAGTAATGTGGCTGGCTCTTTCCTTTTTTAAATGAAATTCATCACTGACTTGACGTGTCAGATGTGTAAAATGAGAAGCAATTCTTTAAAATTCCTATTGACACCTAAAATAAGAACATCTACATAAGACCTCCAGCAATATCTTGTGTTAATATATGCAATTAAAAAGAAAGGAAAAAAAAAAAACCCTAAATTAAGTGAAAAGCAAAGGGAAAAGATTCTCTTGAGGAAAAGATATTATATATCAATAAATCCAACAGAGAAAAACAAATGCAGATTTAGGAAGACTGAGAAGATGAACTTTATTTATATTGATCGAGGAATACAAGGATGAGAAGCAGAATACATACCTGAAGACCTCAGATAGTAAAGAGTTTGCTGCCCACTTCTGAAAAAGCAATCTCCAGCTCACGAAAGACTACCTTAGGTATGTTCTGCAGGCAGACACTTCTGACATTTAAGGAAACATCTTCCAAATATAAAGCAGTAGGTGTCAGAAAGTACAAATTATTTGAGCCTTCATCTGCAAATCAACAAAATGCAGACCCAGAAGATCTGTTGAATTTTTAGATATTTTCTAATCTCACTAATTCCTCCTCAGTCTCAAAGGCAAAAGATTACCAACACTCAAGCTGAACAAGAATGATCTAAGTGCTATTCAACAGGGATTCAGCATACTCTCTCCTTGAGGTTGATTTATGGATGGTCATCTTTGCTTTAATGCCCTAGAAGTCTCTCCTACGTAATATATGTTATCAAGATTGAGTAAATTACAAAAGAAGCATCATGCATAATTCTAATTCTCTTCTCACAACAGGATGTTTATTTCCTGTTTTGAGATAGTAAAAAGGATTTCCAGTTATCATATTACAGCAATTTACAAAAAATGCCTGTAGGCAGGAAGTTCATGAAGAGTGAAACTGGCTCATAACTAGGTTAGCACATGTGAATGGACTCTGAAATGTAAATTTATCTTATAAAAAAAAAAAAAAAAAACCAACAAAAAAACAGGAGCATCAGACAGATACACCCTGGTATTAAATGAACCAAAGGTCACAGTGGCAAGATTAGTGCCTAGAACAAGAAGTCCCTGGTCCAGGCTGGAACGTCCAGGCACCCATTGTGAAACTAATTACAGTAACGCTAAGCCAGTCTTTTAAATAAATAACTCTTTGTGTCCTAAGGAATAAAAAAGACCTCATCTTTCAGTCTCTGACTTTTCATCAGCCCCTTTGGGCAGAACTGGATCCTCTCTCTGAACTCCTACAGATGCCCATGAACGTGCCTGAGGCTGTCTGAGAGCAGGATTTGGCCTCTGGTGGACTTCACTTCAAGTGAAGTTATGCGCTTACAGATAAAATTCAGACTTGCACGGAGGCATGAAACCTACAGAAATCTTAAGCCCTGGGGAGAACTGGGTGATGTGAAAACATTGTATACACTCTTCAGAAGATGCAGCCTGAAGACTTGGTCTCTGAAAGTGGGGTGGCATTCAGGGAAATGTCCTCCTGCTTAAATATCCGGTCCCTTTCAGAAGGTTCAAGCTCTAAATGTGGAGACGTGGTGGGTGCACGGAGCATGCTGTGACTGTTCTACACTTAGCAATTGACCCCAGTCGGCAGCACAACAATCCTAAACTCCTTCAGTGTGTGGAAACCCAGAGTCAACATCACCACCTTTGCAGTCCCTTTCCTCCCTGCCTCCATCCTTCCTCCTCCCTTCATCCCAGCGCATCCCCAGGTGGGAGCACTGAGCCTTGCTGAAAGCTGGTTTCCCAGGCTGCTGCAGTACCAGGTAGGGTGTCCCTCGGGACTTCTCTGACATGTGTGGGTGGTGTAAGCAGCCACCCGTAGCCCTGCCTCCTCTCTTGCCAGGTTCTGCCCTSGACAAAGAGGCACTCCCTCACTGACAGCAGAGATAAAGAAAATTATCATCAGGAAATGAAATTCCTCAAGCTTCAAATGCATGTGCAAAAGAATCATTAATCAGCTGTGCAAAGGAAGGATGGATGCTCTGGTGAACTGTAGGCATACATGTAATTTGAAGGTGCAGCGCAACATCACAGATACCGTTAATTAGAAGAGCAGCCATCCTTTGAACTCTGAGCTCTTTTTTCATTTAACTTCATGAAACCCACTTGGCATGTGGCTCACTGATCAGGGTGCTTGTTGTTCTGATGATTTCACCAGGCCCTCAACATTTCCACGGATGTTCTCCAGGAACACATGTCTGGGAAACTACAGGGAAGTGTTCAGCAGGTATGGACAAAGCCACAAAGATAATTCACTAGAACCAGGGAGGAATCCATCTTTCAGTAGGATAAAATTAAATACACAGCCAAATGTCACTAAAACAATCTCATCCTTTTCAGAAGTTGATCCTCAGCTGGTATTGACTGGGAGAATTCCACCATTTTCCAGAGAGGCACCTCAGACCCACCTGGGTATCTGCCTGAAAGAGTGCAGCATATTAGGTATAAGTCAGAGAATCAGAGGTAGATTCCTCTCACTGGAAGTGGTGTATACCTGGAGTAATACCACTAATGTCAGCTGAGTACCATAGATTGCCACCACTGTATTTTAAAGAAGAACTTGATATTTGATCTCATTCTTTTTCACAAATCCACCTTATATGGCCATCAGGTTTAGTCAGTTCTTTTGTCTTTGCTATGCTGCTACTGCTGTAATTAATCTTTTTCCAACCACCCTATTGGCAATTTCCCTAATGCACACATCTCCCTCTCCCTCCCTCCCTCTCTCTCCCTTCCAATTCCTCTCTGCTGTGCACTTCCCTCCGCCCCAGCCTTTTGGGAACGCATCATCTCTTCAGTTAGCCTGTGAGCCAGATTGTCTTTAAACTCTTCTTATCTACGCACAGAAGTCTTTTACTCAGATGTATCTGTGCCCTGAATATGGGCTTGGTTACTCAAATGGTGATATAAACTAAACCTAGGCTTCACATTAACATAAGTACTAACATATCCACTTGGCAGTGTGGGTGTAAGTAAAATCTTGTTAACAGACTTCAAGTTCTGACTGGAGGGGTACATGTTATTATTTTAAATAATTTGTCATTTTTTTCTATCAAAACAAAACTTTTTGGAAGTAACTCATTTTGAGTCACGTGAATCATTTGAAATTAAAAATTATTCCTTAATACATTTTTAGCTATCAAATTGAAGCTAATTTCAAAGCAAAATATTTTCAAGCAAATAAAATTAGGGTTTTTTTCCTAGAAAATGCTGAGATGAAAATTCTGACCAGTATGACAAAATCAGTATCTGAAATATAATTTTAGTTAACCCCAACAGGCAGATCCTATTGGAAAAACATCTTCCAAATAATCTCCTCAAGAGCTAGGGGGGAAATACTCCTTCCACTCTGGCTTGCTTTTGCCACGTGCTGTAGCCAAAGCGAGGACTGGAGGCTTTTGCCTGGACTGGTGGGTGAGTGAACTCCTGGGAGGGAAGCGAGCATGGCCAGGCAGCCCCTGCTCACCCCTGCCTTGTGCTCTCACGAGTGCCGGAGTCGGGGAGATTCAGCACTGGCCTATCTGGGACTGTCTGCTGCTTGTCCTTGCCCACTGAACCTTTTGCTTATATTAACACTTGTGCTCCTTGTATCGCAACGGCAGGGATGTCTGTGTTTGTACAACCCACCCAGTTACGCAATCTACTGATTATGTGACTTTTTATAAAAATAAAGAGGCAGAAAGTTTAAACTAAAACTTTTAATAAATTCTCATAATAATAATAGCAAATAGACAGATTGATATGTGTACTGCAGCACTTCCCCAAATTGCTTTTTCCCTTACAAAGCAACCCCCTTGTTTTCCTGACACAGCTCCTGTGATGACAGGTGCACTCTCTGATTGCCTGTATCAGGCCTGTGAAACATTTAAATCCTCCTGTTCCTGGTGAAAGCCCCCATCCCTTCTTGATCCATGTGTCATGCTGTGCATTGCACGTCCTGATAGTACAAATAATATTGGAGACACCGGGGTGGAAGTTAGGTGTGCAGGGAGCATATCTCGCCCGCAGTCAGCCAGGTGCACACTCCTTGGACACTGAAGTGAGTGCAGTCACTTTTTCCCAGGTGCTCTTTCATCCAGGACCACCTTCAGCAGCCAACACAAAATATGGTGGCCTGGGTCACTTGAATAGCAGGAAGGCAAACACTCCATTTATATTCATGTTACTGTGAGATAACACAGTTCTTTGTGACCAGACAGGTTAACTCCAGAAGTCCTTACCACCCTGCCTTCTGTAACCAATTGGCACATCCCACATTGATGTTGATGATTGTCCAAAGACTGGATTATGGCCAAGCAGTATTTTCTTAGGTTTCAGCTCACACACACAGAGGCAGACAATGAACGTATTTCTGCTACTGATTTCCCAGTACAATTTGGGTGTTTTATTTCCTCAGAGGTAACCATGATTTTGCTGGGAAAAGCAGCAACAATAGACTTCATGTTCTTCTATCACCACAGCACTGACATCTGGTTTGTCAACGATAGTCCAGCCAGCCACAGATTTGCAGTGGTGCGGAGTAAATTGCTGACAGAGGATGACGGAAATCTACCTCTGGAGTTTGTGAGGGTGTCAGATCTGAAGTGTCCTAGCACTGAAGAAGTGAAGAAAACTCCTTGCACGGTTCCTTGGAAGTCCTGGCCCTCCCAGATCTGTAGGATGGGCCTTTTTGTCCTTGTGCTCCTGCTCTGCCGTCAGTGGTCAGCACATAAGGACTCTGAAACCTTTCATGGCCACAGTCAAAGGTCTCCAGGTGGTCCATGTGATCCACTCACTGGTGTGTGAGAACACCCTCTGAACACCACCAGAAAGCTCTATACCGTGTCCCATGGAAGCACCAGCTTCCACCTCTCCAGTCTCTCTTGGGTCTGCTGAAGGCAGAGTGACGGGATGACATTCCCTGTCTGTAGGGTCAGCACTGCCTGCATTTGCTCAGCAGTTCCACACAGAGGAACAGGCAGTCACCATTCCGACTACAGTATGCAACACTTCAAACGACTGCTTCAGCTTTGCAGAACTCAGTACTGCGACAATGTGGCCATCACTAAATGGGTATAACTCAAGAGAAGTGTAGCAGAGTGGACACATGCCAGCAAACTTGAATGTCCAGACCCCTGGTAAGGTAAACCCCTGTGGTAAAGGGTCAGTGGTGTTTTTCCTGCCTCCTATTTGCCACTTGCCTACTTTCCAAGTTTCACTCATTTACTGGTTGTCTCCCTCGTGTCAAATTAGTTTATGCAAAGTGTCTACCTGTTGCACTGAATGGATTTTTTTCTGAGCATTTTAGGGACATGCAGAGAGCCTTCATTCAGATTGTTCAACAATCTTATTCATAACCTCTTCCTAACAGTGTCCAACACATCACAACAGGATATATTTATCCTGAAGCTTCCTTGCTGCTTTAAACAAAACCTCATATTCCCTCTGCCTTCCCTTTCTCCTTCCTTTGATCCATCCCTTTTTAAGCTTTGTTTGTGCTATTAATTATCGAGAGTTCAGCGCTGTCAGCACATTCAACACAGTGGAGAACAAAGGACAGAAAACAGCCCCACCCAAAATGAGTTTACAGGCTAATGAAGGCAAACAAAACCCTACGTTTGGCTGGGTGCACAGGGTGGCAGACTGAATGGTAACTTCTGGGCTGGGGGGCTGGGGGGGCTGTCCTTTAAAAAACACATTTTTGAGTGGACTGGAGTCTGCTGATTCACTAACGAAGAGAGTTTAAGGGGAAAGTTCCTGAAAGTGAAAATGAAAGGCTGATGAAGCGATTTTTGGGCAAAGGGACGCCAGACAGATGGAGATAGGGAGATGGGTGGGTGCAGAATGTAAGTCAGGAGAGATATGCGGCTTAAAGAGCTAATCAGTAAGAGGGCAAAGGCACCCAGACACCCTGTGAAGACACTCTCATAAAGAACCAGGGACAGATGGAGCCAGAGCTGTGCAGAGCCTTTGAAGGAGCAGATAAGCAGGTTGAATTTAATGGGGGAATGTGAGAGGTTGTAATTGAAGAGCTCAGGACACCGAGGATCATTAAGAATTTGCGAGGAGAATTGAGCACTGCATGAGGGGCTTGGAAAATCTCCACATTTGAAGGTTTTAAGAACAGGTTAGATAAACATCTGTTGGGAATGTTGTAGATGTGGCTGATCCTGCCCTGGGGCAAGCGATAGGCCCGATGACCTTTTGAGCTCCCTTCCCGTTTTCTGTGTGGGTGTGGTAGGCCAGGAAGATAATTTGCCAGATGGTAAACACATTTTTGCTCAGATTGAAGCTGAATAAGGACTACTGATTCGAGGGATGAGGGGGTCCCAGGCTGCACAACTATGCAAAGGTATCACACAAAAGCTGGGAAGGAGGAGAAAGAATTAGGTTACCGCATTGTCTTTTCTGCTGAACGTCAGCCAAGTATATCGATGGGAGGGGAATAAGAGAAAGAGGAGATGAAAAATGGGTCAAAGATTGCAAGTGTAAACTCACAGTTGTGTTCGATATGATGAAATTGTTCCTGTGAAAACTATTGTATGGTTGAATGCCACTGTGTATTCATTCACTCACAAGGCCATAAGTATGTCTTTCCCAGACTAGCTATAATAGAGATCTTCATGTCTCTACTCTAAACAGACAATGCCAAGGGGGTCAGCAGAAGCAAGGAGAAGCACTTTACTCCAGCTTGTCCGCAGGTGAAGTGGAAAGGAAAGAAGAGCCAGCGGCAAAACAAAGGAATCGGGTATTGGAACACACACACAGAAGACACTCGCTGAGATGGCAGCGAGAGAGGGTTTAGAGAAGGGAACACAAAGATTTGCCTTTGTCATAGGAAGACTCTCTTTATTGACAAGACCAATGGTACTAAAGTGAACTCAATGAAACTTTTGGTTTAAAAGACAATACAGTGCTGTGGAGAAAGTATTTTCTGTGTTTTTAAATGGCTCTGAATGGAGCCCAAAGACTGCATCCAGAATGAGGAGGAAATTGAGGTAGTGGAAATGCATAGAGGCTTTATGGCTTTATTAACCTTACCTAGATTCACATGCTTCTAGTATTATTTAGAAAAGATCAGTCAAGTTTTAGACTCTTAAGCAAACTTTGTGTGTGTGTGCGGACACAGATTTTTTTTTACCTACATCTAGCATGTGCCCTTGAAGAAACAAAATGTAAACCAGATGAAGACTGATACTCCTTCAGTGGGATACAAGGAGACCTAACAACTGCTGAGAATCATAGAATCATAGAATCATTAAGGTTGGAAAAGACCTCTAAGATCATCGAGTCCAACCATCAACCCAGTACAAATGCCCACTAAACCATGTCCTGAAGCACCTCATCCACACGTTTTTTGAACACCTCCAGGGATGGTGACTCCACCACTTCCCTGGGCAGCCTGTTCCAATGCCTGACTACCCTTTCAGTGAAGAAATTTTTCCTAATATCCAATCTAAACTTCCCCTGGCGCAACTTGAGGCCATTTCCTCTCGTCCTATCGCTTGTTACTTGGGAGAAGAGACCAACACCCATCTCTCTACAGCCTCCTTTCAGATAGTTGTAGAGAGCGATAAGGTCTCCCCTCAGCCTCCTCTTCTCCAGGCTAAACAACCCCAGCTCCCTCAGCCGCTCCTCATAAGACCTGTTCTCTAGACCCTTCACCAGCCTCGTCGCCCGTCTCTGGACACGCTCCAGCACCTCAATGTCCTTCTTGTAGTGAGGGGCCCAAAACTGAACACAGTATTCGAGGTGCAGCCTCACCAGTGCCGAGTACAGGGGCACGATCACCTCCCTATTCCTGCTGGTCACACTATTCCTGACACAGGCCAGGATGCCGTTGGCCTTCTTGGCCACCTGGGCACACTGCCGGCTCATGTTCAGCCGGCTGTCGACCAGCACCCCCAGGTCCTTTTCTGCCGGGCAGCTTTCCAGCCACTCTTCCCCAAGCCTGTAGCGTTGTCTGGGGTTGTCGTGACCGAAGTGCAGGACCCGGCACTTGGCCTTGTTGAACCTCATGCAATTGGCCTCGGCCCATCGATCCAGCCTGTCCAGATCCCTCTGCAGAGCCTTCCTACCCTCAGAAGAACTGGGCAGAGAAGGTACCAGTTCCAGAGCTAGACTATTAGACTGAGGAAACCCTCCTGGTGCCAGGCGTGAGGTTTGCTCCTGAAATACAGGATAGATGCTTAAAGCCAGGAACAGGATTCAGCCTGTTCTCAGTCCCAGTAAGATAAGGACTTACAACCTCCAGAGTCTCGACACTATCATGACCATCTGGTGAGAGTCCAGTCATGTCAATTTGCCAAGGAGCCCAGCGAATTCATACTGGTAATGGAGAAGGAAGGAAAATAAAAGGAAAATAAAGGAAAAAAAAAAAAAAGAATCCAGTTGATATAAAGGTGAGTTTGAGTTAATGAGGACAGCATAGCAATGTCAGAGCCATGGAAGAAGACTAGAAACAGAATGGCCAGGCAGTGAGTCAAGGACAAGGTGATGGCCATGTGAGCTATCAGCATGGACAGGTGAATGGGCTGCCAAGGAATTACCAGATGATGAAAACGAGAACAGGCTAAAAACAGAGCCAAAATACCAAAGAATCACTGAAGGACTGCTCATAAAGGGAAGGGTGAGAAGGGGGGAAGCACAGTCCAAGATGTCTAAGGAGAGAATACTCAATGAGAAATTGATTATTTGAGTTATCATTGGTAAATTGGTACTCACAGACAGACTGGGTAAGATGAAAATAGCAAGAAGCCTTGGCAGCAGCCAGAAAACGTCATGTTGGCCTTGACAAACAACTTGTTAGTGGATTTAAGGTACCTTATTTCAGCCCCATAGCAGAGTAAAGGATGGGAGATTCAATGGAAGTCAAGTGGCAGTAGGAGGCACTTTCACAAAGTTTAAAGTCAAAGGTAGATAGAAGTTGCTGAGAAAGGAAAAGTCTAGATTAGATGTTAAAAGACTGAGGAAATGATGGGTGGGTAAAATGACAGAGGGAAAAGAAATTTAAATGGTGGGAAAGTAAAGTATCTGTGACCTGGAGGACAGGGATGAGCCCAACACTTTCAGGTCTTTGTTCATGCCTCTGTGCACTATCTATTAGCATTTCTAAAACTGAAAACCTCCTCACTCTAAGTAGTGATAACCTGTAGAGGCTGATGAATGGATGACAGGAGAACTCAGGGCTATCGCTACTGAAAGCAGGCTCCTGGCACAGCTAACCAGTCACAGCAGACCTCTGCTGCTAGAGCACAAGTACCATCCAGGTGCCCAGCTTCCACAGCCCATCAGCATAGCTTCAAAAAAGTATCCAAAGTCCATCCAGAGTGACTTTGAAACTGCATGAAAATTATGTCCCTGCTTCTATGCCAGTATCTTTTGTTATACAGGAAGGAAGGACCACAGCTTTGTGACAGTGACTCACCACGCATATCTGGATGTTATTTCAGCTAGTTTCTCTGTCTCCATTTTACCTAGAAGTAGGCATAATGTAGTGCTAAGCTCACTGAAAACCAGTAAGAACTCTGTCATACAGAGCTAAAAATGACAGATCTCACTCTTCCATGTGGCAGCAGCAAATTTGCTATCCTCTGTGCATGTGTGTGTGTGTGTGTATAGATGTATATATATATGCATGAATCATAAATGATCTATCATTATTAATTCATTAGATATTCATTGTAATTACCCTGCTTGTGATGAATTCATTTGGTATTAATTTAGATGTCATATGTACAGTACTTTTGTAAGGATTGCCATATGATTCAGCCTTAATTAATCTATCTCTAAAGCAAAATGCTAACAATCAATTCACATTACTGGGATGCTTAGGCTGTCGGCAGGAGCACGTTTATTATGATTATTATTATTTATGGACACAAGGAAGAAGACATGAAAATATTTGCAATCATCTATGTGTTCCATACAGTAGGATATTTTAGTCCCAATATAGCTATATATCTGCATGGCCTTGCTTAACTGATTTGTCTAATCGATTTGTGAATGTCCTTATCTTTAAAGATGTCACCTTGTATTTACAATCATTGGCAGGTCATTATCCATAAAGATATCTCGACTCATTTTTTTCTTCAGCAATGAATCCTATTACTTATCCGCTGTACACCAAAAATCTCTTTTCACTCTCATGCTCCTTTTTGGGGCGGAGGAATTTATAAGCAGGTATCAAAGGTTTAAAAACAATCCATGAGACATTTGTATTCCAGAATGGGACTTATGTAAATAATGAAGTGACACTCAATTTAGAGAAGGCTTTATTACTAAAGAAGGAAATCTTATTTTAATCACATCTCAATTCAGTTGAACTCCAGTTCAGTTTTCTCAGTGCTGTAGTAAGAACAGCGAGTGCAAACATTGATTACCGTAAGATATACAGAAGCATCAAATAAGAACAAGCAATATTTCTGTTTAAATGCACCTTGTCCTTCACCATAAGAAAGCACTAAAGCTATCAAAATGGAAGCACTATGAACTCTATTTAAATTAAATGTAAATAACTAAAACCAAAGTAAAGCTGCAATACGTAAGGAATGTACTGCAGGAAACAATGAGATGTGGTATTTCTGTTATGTATAGACTTCCATATTATTCTCGCAATGATTTTGGATACATGATTATTCCTTGTATTCTTGGTACTTTCAATTTCCAAATCCTGGGAACAGGATACTTATGCCTGCTGAGATCTTTTTTCCTAAGTTTTGTTTTCATTTTCCTCTGACGCAATGTTGCATTTTGTGTAGAGGCAGTGAATAGCTTATTGTAAAATAGAGGATTAATATTAATGCACATTCTTAGCAGCTTTTATCAGGAATACAGTGTGAGCCTCCTTGAAAGATTTTTTTTTGTCCTTTTCTTGGGGTATGACAGTATGATGTATATGATCTATCATGCTCATTTCCTTCACGCATTCTTAGCCCTACTGGAGCAGCCTTAGAGTGATGGTAATCTTATGAAAACTCAAAATGATTTGTTTATTACTGAAGGTTTATTTAAGGCTGTCACCATGACCTATATCCATTAGTAACCTCAAGAATTCTTAAAGGGACACCGGTCCCATTACCTGCTATTTTCAGCTGTACTCCACAAGAGTAGAAAGCTAAGGTTGTTGCTTCTAAGAGCTTTTTATAAATTATATTGCTCTCCTTCCCTCCCCAGAACCTTCTTTGTTCTACAGATCTCTTGCCTGGAAAAAGGTTTAATCCCTCCCATATCACTCAAGCAGCACATATAAGGGCACTGAAAGAAGGGAAATGAGGTAGCTACATCTGTGTATTCCAGTGTATCGACTTTCAGCAATTTCACTCTACTAGCGAATTGTTTTGAATAAAAAAGAGCATGAGCCCAGATTCACTCAGAGGATACAATGACCTAACGCAACACAGAAGTCCACTACCAACGTGGCCTTCGCATTTACAAGTTTCCACCCTAATTCACTTAGATACAAGTCATCTAAGGTACCCTCCTTTCTTCCAAGAGGGCTGCACAGCCACAGGAAAAGCCCCTGTCCCGGCTCCCCAAGAAGGTCTGCAAGTATAAATATTTTTTCACCCTGTTTTGAAGAATTACATTCTTGCCTCCCATTTCCCCAGGCAAGTTTTTTCCCCCTAAGTTATGATCCCTCGCCACTGCAGCCAGTCCTGTCGAAGACATTACATTTTGCATTTCACTTAACGTTCAGATGGGAGCCAGAGCCACATCCCGACTAGCTGCTACACAATCCTTCTGGCATACCTTTAGGCTGAAAGACTGTTCCAATCCATGACAACCAGGGTGCAAATGAGGCAGTAGTTTCAGTTTTTGCCAGAAAAGGGCAGGCACTAACCCCAGAGAGGACCTGTGGCCATGAGTTCTGGGTAGCAAGAGGTGCCCACTCCCCATGTGAGCACAGTCAGTAGCTATGTAAGATCTCCTCCAACAATGTACCAGGATGAGCCTGTCTTACAACATGTTACAGCTATATGATATGTAACTATATTGCAACAAAGCAACATGGCTGCCATCTGTCCTTTGCTGAGTACTTGCACCACTCAGGGAGTAACAGGCTTGGGTGTAGGCTCTTTTCAGCCTGAGAGGCATTAAACCCACATCCCAAGAAAAAACCCTAACCACAAGGCTGTTACAAGACAGAGAAGAGTCTATCTTGAGCCTACAGCATAGGAATAGCAGGATTTTTCTCCCTGCATCCAGGTAGGTGTTATTTTTCCAGAAAGAAACCCCAGTTGTGTATTCACAGGACCAGAGGTTAAGTCAGGTTGAAAGGGACTTCAGGGAGATTCTGGTTCAAGCTCAGCTCAGCTATAAGATCAGAATGGGTTGGCCAGTGCCTTGTCCAGTCTGGTTTTTAAAACCTCCAAAGATGGAGATTGCACAGCCTCTGGGCGACCTGTTCCACCGCTTGTCTGTCCTCATGGGGGAAAAGGTTTTTCTTATACCCATCTGAACCTCTCTTACCTCAACATCTGCCTATCATCTCTCACCCTCCTGACATGTCCCTCTGTGAAGGGACTGGCTGTGTCTTCTCAATAATGTCCTCATAGGTACGGGTGTCCTGCTAGGAAAGATGGGGTTTTGCTCTTTACATCCAGACTTGGTGCATGGTAGTCAGGTTCCTCTGAAGCAACCCCAGATCCCTCAGTCCCTCGCTCCATTCGATTGACGTCTGTCTTGTACTGGGGGGCCTGAAACTGGATGTGGTATTCTAGGTGCCATCTAAGGAGTGCTGAACAAAAAGGGATAATCACTCCCCTCCCTGTACTGGCCATGCTGCTGTTAATACCGTCCAGGACGCTGTTGGCATTCTTTGCTGCTGAAGCACACTGCAGGCTTATGTTCAGCTTGCTGTCTGCCACGGCTCCCAGGTCCTTCTCAGCAGAGCTGCTCCCCAGCTGGAGCATGCCCAGCCTGTGTCACTGCAAGGTGATCCCCGGTGCAGGACTTGGCATTTGTCCTTGCTGCATTTCATAAAGCTTCTGTTGGCCCATTTCTCCAGCCTGTCTAGGTCCCTCTGGATGGTGACTCTGCCCTCAAGCGTATCAGTGGGTCACCATTCCCTCCCGTGTCCCCCATTTTGGTGTCATTTGCAAATGTGACAAATGCACTCTGTCATCTCCTCCAGGTCATTGATAAAGATGTTAAACAAGACAAGTCCCAGTACACTCCCCTGTAGTTCTTCACTTGTTACCAGCCTCCAGGTAACATATGATCCATTAGCCTCTACCTTTTGAGCCCGACCATCCAACCCAGTTCAGTGCTATAACCACTTTGTGGTTTGTGTTCCCACCAGTGTTGCATACACAGCTGCACAGTGACTCAACTTTGAAAGCAAAAAAAATAGAAAACCTGAAAGTGCTGTCACACCAGGTACCCCACGGTCTGGTGTTTATTATGCGCTTCTAAGCCTAAGTTCAGTCCTCATAAAGCAGATGAGAACTTTCTTGCCATGCCCTCATGGTAGGAAATTATGTAAAAGATGGGCATCACCAAAGCTAATCATAGTCTTAGGCACACCTAGCTTTTCAGGATTCTCCAAAGACTCCTAAATGGAGTTCACAGACCCATCTGCCCTAAATCTGGACCAGGCTGAAGCTTCACGCTGTACAAAGGTGATCATTTCCACAGAACAAACACCTCTGAGCACATGGGGAAATCAGAAAACTTCCAGGTTAAGGACAGGCAAGATTTACTGGCATTTTCCATAGATAGCTTCCTGTTCAGCATGCTGCTTTCTGTATTTCCTATTCTGAGGCATCTAATTCTTCTGCATTAGATAAGGGAGTCTGTCATCTAATCTGGGTTATGAATTCCCCAAGATGATAGGACATAAAAGAGTAAAGGCTTACTGTATGAGTTCACCTTGTGAATGTAGTTCAAAATTACAGGGTTTACCTCCATAATCCAGACTATCTCAATTAGCACATATGCTTTTCCTGTCTGGCTAAATCAACGTATTTCCCTCGGTAACCTCCCCTCCTGCCACAATGTCTTTTCCACCTGAAATCTCCCAGTTTATTCTACCTTACCCATGGACCTGGCTATGTTGAGCTCTGCATAAAATCTGCTGAGGAATGAAAGAGGTGCTATCAAGCTATACTTAATGTTCTAACCTGGGAGAAAACAGAAACCTCCTCCTCTTGTCTTCTTTCTTGTACAGGGAGAGAAAAAATTGTTGCCCTCTCAGAACCTGACATTACACAATGTGACTCTTTACACTTAAGTCCTGGTCTAAGGGTTCAGATCATCCCTTTCCTCGGTCTGTGAACTCGTACGTCTTGTACAAGACAGACGTGAACAGGCTGTGGCACAAAGTCAAACCCCAGAATCAAGAAGCTGGATCAGTTCAAGTCTGAGTATGGCCAAGTAGGCCATAAAACTGGACATAAGGAAAGACCTGAGGCACCTAAAAAAGTGGTGAATAAAATCCCTTCTCTGCCCGAGCTGAGGGCTGAAAGCTAAAGATGGGATTCAGAGTCCTGTACATCCACACAGGGTTCAAATGTCTATCTTCCATACCAATAGAAAGAGYCCTGAATACCTAGCCATAGGGGCATTAGAGAGGAGGAAAGAAGGTACCTATTACAGTCTCTTTTACTAGGAATTTGAAACCTGTTTTACATAAAGCAGGAATAGAATAAACTCAGCAGAAGACCTCATGTGCTGTACAAGGAGCCCTGACAGTCCTGAATGTCACCCATGCATCAGGCTGAAAACATTGCTGTGCATCCAAGTCACGGACCTCATCTGGCCTAAGTGTCCCCTAGGAAGATGCCCATACCCCAGAATCCACTTTAATCGGTCAGCTAGTGAAAAAATACAAAACCAGTACCATGAAGGATCAAGCCGCCTGACTGTCATTTCCCTAAGATTTATGAATGCCCAGAATGTGAATTAAAACAAAATCTTTTAGAGAGCATTTTTATTCTAATCCTTTTTTGTATTAAGACAAAACTTTTGGCCTATGTAATGCCTGCGCTCCTAAGGTGCATCAATAGAGTACAAAATTGAAACTAGTCCCTACAAATGTTTAAATGTGCCAATGATATCAGTAAATAATGAGGGAGGTTACTTTCAAATAAGTTACTATTTCAGTCATCCCAGGTTCAGGGTCCTAAGGAACAGAGACAAAAATGAGAACTTTTCTATGCTTGTGTTTTCAAAATCTCCATTTTCTCTGATTATAAGGGTATGATAATCCATATGGTGAAACACGATTTTTAAAGTTTGCAGATTTCACCCTTCAACTATTGGGAAACATGTTTTCTTTTGTAGCAAGGCAAATCGAGGCATCATTTGAAATTATTCCTGGGTAAGGAAACTTAGACTCACTTTTAGCTATAAGAAAGTGGCCCTTCTTTGGGACACTACAATTCCAATCACAGCAAATGGCCCACAAAGACCATCTGTTGCTCTGTTGAAATGCTTGAATAAAAGGGTGAAAGAAGAGGAGATAGTTGATAAATTAGAGCTCTCCTGAAATATCTATGTGCATCTATGTTACATCTAAAATAGTTTAGTACTGTCAAGGGGGGATAAGGAACTCTTCTGATATGGGTGGGGGGAGCACGGATGGAAACTTCTAATTGAGTGCCATGTCGAAGGAAATTTGAAGTCCAGATAGGGAGTTCGGAGTGCTACACAGGGTTCTGTGCATTTTTAGTATCTTTCTATAATCTATGACTTAGCTCAGTTGCAAATTGCTTGCGTAGATGAAGAAATCACAGTGTGAAATCATACACCTAGTGCTATGCAGGAGGTCAGACCAGATGAGCATAATGGGCCCTTCTGACCTAAGAACCTATGGAGTCTACCAAATCTTGCAGAAGGCAATGTGTATGCAGACAAGAAATGTGAAAAGCAAGTACATATATTTTATGTAACACTATATTTTAAACGGGAATCTAAAACGAAACACTGTAAATTAGTCAGAGGTTATTTTTTATTTACTGAAGCATACGGCGGATGTAAATTAAACTGATCTGTAGATTCAATCACTCACCAGATTTGTCCAAACTATAGAGATTGTTCTATCGAAATCCTACATATTTATATGTTTTGGAACAAAACTCAAAATAAACAGCAGGGTTAGTGGGCGCTATCACAGAGAGGCCTTTTCAAATCACCAGCATCTGCCTCTAAACACTAACTGGCTTGCTCACAACTGAACTGCACACAAGAAAGATTGGCATCTGGTAATGAAAGTGTCGCTTCCCGGCTATGTTGGGTAAACATCATTTTGATTAAATCATTTGGGGTTTAATAGAGAAGAATGGGTGCTGCAGAAACACAACAGAAGTGGCTGGATCCTCGTCAGGCGCAAGATATATAAATACACACACACACATATATGTGGATATATGTATATAAACAGTCTCTGGTGAATGTTTTTGGCTGCCATGTGCTTCGCGGAGCCCCCCGCGTCCGGGGGGCCGCGCCGGGGCCGGGCGGGGGGAGGCGCTCAGCGCCCGCGGGGGCAGYGGCAGCGGGAGGCCCCGGAGCGGGGGGACAAACAGGGTGTCCCCCCTCGGTCCCCCTGCCCCAAACCCACTCGGCCGGGCAGAACCCTCGGCGGCAGGAGGGCGGCAGCGGCGCGGGGCCGGCAGCCGGTAGGTGGAGCACAAGGCTAGAAACTGGGCTGGGGGACAGCGCTYGCCGGGCTGCAAAATTGCCCAGTGTTTTGATTCATAAAATGCATAAATCCTCCAAGATGAATAATAACAGGAAAACGCAGCGACTGTGCGCTTCCTACGAGGCGAAAATTCTCAAAGTCCCAGCACCCGTGCTGTGACCGCCTGTATTTAGCCTTTAATTCAGATTTGGGCGGCAGTTCTGTAGGTAGTTTGCCCAGATTTGTGCACGTTCTGCATGTTTCTGTCTCGGTTTCACTCACCTTCGTGGTCCCAGGAAAAGTGTGTTTCCATCGCTGTCCTGCACCTTAACAGTATAGCATGCAATAACTGCTGCTTGGTATTGTAAGACCTAGCATGCGTTGTAAATGTAGCAGCTTATAAAGTCTGAGAAGCAGAATARGTCAGTTGTTAAAAACTATTTAAAAAAAAAAAAAMCGCATTTTCAGGAGCACTTTAAAAAAGAAGTTTTTAGATAAATGACCCACGAGCAGAGATAAAGGCCTGAATTTCAAGGTCCTATAACTCTTGCAGAAGCTTCATCATCATTGTCACAGCTTACGTACAACATTGATTTTTGTGTTATTATCCAGACCAGCCAGGACATAATGTGTGAACATCTACCATCTATTTTTCCACTGGCTTTTATTTCTAATGTGCCTCAGCCTCTGAGCAAATGTGAATTCAAGCCCCTTAGTTCAGTCGCATTTATTATCCTTAAGGGAGGGGGACCGAAATCACAATTGTAAGTGCTCCCTCCGCTCACACACGCATGCACGCACACACACACTAGATGTGCTGTCTGTGCACCACTCCCCTATTGTTTTCACTGTAACTGATTTTGGCACCAGCTCTTTAGCACTTTGGAAGGGCCTTCATTAGCACTGGGACACTGTCCAAAAGGAATCCAGAAAAATCAACACATGGCTGCTCTTGTTCTCATGATAAATGACAGCTTTGGCTGAAAAACAACAACAGTAAGGAAGCAAAACAAAACCCAAAAAGCAACAAGGGTAGCCATAATGTGAATAGGAGAAGTCAGACATGACTAACTCAGCCAGGATGGGGGAATGGGCTTGGCTGGCTGGGGGCAGGGGGATTCCTCCCTCGGTACTGTATTAAAAAAGTGGTTTGGCCTTTACACTGACGTGGGGGGTTCATTCTCGAAGGGGAGAGATGCAGGGGAGTGGGGAAAGACTAGGAGTAGACAACACCGCTTGGGTGACACGAAGGAAAGGGCACCAGCACAGTGGGTTACGGAAAATAAAATGTCTGCCATCCTCACCAGAAGGAAGAGGGATCCAGGTCCCTTATATAAAGCAGAGCTTACAAATGCAGAGAATGTATTAGGCTGCTGTATTAACCCATTTATTCCCCACTGGCTRTGTTTACACTCAAATCCTGAAGTGCTTACTCAGGCAAAACTCCCAGTTGACCTAGTCCTGAAGGCTTTAATCAGGAAGTATGCCCAGTGACTTCAATGGGAGCTTTGTCTCAATAACTATCCAGGATATGGCCCATAGGGATCTTGAAACTAGAACTAATTGAATTTTTTGCACGACATGCCTTTTCACTTGAAAAGAACCCTTTTTATCCAAAAACAATTCTTCACAAAATGCGTCAGTCATTTTTCTTTATTATTGGAAATTTTCTATCATATTTTACCACAATGCTTATGGACCTTTTACTTTGTACAGTAAAAAAAAAAAAAAAAAAAAAGACAAAAACCAAACAAAAAACCCCTGAAAAAAACCCAAATCCTTATGGAGATCTTTATTCTTTCACTAAGAAAAAAAATTGACAAGCAAATAGTTTTGAAACAATGTTGGTGAAAACTGTGGAAAACACCGAGGGAATGTCAAAAGAAAAAGTAAAGTCGTCTTTTTAAAGCAAGGAAAATRGGCTTATAAAGATTTTGTTGTTGCTATTGTTATAAACTCATTCCTTGCATTTTGATTTCTTCCATTAAAAACTACTATATACTACCAGTGAATGCACGAGTTTGCATATACRGTTATCTTAAATCACCACAGCCAATTTTAAAACTCATTTTGGAGCCTCTACAAAGGAAACAAATGTCAGCCCTGACCTGTAAAGTCTTCCATACACTTAAGCATATGAGCTATGGGGAGTCCTTCAAGTCGCACAAAATTCAACAAGTATTTTAGAACAGGCTCACATTCAGTACAGAAGACTCATGTGGAAAGAAACGCCATAAAGAAATTTTTGAGGCAAACGTCCACAAATCTGTGAAAAGATGTACAAACCCATCACAACTGACAAAATTCTCCTGGAACTGCTTAGAAAGTGGGGTTTGTGCCTTTATTTTCAAGCCTGAGAATAGACTGCTTTTCCAAAAATGTATTTCAGGGTCTGAAGTCCAATCCAAGAGAGTTTTACAATACATTTTGAGCCTATGTTATGAAATGATAACATCTATTGAATTTCACGGGGGAAAAAAACCATTTTGCAAGGTGCAAATCTGCTGTAAATAAACCAAAGCAACGTTTTCCAGAAATCCTTCATGAGCTTTGCACACCATGTGTCTCATCCAAACTTGGCACATATCAGATGGCTGGTCAACAGTGACCCATGAGAATACACACAAGACCCTCACACATCAGCTGCATTACAACTTGTTCATTACCACGCACAGCATCCCACATTGATCATGAATATATATCATTAGAAAACAGGCTGTACACTGATGAGAAGGAGTTTGGAAATTGTCCTGCTTGCAATTCACATGAGGAGTGCATTTCTGATAGATTTTTAGACAGTTGACTTAATACGGTTAAAAGATAAACAAGTATTTTATTGGAACTTGCACCTACATCTCTATCCATGCAAAAATATTTAGAGAAAAGCCCTACCTACTGATTTTGATTCTGCTACAAAGCCAAAAGCCAATTTGCTGAGCCATCCCCTCTTGTCTCCGAATTTGAATCAAGGTTGTGAACAAGCTTGGGTCAGGCATTTATTCTGAAACAACATGAACTAGCACCTCTCAGTGTTTTCAGAGGAGCTTCACGTAAAGCTGGACCTTTGCAGGGCTACAATTCAAACAAAAAATCAGGGACATTAGTAGATTAGAGCTGATCCTTTCCCATATCTCCCTTGTGAAGCTAAATCACTGGGAACAATCAGTTGAGCGACTTCTAAATTCCCCTTCACACCCACCCAATTAAACTTTTATCATATGGGTTGATCCCATGATATAAAACACAAGTGTGTCTTAATGCAATTTGAAGTCGCAGGCAGCCTTCTGGGAGAAGGGCAGATGCCTGATGTACCTTAAGCTGATGTATTGGATGCTGTTTTTCCCTGCTTTATGCCATTAGTACACTTGTTCACCATCTCCCCTACCACACTGCCATCGGGGAGATCTAAGCTTGGCAGCAGGCTGGGATCCCTGCCTCTAAGCTGAAAGAGGTTGAGCTATTTGCAGAAATAATGCTTTCCAGACGTACTAAACAGCACTCATCTTTCCAGATGGAGGGGCATTAGTGTTGCTTCCAGCCATCTCTTCACCTTCTGGTGTACTTGCCACTCCTCCCGAATGCACCACGAGCCTTATGCTTCAGATACCTCTCCTSCATGCTGAGAAACTCTGCGATGTGCCTGCACCTTGCAGCCCTGGGAGCCAGCTGGAGGAGGGATAAAGCCCATCCCATTTTAGCAGGGGGACTCCTATCAGATGGGAAATGGGGAGCTCCAAAAGGAGCCAAACATTCACGGACCCTTTTTCCCTCCCACAGTCTGTATTTCTGTTTGAAGGATTCAAAAAAAGAGAGGAGTTGGCAGGTAGAGGGTCTGCTGAAGATAAGCGCTGATGGCAGCCAAGCTAAAGGCAGAGAGAGAGAGAAAGTCAGTGATGAAGAGGCAATGGCCTCCTTGCTAAACTGAAGCTTTTAATGGTCCCACAAGACCTGCAGACTGTCTGGTCCAATGACTAAGGGCTAAGAGCCAAGCCTTGAACATGCAGATCTTGGATCTGTGGCACACCAGGCTACATCAACCCTGACGAGGTCATCTGGATCACATGAATGCTTCAAGTCAAACAACTGAAAAAAATTTATTTTTTCTTTCTTTTTTTTCCTTTTTTTGTTCTTCATGTGAATCCCCAGTGGAAGAAATCCACCGAACAAGCATGTTGATTTTGGCAAAGGCACACACAGTCACTCTGTTCTAAAGATGAGCTGACACGTGCAGATTCACAGATTAGCCATTTCTAAAGGTTAATTAAATATTGCCATTGTTTTCCAAGCTATTAATGTATGTTATTCTATTTTTCTCTGTTGAAGAACATCTGGGTTTTGGAGTTAAAAAATATGCAACCCTCTGTCCCCCTTCGAAAAAGGTCTTAAAAAACACACACAGAGTGTCTCCTTTAAAAATATGGCATGACCATCTTCAGAGTCACATTACAAAGTTGAGGAAAAAATCTTTGAAAAAATATTAGGAAAAGTGTTCTTCCATAGATCAAAACATTTCATGTGCTTTCTCGTCTGCCGAGCGCGTCTCAGAACTAGCTCACACACAGTAAATGAACTGTAGGAGAGGCTCCTGGTATTAGTCAGCCCTTCGTTATTTGCTGAAGTTACTGAAAGTGATTACGTTCAGATATGTTCCTACTCCATCCTTTGGTGCCAGAATGTATGACAGCCAGTTTTGTTTACAGTGCTGGCACTGCCGGGTAAATGAAGTGGATCTGTACAGCTTTCCTTATCCCTGTCTCGTGTCCCTCCTCGGCAGTTTGGACTCAGCTTATGAACAGATTTGAGGTGAAAGAAAGAATGAGTAGGATTAAGAGAATGGAGGTGTAGTGAGGTTCCTTGGCAGGGATGTAAATGACTACAAAAGATTCAAGGCAGTCCTAGCGCTAGCGATGAGGCTTGGCAGCACAAGCAAAGGAAAGCCAGGCTTTGCTTGCAGCTTTAGTTCACTGTTCCTGTGATACCTGAGACCAAACCAGCTTCATTCCTTGCACCAAACCTCCTTCATTACACCTCCAAGCCCAGGCGCTAGGCAGTCTGAAAAACCAAAGTGATAACATTTGTCTCCTCTTTGCACAGATAATAACAACTGCTTAAGATGCACAGACAAAAAGGAATCTAATCCAGTATCTCCTGTGCCTCAATTTACCTCTCTGCCAGGCAGTGACAGTTACATACAGGTAACTCTCAGGTGTGTCAGGAAGTTTAAGTTATTAATGCCAAAAAAGTGCTTGGAAATTCTTAGCTGTAAGGAACACAGAAACATAAAATACTGTTCTAAGAATGAGAATGTAATTTTGCATATTTGATGGCTGTTCCTTATCAGCCGGACTTTGAGCTTCAACTTCATGCTATCTGTGCTAATCAAAGTTCCATGCAAATCCTAAAGAAGATATTCACCATCCCTGATGCTGATTCTGGCCCCAACCGTGTTTAGGTCCCAGTCATCAGCTAGTGTATATTTTTGCTAACTTAGTGGCAATGAATGAACTAAATCTGCTGATGATACAAGCTACAGACCAGTGATGGTCTAACTCATGTCCTTCTGCCTGACCTTATAATCTCTGCAGCCAAGCTGTAGTAGTAACTGATCCCTTTCTCACCTCCTTTCTAGGATGGCAAGCTGTGGTGGATTGCTTCTCCTATTTACCTGGTCATACTAGCAGAGGTGAAAGTAGCTCTGCGTTGCCTCCTGCATCCCTCTATAAGGCATCATCGGCTAAAAGCAAAGGCATAGCGCTGATGGTGGTAGGCGAGTCTGGCTTGGAGCAAGACCAACCAGCTTTTACAGTGTGCCTACCATACCCTATGCTGCCATGAACTCAGCTATCTGTACTCTATACCACTGTGTGCAGTCGGTTTCCCCAAACTACTGCCCGGTGCTATTATACTCAGCCCTTCCTGATCCTGCTGGGATCACAACAGTCAGATGAAATGAGGATAACTCTGTTATTTATTTCTGTCATGTTCTGCTTGGCAGGTTTGATGATTCCTCCTAACAGGCATTTTACTAGTCGTCAAAAAGTTATCCATATTGCAGTGCTTGTTCTGACCTGCGAGTTAGCAAACAATAAATCTTAATTACACTTAAATGCCAGAAATCTGCAAAGAATGAGGCAATATTAGTCAGCTGTGAATTGGTCCTGACTCCTGCCTCTGCTTTGGCTGGAGATCAGCTGCAGGAATACACAAATTAGTTTTTGATTTGTTTGTACCAGTACAATCAGTTGTAGCTGTTCCTTAAGAGCATTTCCAGTATTAGTGGGCTTACTGGCATTCATCCCATTAGCATCTCAGATGCAGGTGGCATCTGGAAAGTTTTATTTTAAAAGACTTTTAGCATTGTACTTAGGTTAATAAGAAAGCGTTATTTTTAAATATGTCGGCAGTTTTCCAGAGTGTAGCTCAGTCTCATGACATCTGCTCAGTGGATACTTGTTACCTTTGGGTTTATTGAAAGAAACCCTCTGAATAACCTTTTTGTTAGCAATCTGCTTTATAGGCCCTGCAACGGAATAGTGTTGGAGTGCAAATGGAGTCGCTAGCAGAGGGGATTTTCTATGCTGTAACAAGCTCTTTGGTATTCTGGCACTTACATCCCATAACGTTCAATAAAATCGCCCAGGCCTCCTCCTCATTTCCCTCTTTGTGAGATTCTGCCATCTTTATTCAAGAACTGGAGCTCACTTGACAGCCCAGCTCAGCTCAGCGGATGCGGTGCCGTTCCCACTTCGGAAATGGGGATCTGGGGAAGATTTCACTGCTGCAGTATAGGCGGTTCCATCACGTGCTGTTTTAAACACTGCATTGGGGCCAGTCTTAAGCGACTGTTCCTACTGTTCGGAAGTGTTGACAAATCACACCAGTTGAGTAATGGATCATTCGCATGAATGAAAAGGAATGGAAAAGGAAAATGAAAGGAATCACCAATTCCATTTCCAAATTTCACCCATTCCAATATTAAACATTCAACAGGAAAATGATTCAATGGAAATCCTGTTGGTGAACAAAAGGTTTTCATTTATACTGAGCAAAGTAAGTTCTGTTGCCAGAAAGAAAAACATACCCTTCATGAAATTCACCTTTATTAACAGCTGACAGAGCATAGCTGGTAAACCAAACTAGCTATTCAGCAACTGCCATAAATYAAACCAAAGTAGAAAATGTTTTTACAAAAGGATCGGCTGGAGCTTGGGCTCCTGTTTGGTGACATCATTCTCAATGCACTAAGCCAAATTTTGCAGATTAAAGAGCAAGAAAGCTGCACACATAAACTAAAGTGAAGGAATTGAAATGGTCTTCACCTGTGAAACACCAGCATAAGAACTGAGTATCACTCTGAAGACTTAGTCAAAGCCAAAACCTGGGTTGATTCTGGTGTGGCTCCACAGAAATCAAAACAGCAAAAGTGCAAACAGAGGCTGAGCTGATTCACAATCCCTAAGTGTTTTACAACTTAGTGTAGTTTCTATTCCAGCATAAGGCCTAGATCTCTTCAAATATAGCTGAGTAAAGATAAAGAAATAACATTCTCAGAAGCCATTGCAGGTCTTCTGTAAGTACKAGGAAAAGGCAGTCATTCTAGTTGACGGCTAAGCTGGAAACTCCAGATTTGTGAGAGTGTTCCTAGCAAACAAACTGCAGAAGTCAGACACAATCTTAGGAGGCTCCTAAAGGTGCACCACCTTTACCAAAATATCAGGATAACACAGGAGTCGCCAAAATGTTGGACAGAGCTCCAAAACAACTAGATTCTGCTTCAGCTTCAGTTAAAGAACATGGACTGAAGTCATAAAAGTTATATGTTTGAGAGTGGTAATCAGTAGTTTTCTGGCCAAACCTCGGATTTAGGTTCATTTCTAAAGTAGACAAAGAAAGTTGAGTTAGTCTTGGAAGAAAGAATGTCACCAGTCAGCTGACACCAGTGTGATGCTGTTGTTTTTTTTAAAGGGGTCTTTTCTTCTGGTGTCAAACCTGGCTTTAGGAATAGTTTACATGATAGAGTTTAGAGAAAAAGTTTAGAAGAGAGGGTTGAGATCAGCCTTGTGGTTTAGAYGATAGCTGCTAGAAAGATGGACTTCAAAATTAGGTAATATAAAAGTGATATAACAAATATTCCACGAGACATTTTAGGAGTCTTGGGAACATTAATTCCAGATACAAAGCCAAAGTTTTTTCTCTGGCTGCTGGGCAAGAGCTCTCAGAAAAGACCAAGAATAATTAAATAAGCAGGTGGCATGTGCAAATCAGTTCAAACCAAGATGAACAAAGACAGCTTGTTTTAAATACAGAGAAATGCCTTTGGTAGCAAGGTCAGAGCAGTCAATTTTGGACTGCCTATAAAGAAAACTTTCTCCACTTGGACAAATATATTTCCTCCTATGTTTTTCTACACTGTGTCAGAATCCCCACAGATGTAGGGATCCGTGTCTCTCAGTGCTACTCAGCCAAGCAACAGCAGTGTCGTCAGGTGCAGTGACTCTGGGTCTGGACAGAGTATCTGGCTGCAGGGCTGTGAGATCAGGTCCAGGCAGTCCAGGAGCTGATGACCATCTGTACCAAGTCTGTCAGCCAAAACTGTCTTGGCCAGTACAGAGCTGGAGAATGATCATGTCTTTGTCTTTTTTTGATCTTTCAGATTACCCTGGGAATCAGGGGAGCTACTGGAAAGGCATAATACAGGGCTCAGCAGGAAAAAAACAATCCAATAACAATCCTGGACCTGAGCCTCCTTGGAGCAGCAGCTCTTATTCTTGGAGGCGAGCAAATCTGTTCTGGAGTCTTCCCACTGTTGCCTCCCTATACAAAGTCTGTATTTACTACTTATGGACTGCCCCCTCAGGAAGGTGCTGCATTTTTTTTCAGGTTCCTGGAGATGAAGGACCTTTTGGATTCCCCAGGTGGATGTCATCCAGGTCTGAGTGTGAAACCTTCATGGAGATGGTCTTTCTTAATATACATCTGTCATGACTCTGTGAAGAGTCATCCTGCTGAGGTTTGAGATCAGAATGCTGTTCAGGCCACTTCTGTATCTCCCACCTCCAAGAAATTTGTATGTAATTTCATAACATAGTTCCTGGGCCAAAGTGCTCTGACTACAAAGGTGGTAAAAAAATTAGTGGTAAAATGTTAGTGATGCAACTGTGATTAAGGTCCTTATCAAGGAGAAGCTTTCCCATGTATTTTTATGTTCAAGCCACCAAGCCAGTTCTACAACAAGATGTGGCACCAAGAGTTTCCTGTCTGTCCAATGTCTTATCTGAGAATAGACTGACTTGACTCAGAGCCAATGAGGTTGCAGACTAAATCCATAAGGCAATTTCACATATATTAGGCTGACATGAGATCTAATTATGGGGTGTTGGAATCATTTTGATACCCACAGGAATAGAAGCACTTGTAATAAAGGAAATCTGCCAACAGGGAACTAAGATTTTACTGATCTGGAGTTAGTCATTAGCCCCATAGGCTGAGAAAGAATTAGCAACAACTAATGGGATGCATAGAGATGTGCATATTTATATGCTCTGAATGCCATGCATTCTTAGATGGGCATTTTATATTCTTGTTTATGAGGGGGCCAAATGGCAGGATTTTGTGCATACAATTGTTTGATCCTGTTTGACCCAACAGACTGCTTCCAGTCTACTCTGCTCTTTCTGTTTTTTTCTTGCCTCTTGGTCAAGAATTGACAAATCTGAAGCTCAGTACAAACAGCAGATGGGACAATCTCTAGTTTTTGTTTTCATGCCTCCAATAGTCATTGAGAGTGAGGAAATTAAGCAAGAGCCACAAACATACCTACCCTTTTTTTTATCCTTGACCAGCTACACAGAGAAGCAGATAGTCCAGAGTTGCTGCTGTTTTGAAAGATCCACACTTGGGTATAGGCACCGTAAGTGAGATCCACTCTCATACAGACCTGAAAAGCAACAGCATGCTTACAACTGCTCCTCAAGCTTCCTGGGGGAGGAGAGGTGAGAGGAGAGGTGAGAGCAACAAGTTCTAACCTGCTCCAGGAACAGGGGCTGGAGGCAGTTCACAAGRAGACCGACAAGGCAAGGTGGAAAGGGGGAAAGGAAAAAATAGGTGCATTTCCAAATGCAGAGCAGCTTCTGCCGAAAGCAAACCTGTCAGCAAGATCTTTGGAAGAAAATGTGTAGGTAAGAACCATTAACCACTCCTGGGAGATAAAGAGTTGACATCACATTTTTACTCTACATAAAAATGTGTTCTTATATACCTGACTTTGTAAAGCATGCCTAGGACTCCAGCTTTCTTATTATGCCCCAATATTATTCCCTTCTTTCTTACGCTCACYCAGTTGTGGAAAAAAAMAAACAAACAAACAACAAAACACCYTATTAATGGAAAACCTCTTCACTCCAGTGGAACCAAGAAACGTGCACTGTCCCTGAATTCAGCTCCAAGGGACAGAAGAATGCAGGTAATTCACAGCTGTCTTACACCTGACTAAGTTTCTCTTAGTCTAGGTGTCACAGTAGTGACACCACTCTGACCATCACTCTGGCACCACTTTTGAGCTGTTCTCTGTGAATTAACAGTGGTATTTGATACAGGATCAAACACTAACAACCTCACTTAGAGTGTGCCAGTACCATCTAACTCTACCAGAAGTATGCCCAAAGTTAAGGGCTCTGACCACAGATCCTGGTGATCCTACCGAGTGATTTTGAGTGCCAGCTTGCGTCCCCACAATATCTTCAGACTACAAGTCTGTAGGCACATCTCTGGGCATGGCTGAACTGTACCCTCCAAAGGATGCTGAGATTCAAATATGAGGTAGGCAGTTAGTCTTAGCAGACTGTCCACAAGACGGCTATGTAGATAGCAGGTGGATAGGGTACAGCACAGGCCATACTGATGGCATCCCATATATCTATTTTTCACAGTCCTCTGAAACTGCCTAGTCCAAAGGAAGACCATCAGCGTTCATCTCAAAGTGTTTAGGTAGCACTAAGTCTCAGTTTATTTTAGCTCTTCATCTGCAAATCTGCTACAGCACACCACTTAAAACACCTTTTCCTTTGGGTTTTCTTCCTAGGCTGACCTCAAGATGTCTAGATAGGGGAAGCGGTGGCAGAGGAACAACGCTGTGCTTATCCTCTTCCTGCTGCTGACAGGCCTGGCTGGGTTTACCTAAGGCTTGACCCCTATCTCTCCTGCACAGCTGCCCCAGCAGATGCTGTGCCCATCATGGAGATGTGCTACTCATCAAGATAAAAGGAATAAGAATCTATCTCAAAGCACTTAGGTATGATTAAATAAAGGAGGCCATTTCCTGTGCTGCTAATCTGGTGCCTTTCAAAGTCACTAACTTCACTTTTTTTTAAAGTTACCATCTTTTAATTCTCATGGCTCTCTATAGTTCTCCTCCTCCTTCCTGGGAAGGGGTGATCCACTTCGTGATACGACAGGAGCTCACAGGGCTGATTAAACTGAACTTCGTGCAACACGAACAGCAATTTTTCACGTACAAAATGAAAGAACTGAACTGCTTTCTCTTTTGAGTTTTGTCTGGGTCAGGATACCCAATTAACCTGCAGGCTCCTGTACTGGCAGTTACCTGCTCTTCACTTCGAAATCAAGTCACTCTCCTGTTTTGGGAGCTCTACTGCTCTGAAAGTCTTCCGGTCCTTTAATATGATAGAACAAAGCAGAAGCAGCTACTGTGAAAAAATGAAAAAACAGACTAATTCAATGTGGCCTCTTACTATACGTTTCAGTATTATAGTCTAAAGTTCAATAGCATCTTAACTGCTTGACCAGTAAGAGACAAGGTATTTTAGGACTCTAATATTTGATGAGTATGTATGAAGTCAAGTAAGTCTCTAGGTTGTACCTTCCCACTCACAGGAATTCCAGGGTTTAGACTTTGCAACTTCTGCACTTTTTTTTTTTTTTTTTTTTTTTTTCATTTCCAGAAACTCAATAAGATTACATACCTTGCTGGGCTTTCCACATTAGGTACCAGATGCTACATACAGCTTCCCATGGAAAGCTCAAATATTTGATAGTCCTCCTTTTTGTTTTTTTTTTTTTTTTTTCTTCCAGCATTTGCGCTGAAGTAGGAAAAAATGAGGAATTTGTATATTTATCAACAGAAGTTGAAGCAAATGATAGTGAAGCAGTGAGTGTGGCTAAGCTGACTCTTACCTGCAGTAACCATACAAAATGGCCATTGGGCATATGAGGAAGGACCGTGCATTGGCAGCGAAGCCCAGTCTGTTCTAGGCATAACACAACCCCAAAGCTGCAACCGTGATGCTTAACATTTGAAGTGCAACAGACATCTGACCGCAGTGAATGCATCATGTGCCTTTACTTTGGACTGCTGATCTGTGAATGTGTCTGTTGAGCAAAGCCATAGGCAAAAAAGGGTTGGATGTATCTGACGAAGTGTCAGATGCAGGGGGCATGTGCTGCACAGAGCACAACCCCCATCTCCATCTCAGTTAGCCTAGATGGGAGTGTGACTGCCATAACTTGTCAGAGCCCATCTTTGCTGCACTCTATCTAGGATCGTCAAAATCTACAGAAAGCCATATGCAACTGATATTTCTCTGCTGCAAAGTATAGCACAGAACTAAGTTATTTACACACTGAGCCTGACTTTCCCTTATCTTATGCCACAGTCTTTACATTTGTGCAAAAGGATGACAAACCACCACCAAGTCAGTATGGTAATACAAGATGTGAGAAAATGGAGAATGAAGTTTCTGGCACACTACGTTTTTCTATATACTTTTATTTGCTRTAAATATAAACTAGTAAAAGCTAACGTATGATTTAAGCTGGACATTTTGGAAATGATGGAAATCAGTAAAACCAGTGTTCTTTACTCTTCCTCAGTCAGACTTTACTCAGTGCGATTTCAAAATATGCGCACTGCTTTGGAGCTGACATTTTTGCTCCAACTTTAGTTTCACACGTGTGCCACAGATTGTAAGGCTATGCCATGCCATAAAATGCAATTGTATGTGTGAGAATGTCCTGCACTAGCTGCATGGAGACTGATTGCTAAATCTCCCAGAAACCTTAGCTTTTCTGCATCCCAGGACTCTTTCAGAGCTTCTCATCATTAGAATTCCCTGGGTTTCCACCTCCTTCTTCAACAGCCATCTGGCCTGTCTACACTCCAGCTGCAGTCAGACGTCCCTCACCACTTACACCTGATCTTTTGACTCTGCGCACCTGAAACAATTCTCGCTCAATCTATCAAGCAATGTAAAATTAGACAATCGGGAAAGCTCTTCCAAAAGCTATGAACAAATTGCCCAGCTTAAAATCACCACTTCCTTTCCATGATATCCCAGGCAGTATTAAAACGGAGGGGAAGATTTATTTGAGGAAGAAAATGCAAGTGCATTTCAATACCGCAGTGTATCCTGACGGACTAGTGTTTGTAAAGGTTTGCACTTTCTTTAGCAGTTGTTCTTTTGATGCTTGCTGTTGGGAYATTTTGGTGGACAACTCCATCGTCACCTCCCACTAGTTAGCGGATCCAAGTTTAACATGCAAAAGAAGGTAGCGTCTACTCGGAAGAGTATTGCAGAAAGGGAGAGCAGCACGAAGAGTCCTCACRTGGCAGGCACTGAGTGTTTGCAGACTGTCGCTGAATAGTGGCGGGACGTGGGACCGGGAAAAAGCAGCTGCTATGCTTTGAGCCTACCTTGTCCCAAAGCTTAAGGACATCCACTTTATAACATATACCTTTTTTTTTCCACTCCTSTTTTCTCCTTCTTTATTTTCCATATCAAAAGGCAGTGCTGGATTATTTTCAGTATTTTGTCCACAAAACCTTTGAGGAAAAAGAAATCCCAAACCTCTTTTTTTACACAAGCCTTTTCAAACTCTTCCAAACAGCAGTCTGTTAATTTATAGCTTCGTTAGGTTAGAACGACCTGTTCTATATCAGCAAGAAATCTGTTACAGGACAGATGCCAGCATGATTACAAGAGATGGGTAAACCTCAAAAGGCCTAAGATCTGGTTTGGCTTCCATGAAGCTGAACCTCTGGGGAACATTGCTTCCTGTTGGGGGGTCTGGTTTTGGAAACAACAAGAACAGGGAGTATTGTTTTTAATGTTATTTTCTGCTCCTGGTTTTAGGCCAAATTTGAGAGTACAGAGGTGCTCAATTACTTTAATGAACAAATACAACAATTTCACAGCCTGGAAATAGATTTGCTTGTGGTTTGTTTCCCATACTCAAWTTTTATTTTATCACTGAATACGGTGGCCTACCTCTAGACTTCTGTTGCATGGTAGACCTATCAAAGCTTGCCAAATCAAGAAAATCTGACTCCTTATACTACTTTTGTCACTGCCCCAGCAACCACAGAAACACGCTTTCTGGTAATATTTTTTTGTTTTTTCCATTAAATGCCAGAGTCTCTTCTTAATCCCCGTTAGACTGCCATTGACTTCCATGGAGCAATTCCAGCTTTACATCGATCATCATTAAGAGTTGTTTTATCACCAGGCTCATAGCAATAACTTAATTAAAATTAGTTTTGCTGATGTTACTCCTCAATTTTTCCAGTCAAGTAAAACAAATCTTAAAGGAGATTTCTTCACTGGTCAGCCTGGAGAGCCTGCACATTGCCTCTCAGATCTTTCCCCTCTCTGCCTTCCCGTGCCCAGTCTCCCCACACCAGTCCCCTCTCGCACAGGCTGTTTTATAGTAGCAGGGTCAGTAGAAAACATAGAGTTCAGCACTATAGAAGTGGAAACAGAAAGCAGCCATGGGCAATTAACCAGGGCTGTGACTGCTTATGTTTGGTTCCTGCTTCCATTTCTGTTTCCATGGAAATGGGCATCAGATCATTGGAAATAAAGTAAATTTTCTACTTCTCCTCACCTTCATATCAGCCGGTCTATACAATCCGAATAAATCTAAACTTATCTAATTAAATGTGAATTTWGAATGTTTTTCATTTCATTGAAATAAATTGACAAAAGTAACATTGCTTTTGAAGTACTTAGATGCTATTGGCTGTCCTTTGGGAAAGGAGTAGGTAAGTTTGCCCACCCCTTTTTGCTTTGTAAGGTATGGAAACGTGGAAACATCCATCCCACCCCTTGCTCTGTGCTCCTGCCTGCCCATTAATATTGTTGTGCCGGACAGTACTCATCACTTGCCCATTAGGGGTCATTTAAGCATAAATGACCCCCCTTACAGACACTGTGTGGGTTAAAGACCTCTTCTTTGTCTGGCTGCTAAAGCTCTGAGGTTCATTTGTATTGCAGAGCAGCTGCATAAAAAAAGGTTCAAGCCCACCTTTAAAGGTCATATGGTCTCAGAGGAGGAGCTTTGACCTAGAAGTGTTTCCCAGGTGAAAAGCTCAGGGTTTGGGAACAAAGAAAAAAAAAGTGGTTTTTAAGCTTTCACATTCCTGTGAGAGACTGAGAAAGATAAGACTTACGTGTCTTTTGTAAACAAACATAGTAGAGACTGAACACTTGATTTCTCTAAAGATGATCTTCAAAACTGCCAGACCTGTAGAGGGGTAACAATAATTTTCAGTTTGGCTTATGACATAATAGATCAGACAGACGAAATCTCGAGGACTGGCTTCAACAAAAATGTCCCGTGTCAATATTCTTCCAGTTGTAGCAAGTGCCTTTACTGGTCAGCAAATGAAGGCACAACTTAAAACAACCTGCTAGTCTACCAATGTGTATTACCCACTGGATGATGCTTCATACTTTTTTCTCAAAGCAGCCCTCTAATTCTGTTAAACCCAATGAACTAATAAAAACTTGCTGGCAAAATAGCACCAAATAGTATCTCTGCTTGAATTGGCATTGCACTTTGCAATTTGCAGTGATTGAAAGCCTAAATATCATTACTGTATTAATGCAAACTCAATGCCAATAAATGGCTTGTTTTCTAATGGGGACCATTTTACAGCAGAAATTGGGGAAAGCGCAACCTGGCTTTTCCAGCACCTACCAAAGTGTTAATTTCTGGAGTCCTCTAAAAAGAACAGTTAGAAAGAAAGCAATCAAAGTGGATCTATATAGGATGGTAGATTTAAACCGTTTAATTACTGTAGCTGTAGCTGGTTATTGCTAATGCATGGATCACAAAAGCTTCACTCCTGTAGAAATCAGTCATGCGTGGGAGATCAGGAATTAGATACTTCACCAATGTGAGGGATTTGCTCTGGTCCTTTAAAGAGGTTTCCTCCAGTGACAAAAGCATCGTGCCTGATACTAATGCACAGTATGTAACAAATTTACTTTAAAGAAAAGTAGCCTATAACCTAATCATACTCAGTCCTAAAATATACTTCTTTAAATGACTCGTATCAAACTGTTCAGTCATGACATAGATCTCTTTTTTTTAATTTAAATCCATCTCTGTTGAAGATGCTGGCATGTCTTGAGGAAGTGGAGAAAGCTAGAAAGTGGGTAACTACATACTATCTATGGTAAAAGGTCTGACTTTTCCTCTCTAACCAAAAGGCAAGCTTCAAACTCTCTTTTTCTGCTATAACCCCAATCATTAGGGTCGCTGTCACAAGCATGAACACGATCTCCAAGACAAATCTATCTGTATGATCTTCCTTCCCTGAAAGGAAGCACACACATTTAAAACTTAGAACAAATGCATAGGCCATTAAAACTGGTGTGATCACCCACAAATGAATGTGAATCAGGATCTAACTTCACAGCACTGGAGCCACTCACAAAGTACTGGGAAACTAGAGCATTACAGAGTGAGTGAAGGAGAAGCCTATTAAGTATTATTTGTGTTTGCACAGAATTATATGCAAAGAGCAGGGAGCAAGGTATAAAATATTTAAGGGGGACAGTAAAAGAAATAAAATAGCTGGAATTGTGGGTTGAGGTCTAGTCTACAGTAGCAGGGTTGCACTGACAAGACTTCCTAGGGGTGATGTAATACATGCTGATAAATAAGAGGTACAGGCTGTATTTATGCAACAATTCTAATAAAGCTATGCAAGGCATATCATACTTTTCTAAGAAAACTGCATCTATACATTAGCTTTTATGTCAATATTTTAAAGGAAGAATCATACCCTTAATCACTGCTACAATCAGGCCCCTCGTTTAGATCTTGTCTAATTGTCATTTTGTAGAACAGATCCCCAGAGACCCTTCAGCTATGTGTATTGGTTTTGTTCATATCTTAGGAGACTTGAAAATTTTCAAGTAATGAGAAAGATTTAAAGCGGATGTCTCTTAAAGGATAATAAATACCTGGAGAAGAATGAGGAAATACATTAAAGCTGAATCACTGCTGTGTCACACCAATTTTCCCCTTTTACGCTCGAGATTCCACTGAAATCAATGAAGTTACATTTACTTAAAGCTGTAGGATTATATGAGTGAACCAGGCACATCGCATTGCAATAAATGACTAGAACTTGCTGGCAGGCTTTCTCAGAATCAAATATGTCCCCTTAAATTTCACACTATTTTCACAATCTTGTAGCAGCAAAGCAAAACAAGAAGTTCACTGTGCAGTCAGAACAAAATCTTTTTTCTCTGGTCTAAGTATTTAGCCAATACAGTATCACAGAAACATTGATTTCTGTTCCCAGCCTAAGAATCCTCCTGATAGTTTCATACAGAACCAAAGACCCAACACAATCTCTTCTTTTATGGCTGAGAAAATGCTAGGAGAATCGTTATCCCTGAGAAAGATTTCTCTGATAGACGAGGAAGGACTGTTCATTAGTGTCATGAATGATGCTGCCTCTTTTTTATGCAACTTGCATTCACTGATGCTGGCACTGTCAGAGTCTCCAACTGTGTGCACAATTCAGTTCATCGAACAAGGCGGCATCCTTTCCAGATACACTCAACKTGCGGTATTATGGTTGGGAAATTCATTCCACAGAAGAGAAACACAAATTATTTCAATTCTAAAAAAAAAAAAAAAAAAGAAAGGCACAGTCTGTGCCTTCTTTTTCCATGCTATTAGAGAGATTATCAGGAAAAAATAAACACAGCAGTTGTTCAAGGTCCCACACAAGCAAAACAAGGGCTGCAGGCCACTCCATACACGGTGCTGAGCCGTTGCTCTGTTTACTTGTAAGATGTAAAATAACACATTTTCCAATTCTTTTTTTTTTTAATAATTATTCAGCGCTGACAATTTTGCAAAATTTTAAACAGGAAAAAAGCCCCAAATGTTCACAGTTTTAAGTAGGCTCTGTTCTCAGCTCCTCCATCTCAGCCACTCCCTTTTGGTTTATTTAGTGTGGCAGCAACACGTCAATTTGTCGGCAGGGAATAGCTGCCTCTCACCGATGCCGAATGCATGTAGAGGCCAGTCCCACGCTTCTGAGCCACCTGCAGAGCTCAGGGTGCATGAACAAATTACATGTGGTCCCTAAGCAGCAAGGACCAGATCCAAAAAACTGAGCTATGACCCGTGTCTATGTATGTGCCTTGGTGCTTGCCATACGAGAGAGCCTGGAGCTAATGGCAGGGGAGCAGACACATCTACTCAGAGAAGCGGAGAGCCCTGCAGAGATAATAGCTCGTGTCCCAGGAGCTGGGTAGGTGCTTTACATCAGTAAAGCTGACACAGGGCAAAAAGCCCAGTTTTCTCCCTAGGGCTGAGCTGGTACCGTCCCAGCAGGGTGCTGGGGGCAGCCCGTCTCTGGCTCGGTGGGGATCAGCTGAGCGGGCGCAGCTGTGCGGGACAGGCAGGGTTTGGGGATGCACTGATTCCTGCACCCCCTTCACCCTCGCCGCATCCAGCAGACGGGGGAAATGCACAGCTGGGGCACAGGCTTTTTAAGATCACACCATTTGGCCCTGATCCGCATAGCTCCGAATCTGCACTTTAAAAGCAGCAGACTGAGCAAGGAGCCATCATAGCCTACCTCTAGGAAAACCCCGAGGATGGGTGATAGGAGTGCAGTTAAAATGCCTTTTCTCTCCAGAGCTTAGGTATTTTAMATTGTTCATTTTCCCGCTTTGGATGCCTCTTTCAGAAAGATGCCTCTTTCCTGCAGAACTGAGCAGGGTCACACAGGGTGCTCCGGGAAAGAACCCGTGTCACTGAAATCCTCCATGTTTTGTAACAGTTGAATAGTCCCACCCAAAGTTCTCTGTCCTCTTTTCTGCCAGAGGAGATTTGCTTCTCTGTGCAGAGAGCTCTCAGTCACCCTGTTGATAAGGCRCTTGAGGTGGAAAGACCACCCTTCCCTTCTCTTTACAAAGCAGTTCATGCTTTATAGGATATATATATATATATTTGTTGGATAAGGAAGACRAAACATGATAAGAAAGAAGAAAAACATTTGCCCTAATGGTCAAAGAAGCACCAGATCTGGCAGAGCACAGCAGGCAGATTCGAAGTGTCCTTGTGAGACTGAGCCCTGCAACAAGATAAGTGGGTGAACACGCTGTTCATGGTTTCTAATCCGACTTAAATGTCAGGTATGATGTACCCCGCCGCACAGCCTGGTCAAGGCAGAAGCACTGGTTAGGCATGCTCCGAAATGGCATTAGATGCTTCGGGAACTTTAATAGCAAAGACTGAAGGACCTGCACAGTCTAAGTGCCTGTAAGATCAGAAGGGAGCTGAGCACGGGTTTCAGGGAGCTTTACGCTCAGGTCCCTAATTTCTTTCCGGTTACATTTAACGTGCCTAATCTCCCTCTTTCGTCTGGAGCAAGATGCAGCTACATTTGGGATGCAGAGCTTGCAAGGAGCCGCGTTCCCCGGCCTTTTCTCACAGGGACTCCTGCAGAAATGAGGAGGAATGTCCAATAAACCACTAGTGAATCACCTGATAAGGACTTCTTTGGGTCCTTTGAGATAACTGCCAGCTTTAAAAAACAAACAAACAATCCAATGAAGATGCAAATAATCCATGCTGCAAACGGAGTAGACTGGAATGTGGAGCATTCGTTTTTCCATTATCAGCCATCAAGGTAAAGGGAAGGAAGTGAATAAATTATGTGCCTGAAATATTTGTATGGAAACCTTTTCAAGCTAGATATAAAAAGCAATTATTTATTACTTCAGGAAATACTCTAGCATCAAGCAATGACCCCAGGTTGGTGTCAACGCTTACCCAACAGGATTACCGTTCAGAAAGCTTTATGGTGACCACATAATGTTTAATTAGTGCATTAAAAATAAATTAAAGATTTGCTAATTGTAATGTAATTAGCTTAATTTAATTACATTGCTCAGTGACTGAGAATTTTATTGTTATTGTGAGATCTTTTCTCATTTGGGGCCTGAAGTTAAGTGGCGCAGTATTGACAACCGTTTCCTCCCTTAATATTCAGCTTCAGGAATGGGCTGAAATTTTACCTGAATCTTGCAATTTATCACAATCAGTATCATCACAAATTACGGAAAGCATCCAGTAACATGATAACTTCTAAATGAAGTGTCTGTAACCAGGGCAGTAGCAGCCTCGGCTGTTAATTTGTCATATTTCATAGCCAGCCTGACACCCTGTCCAATTTGCTTGTAAGCTTTATCACAAAGACAGCTATGTGAGCTGCCTCTGACTATGAGCAGGATGGAGGAGATGGACGGAAATTCAGCGGGGGCAGCTTGGCTCTTCAGGTTCCCTGGCTTTGCATACAATCCAGCTGCAAAATAAATGGCCCCATGTCTTGGTGGTGTTTGTTTTCTCCATTGAAATCCCTCCCTTCTTCTCTCCCCTCCCCACTTCCTCATTAAGACAACCAAATTTTTTTCTTTAAGACTCCCTGCTGACCATAATCTGATGGTCAACATAATTTATTAGCAGTTACAGGAGTTAAAAGAAATAAGAGGGATAACAGTACTCAGGGAGAATCATAGCCTATCTTTGAGAGGCTCTCAATTTCAATCCAAAGCATGTCATCCTCTCAAATGACCTGCAAGTTTTTCCTTTTGAGCAGAAGTTGTGCAGCACTGTAAAAATGGCCATGAATATCCCTTCAGGAAATTGGTCTCTCTTCTCCTGTTATCTTTCAGATGCTCTGAGGCCCTCAATCAATTTGCATTGATTTAAGTAACATCATTCAATATATATTATCAATCTGATCTGAGGGGAATTGTGTGAAGAGTAGGTCTTCCTTTCTGTTCCCGACATGCCAAGCACAACAGCACAAGATGCTACAAAACCCATAAAATGGTTTCTAAAAGACTAACAGGTGTTAAAAGATGCCTGGACTTACAAAACGCAGGAAACTGCCATTTTATTTTGTCTGACACATTAAAATCAGGTTGGCSAACTTGGAGTGCAGACAGAGCAAACATCTGCTCGGACAGATTTTGTTGATGGTATGGCAACATTTTTTAAATCCCCTATCTGGGTGCATGCAGCACCAACCACTTCCTACAATATCAGGGTACAAGCAACTAATACCAGCTTGACACCCTTGGGTTTTTCTGGAGAAGGAAAAGAAGTCTTTCCATGAGGCAGGAGGTGTTGTGCTTCCCTCTATTACCTGCTCCAGCAGGTGAGCCTGAACACCTGCCCTTCTCCTCCTGTTGATGGCTGCCCAGCTGCGGCTCTTGGGCTGTGGACTCCACCAGAAGACCTAGCAGCCAGGCTCTGCAGTGCTCAACTCTCCAGCCTCTAAGTGGTTTTGCAGATCTGTCCCTTATTACACCAGCAACCAAGAGAGCAACCAGAGGGAAATTAGCAGAGAGCATTCCAGTCTCTACAGCTGAGCCTCCAGAGGGGCGATAAAACCTCAGATGTTGTTGGGGAGTCAAGAGAAAACAGAGAGCTTGTGGTGCCTGCTGTTAATAAGAGGAATTTGAGAATCGGGACTGTCCAAGCACACCAAGACTAAAGGAGAAAGAAGAATGAGAGGACAGAGAAGAATGAAATAAAGTAGGAACAGGTCAAGAAAAGCCACAACTGTAGAAATGCCAGAAAGAAAGAAGACAAAAATGTAGACAAATTTTCAAGTTTGAAGGAGCTTATTCGAGCCAAGTGACCATATGTCAGTCTCCTGAGGTTTTGCCTATCATGTTGAACTCCAGGCCCACTGATTCTGTAGGATGCAGTCTTCAGCACATGGCTACCACTGTGAGTGAGTCATTTGGTACAGTTCCTGTGGCAAGAATCCCAAATGTGTCAGGCCTGGACTAAAAAGCAAGATGGAGAATGAATACACCTGAAGGCGCATTTGGCACTTTAATTCTGAGCAGATATCACTTCTAATTATAGCCAGCCTTATGCCAGCTTACTACCGTTCAAGCGCTTGTGGGTTCGCGCATTGAGTGCCAGATTTAATCCATTCAAGGTAAAGCGCAAGAGAACCAATTGCATTTTGCATGCCTTCTACCTGAATGATTTGCTTTGTTGTTCCCAATTTGCAGTTTGACTGGAAGATTTGCACCCCTCTGGTTAGTTCTGGTTGGCTTCTCTGCAGCCACGGGGGCATATTTTTCAGCTGAATGAAGCCCAGCTGGCAAGCTCAATTTGCCCCACCAATGAGTCACATCTTTCTCTCTCTAATTTCACCTGCATAAGAGAATTGCAGGTTCCTCTCATAATTTCTCAAGTTCAAAATCGTTCCTGCAAAAAGAAGGCTTATGTCCACCCCAGCACATGGAGCCATAACCTTGCTTGCCTGGAACACAGTGACAAAATGCAAGGGAAAGCCACCAGTGAACATTATTTAAATAGTAAGTTTATTTAAGAGAAGCCTTTCCTAGTCTGATCCTGTATCAGATTTTGATCTTACATGTTGTGCTTCGTGTTGATCTTACATGTTGTGCTTACATGTTGTGCTTCACAAGGACCAGTGCTCAGCATCCCACAAGGACGTACTGTTTTCCAGTATGATGCAGGGCTTGGAGCGGAGGGAAGGTTTAATACAATCATGCATCAATTTTCTTTCCAAGCAGCACTGTGAAACACAGAACAGAAGGAGGATTGCCTCTTCAGCCCATAAATCCACTTAAGCTTGGATTATGAGCCATATTCACCCAATTTTTGCCAGGAGCTTAAGGTAGCACCATGTTGCCATTGGGCTGCAGGATGCTGGGAAGCTGAGGCAGGATTCGAGAGGCTCCAAACTTCCACGAGTGAAACAGCCGCGTTCTTCAATGTGCGGGGCTGGAGCAGTGTAGGTCTGTGTTCAGCCACGCTCTAGGTCTATGTATGGTAATAGATGAAGTGTATACAGTGCAGGCAGAAAGGGTTTGTTTTAATAACTACTCTCACGCTTTCAGAGCATGTGTTTTTCAGTAGCTCTGCCACATTGAGTTGACAAAGAAATAAAAGTGAACACTTCCCCCCACACAAATCTCTATTGATCCGAATATGGATCTTGTTTCAAGATAGAGAACAACTAGCACTGATGCTGTCAAACAGAGCCTTCTGGAATGATTTCAGAAGCTCCATTTTCCACTCTTACGCCTCTTTCCCTTCCTGCTGCTACAGAGAAAAAGAGAAAGGGAGGGAGGAGAAAAAAAGAAAAGAAAGGAAAAGAAAGGAAAAAAATAAAAGGCAAGAGAAGAGGAAAAGGAAAAGAAGAAGAGAGAGAAAAAGAAGAAAAAGAAAAACAGAAAGAAAAGGAAAGAGAAAGAAAAAGAAAAAGAAAGAGAAAAAGAAAAAGAAAAAGAGAAAGAAAAAGAAAAAGAAAAAAAAAAGAAAAATAAAAAGAAAAATATAAAGAGGAAAAAGAGGAGAGCCAGCATGGCTGCTGGCAGGCTGCGTGAAACCTCTGCACACGTCACCTGCTCCCAGCACTGTCCTTCCCGTACCCGTCCCTGATGAGCTGGCTCAGTTGTGCAAGGTAGCTCCTAATTACCTTTCTTCTGGTTTCTCTCTTTCCCCCCTGAGGACTGCCTTTCCAAGAACTAACACACACGCACACACCTGGCACTGTGAGATAGGGAGCCTCACCATGGATACTGTCCCCCCATTCCCAGTCCAACCCGTGCTCCTGGGATTCGAGCAACTATCTCCAGGATGCTGCGAACTCCAGATGTGCCTTACCTAGTGCCTGGAGACACTGCATGCGAACGCTGCTTACAGCTGTCATTCTGCACTCACACACACACACACASGCACAGGTTCTGGCTATGCCTATCAAGCTTTGAGAAACAAAATAAAGCAAAATGGTAATCTTAATCTTCCCTTTAATATGCTACCCCATGCCAGATAAGAGCAGCTGTGCTCTCACAATGAGTCCAACTGGACATGATAAATAGAGAGAAGCAAAATATATACATACACACACACACACAAATACATACGTACATACGTGCTCTAAGGATTTTAAAACATGTTTTCAGAAGTGGTGGCCTCCGTTTCACAGCTTCCTTGGTTAATAAAAGGGTTGATCAGAAATAAACATGGCTTGCCAGGGTTGGGATTGTTCATAAAATCCTAGAGTAAATATCTGCAAGGGTGGCCCGAAGGGTTAACCTTACCAATGCACAAATACTGGCTCTCCTCCTGTTACAGTTTAAATGCTGATTGGAAGGAAGAGATCATTCTAGGTCAGTATGTCCTTTACATTGTGAATAGCTTGACAGTGGCTAATAAACTCCCCTGCCTATGGAACTGATGATTTATTATATATTCCCAGGCATCACATGCAATATTTTATTTATACATGTATTGTTTGTTGCTTTGTTTTTAAAGAGGGGAAGCAGGGCAATCTGGGTCAAGAAATATGCTTAAGCCCAAGGACGCAGAGAGACCTGGCTCTCCTAGTCTTAGCCTATGGTAGAGAATAACAGCCCGGTTGCTGCTCCCCGTGCTGCTGCAGGGCTTTGCGTGGCAGCTGGGCATTGCACAGAGCAGGACCGCGGGCCAGCACAGCCGACCTTGCACAGGGATCCGACGAGTGCACGCACCAACATACCCGCGTGGCCCTCTCACACTGCAAAGCAAACCAGGCCGATTTACGAGGGACCTCCTGAATTGAGATAATTGCAGAACTAACAGATTTCAAGTTTATTTCCTGAGCAGCTGGGCAGAGGACCGCTCCTCCGCAGCCTGCTGCTGAGGGAGCCGTGCCCCCAAGAGCAGCCTGCCTTGCTCCTGCCTTGCACTCACTGCATTTCACATCGATGAGGTAATTCGACTGCAGATGAGGTAACCCTGCGAGTTGCCCACGAGTTGGAAGAGGTTACCATATGATCGCTCATGTAAACACGCGGCCTGGTCCCCCCGGACGGCGGCTGACAGCTGCGCTCTGCCGACGCGCCGYGACACCGGGCTGGTGGGCGGCAGCGGCCCCGGGGAGCCCCCGGCCTGCGGGGGCTTTGCGCCTCTCCAAAAGCAGCCGGGCGCCCGCCACATGTACCACACACCGTGCACAAACGTGCCGGGCAACGCTCGGCTTTCAACCCATCTGACGGGGGACCCTATTTTTCCGGCACCCCTGCAGCCAGGTTCACTACGTGGATGGCTTTTCCTCTCCCTGCACCGGGGTTTCTAAAGGCATGTGCCTTCTCATGCCCGGGCGAGGTGGTTCATCTCTTCCGCAAGCTCTGGGGAATGACTTCCTCCTGTGGTTGCAGGCATTAGACCTGGGGGAAATCCCTCCTTCCCCTGCCCAGGGGGTGCAGGAGAGAGGAGGGGTGCGGGGGCTGCAGGGCAGCAGTGCGGGGAGCTGCCCGGGCAATCCCCACCACTTCAGTTTGCGAGTGGTGACGTGTTGTGTGTGTGCACTTTGCACAGGTGCTGTTCCTAGAAAGTCCCCTAATTTGCAAGCAGTGAGAAAAGTGACTTTTGTGGTTAGGTAGCGCTGATGACTGCACCCCTCTACTCTCTATAACCATATGCATCAGAGGATCTGCAAGCCCCTGCTTGCCCAGCAGGCAAAAAACTAAAACCAAAGCCCCAAAACCCAAACACCTTGTCTTCAGGATCTCGTATCATTGTCATTTACAGGAACCTAGGAGCTCTACTAGCTCTGCTGTGCTAAGTAATCCCGGTGCTGATCCCTACCTGGGTGCTGGGCAAAGCAGACCAGAGTGATGAATGTGTGAGAAGGAGGAGGAATTCACAGCAAAAAGAAAGAGAGGGACACAGGCTTGTCAAGTCCCCGAGCCCAGGGCTTGTCTGCTCAGYGCCAGGATTTCTCGAAGCCTCCTTCTGACTAACAGGGTGGCCAGGATCAAATCATACCACAACTTCCAGTAACTAACTACCTGTGCCTCCACGGACTCTACTTAACCTCACAAAGTGTGTTTGAGAAGTTCGTTTTAACAAACGTCATCTCAGCAGCTGTGGCCGCTGATCTGGAAATCTGTTCTGGGCGGACGTCAACCCGAACTACATGTGACAAGTGACCCAGGAGGACCCCGAGGGCTAACGTGTAATTAGATGTGGGAAAGGAGATAGGCTGAACGTCTTCTGCTCTGTTCCCAGGTTACAAAGCTCAGCTCCCCTGGCTTGGCCAATCTGGAGGAGGTCTAACCAAGCACCGGTGGTAAGGCATGCCTGTGTCAAGTACCTGAAGGAGGACGTTCCCCTTGGTCCCGGGGATGCGAGGATCAAAGAGCTCCCAGCAAGAGGCAAAGGCTTTCCATCACACTGTGGTGAGTTTATTTGGACAAAAATGGGAACTACTATGAGCAAGCCCTGGAGGAAGTCATGTCTCTCCTTCCCCCGCCTCCCAGAGCAGCTGCTTATACAAGGAACAGGTCAAAACGAATGACTGTTACAACTGGAGTATATGAAGGGACACAAATCCATTACTGCTGGAGTTGAGCTCACCTCACAACGCAAGGGCTGAGGCCAGGACTCTTCCCCCTACCGTGAGCTCGCAAGACTGCCAGAGGGACAGACAGATCTCCTAAAGTCTGCCCAGAGGGGATTCAAAGAAGCAAGGGGAGAAGTGGGGCCACATCACATTCCCCTCCCTCCCACCAGCTTGGAGAGCCAGCAGGCTCCACACCAGAGAGCCCACGGCAGGGCCCCGGGGAGCCATGCAGTGGGATGCGTGTTGGACTCCAGACATCGCAGCTAGATTTTTAAAAGATGTGGCTAATTTTGTAAGCTCTAGTGGTTGCTGTCATGTGTAATGTTAATCAGATCCCTGCCTCATGCTGTAGCTGGATCATCTGTGCAGCCTCTCTTGCAGGGAAAAGCAAGGTGCAGAGGGTTTTACACCCTGTCTCCGACCAGGTGCTGGTCACCATTTGGTGGGACACCAAGCCTGGCAGAGCAACGACCTCCTTCCACCTTGAAGGGGTCTGCGAACAGCAGCTGGCAGAGGCCTGGGGCATGCCTGCCGCAGCGCACCCCAGCCTGTTCAGACATATTCTGGGTAGAGGGCAACATGTCCACGTCAATGCAGTCCGGGTGTCCTCCCAGAGCAGTGCGTGAGCAGCTTGGGTGGGATTCACCCCTCCAACCCCTGCCTGCGGTGTAAACGTCACCATCCAAGCTCATCACACCCCTTCACAGTTCGGGGGGACAAGCAGGCCTCCTGCGGGCACAGCCACCTCTGTTTGAGATAGTTACAGCCCGGGACGAATCGCCCTCCAAAGGTGCCATTTGCTTTCTGGTGGCCATAAAGGGTCTCTGAGGACATTAGCTTGGACACCTCCTCTGAAGAAGCCTGTGTTTGGTCAGGCCGGTCCCACCCTTTTAACCCGCTCGGCAGCCGGGCTGGCACCCACAGCACCACCTGGGTGGCACGGGTCCTCGGCCCTGGCGCGCAGACCCCAAACCTCTGCTGCCCTGCCTCAAGATGCAGCTTCCCCTCCGACGGCTCGAATACAGGTGCGGTAACGCAGGCAGGGCATTAATTACGGCAGGAGCCGACGGAGAACCAGCACGAAAAGAGTTAAGAGAGCCAGGGCTTGTTGCTATCCAGGAACCCAGGCTACCTCACCTCCCAGGATAACCATCAGCCAGCCCTTTCTCAAGCGCTTTTTTGGCAGGCTGCGTTGTCAGAAAACCACCTGTTACTTGGGAGAGATTCAAATGCATAATGAATTAAAAAAGCATATTGTGTGTTACTATCTAACCCCCAGACAGATGTGTTATTTAAGTGTGGTTATGATCTGTGCTGTTAATTTTAAACAACATATGATCAAAGATCATGTCTGGCTTTGTGCTTTGCTTCCTTTCAGGTTCTGGCTTGTGTTGTCCATGCCAGACAGTTGTGGTTTCTGTCATATGGCAGGAAAAGCTTATTTTACGTGCTGCCTAGATTTATATTTTACAGCACATTAAAACAGCCCATCAGAATTAAGTTATCGCATTGTTTATAATGGTAAGTGAATCGCAGCTGTGGAAAAGAGGGCATCATACGAAGGGATTTTTAGACACAGCTACTCCCTACACTAAGGACTTTCAGCCATTTTAGAGACAGCAGCAGGCTGAAGCGCAGACTGAAATATATAAACCACATCACTGCTCCTGTGGAAAGGCTGGAAAACTGTTGGAAACGGCAGTCCTGCCAACCAATCAGTCCAAAAGCACCAGCCGGGTCCTCGGCAGACAGGGAGACATGCTTAACAGATCATGAGATTTTTTTGAAATAATACAGTTGGGGTTCTTTTTATTTGCTCCCTGGCCTGAGCCTTCAAGCTTTGCTGCCCAGCTAGAATAGCTAGACATCTGCCCTAAGCGAATAGGTAAGTAAACAAACAGACCAAAAAAAGGAAGAGCAGCCCCTTGTGATCGCTCAGCTCTAAGAGGTGAGGCTTTAATTCAGAGGCAATGCGTATTTGAAGACGTTGGGTAAAGTTGCAGGAGCTCTGGCGCACACAGAATGGTAGAGGGGCAAATCTTCACTTGAGGTATGCCTAACTGTGCTGCTTTCCAAAAAACCACACAATTTAGGGCAGATGTAAAGCACGGCCAAAAAGTCACTCTTGCTGATTCAGTGTGCAGAATACGTGTCTCACCCCTGTAGCATTTGAGGATACAGAGAGAATCTCAGCTCAGACTTTCCAGCTAAATCTATGAAGCCTGTATGGAAGTGGGATTCATTGTAAGAGAACTGAAAGGGAGAGAATTGGTTTAACATTTGCAGACATGGAGCCAGACTCAGCCCTCATCTGCACCGAGGTAAATGCAACGCCGCTGCCGTGGCAAGCGCAGGGGGGCGAGCAGAGAGCAGCCGCTGCCGGTTGCCCACCTCCGAGACATGTCGGGGCTTCAGCCTTCCTTTTGCTAATAGCCTTCTGCCAGGCTGCAGGCAGCTGCCAGGCTTTGACCACCCTCCTGGGGAGGTAATAATCCTCTGACTAAAGAAACGAGTTGCTCAGCCCCTTTACAGCAATCAGTCATCTCTTCCGCCCAGGTGTGCAGGGAGGGCTGCTCTGACTCAGGGCCAAGGGCGGTCTGACCCTACTCTACCCAGCCCAGTGATTTCGACCCAGGTCCCCTTCCCAGCCTTTTCAGCCACTGAGAAACCGTTCTCTGCTTTCTGCAGGGTTTCAGCTCTGCCCGCTCCGGGCCCAGAGAAGGTTTTCCTGCTCCCCCAACAGCGGCGTGCTCCCAACCCCCACACGGAGCAGATCCATGAGCCGGGCTGGCCACTGGCTGCCACTGTCCCTGTGAGAGGCAGGCCAGCCCCGGATGGTAGCCATCACAGGAATAAATAAAGGGAAAAGACATGAACTCTCCCCCTCCGAGGCTGTATTGAGACACGCCACAGAGGCTCTAGCCCAGCCAGCCTCCAGCTGCAGTGCTACTACTCACCAGCCATTTGGCAGAGGTACCACCCCTCCTCCCTGCTGGGGAAAAAACATTGCCCTAAAACCTCTCCGTGGAGGGGACCCAGGCAGGAGATATCTGTCATATATCTGTGAAGGCTGTCCCCACCTCTGGGAGCCAGGCTGAAATGCTGTGTGAAGGCACGGAGGTGAAGCAGCAAGCACGGGTTAAAGGGATGGCACTGCACTGCTTTAACGTAGAATACATCCCGCTCCGGGGCTGCTACTGTTAGAAGACCTGAAAACACCCTCTCCCACACATGCAGTACTGAACAGGAGAGCATGAAGGGTAAGAGGGGGTTGTCTGAGAGAAGAGAGTAGAGCTGAGGAGAGGATTTTAAAGAGCACAAACTCATTTCATATGGCTGAGTGCCAGCAACACTAGGAGAAATTCAATGGATTATGTTGCACCAGAGGTCAGAATATAATTGTACCTTCTGGCCTTTAAAACCTGTGAATGTATAGAGGAACCTTGAAATGACCAGATTCCTCAGGAATTTGATTCCTGGGGTTTATTTATTTATTTTCTTACCAGCTGCCAGACACAGCATGCTCCTAGACAAATAAGGAGGTGGTAGCTACAGTGGTGAGTATATCAGTAGTGCTAATCTCTTGCGGGGCTTCCTGGTAGAATTTCTATCTCCCTCAGAGGAGACAAGGTTAAGGGATATAAGACAGTTTCATCTTAAAATAACTAAGAAACGCGGGGCTATTTTAGAAGTGAGTAGATGCTAGGGAGAACAAGGGAGAACTAAGACTTAGTGCATGAGTATTCTCCTAGTAGATTTTTTTTAAACAGCACTTTCCCAACCCCCACATTAAATAGCTCTCTGTTGTCCTTGCAAAGGGCCAAAGAGCTAAAGATAGCTCCACTAATTGCTACTTCCCTTTGTCCCTTTACTCTAGAGGTTCCCATCTTCTATATTATTACTTCATCATTTTAATTGTGCAAGAAGCTTTTATGCATCACAGTATTAATTAGAATAAAATAATAATAATGCAAAACATAAAAAGAAACAGTTATTAGTATCTAGGTAGCATCATTTTTAGAGCAGGTACTTTGCAAAAGAGTATTAGCCAACACTTCTGTCTGCATGTGCTCATGATGGGCGGCCTCATTCTGCAAACAAGGGACCTGCACTCACACCAAGGGGCCGTATCTAGCAAATGCATTGCTGTCTTCTAAGACATGCACTAAATAAAGTAGCCAAAAGTAAGTAATAGGGGGCTGTTCCTAGTAGTAGCACATCTGAAACAGCCTAGAAAGAGAAAGCCTAGAAAGTTAAAGGTGACTTATGGCCACTGTCGCCTTCTCCACGCCCCTGGAGGTACAGGACACAGTCTACTCAACTGATACCCACATGGGGAACCAACTCGGAAACATCTGACCCTCTGATACTAGGCACAGACATTTAAGCAGACCAAATTACGAGTGTCATTCATTTGCACCTTTCAGCTTAATGATACCTTACAGGGAAGGAAAATTCAAATTAAAAATTGAAGCTACTAATATATCTTTGAAAATGGTAAGGGAACAAGATTAAGACCAATAGGAGGCCACTAATCTTGGCATACTTCTGACTTGTACCCTTTAAATCATTGTAATACCTTGTTCAAATTCAAACACAAATAGGATTTTTTATGAGGGAGTTAGTGCTCCTGCTGCATCAAAAGCCATATTACATTTTACAATTCCTAGAGCTGAGAATACTCATTCCCAAAATAGAAGGCCTCCTCACCAGATGATTGTAACGCAGATGACAAAATAAYGTTACATTGAAAAATACATCTGTAGAAAGTGAAATACAAAGGCAGAAGAAGAACTTTTCTCCACCACCTTTTGGTAGGGTTCAAGGGACTCACAAGGTAAGTAGGATGCATTTTGCAACTTTCTAGCGGAGATACAGTATATTGCAGAGTAACCACATCCTCTCCCTTCGGCTGCTTCTCCCTTCCTGGCGACTAGTTGCAACTCACATATATGTGACAAGCGATAGCCAAGGACAGGCAGTGGAAGGGAACTGTTCCCAACCAACTAACTGCATCTTTAAAYTTCTTTTTTCCCCCCTCCATTCTGCCTGTCTGTCTCTGTGAATGCCTGTTTCTCTGGAAGGGAGGAGGGACCCAGACAAACCCTGAAGCAATCCCAAATTTCCTTGGTAGGGGAAAAAAACCCTATTCTCCAGAGATCAAAYCTTCGATGAATCATTTTCCACTGCTCTGACATGTCAAATACTCCAGTGATTCACCAGTCATGGAGCTCTGATTCACCTGCAGTAAACAGGGCTGATTGCTTCCCAGAAGCACCGTGGTTTGCATCGCTCTTTAAAGGCTCCTCTTCCACCTCGCAGCCCTGAGCTTCTCACCTTTCTGCCACACACCACTGCCACAGCAGCAGCCAGGGCAGCAACAAGGAGCAAAAAACCCAGGCTATCGGTTTTAGTCCGAGGGGCCGAGAGGGAAGACAGTCTTGGGTAAATGAACAGCGAGAGGAGAAGTTAGGAGGGCTCGTGAATCTTTCCTCGTTCCTGTTTAAGCATGAAAAAGGGAAGGATGGAAAAGAAGGGACAGGAGGTGTTTGGTATTTATTTGTGACTCTCACTGGGTTCATCTCCCTGCCAGCGCAGGACACAGTTTCTCCAAGAGGGAGCACCAGAAATAGAACTGACATTACATCTAATGAGCTTTTTGGTGGCATATTCATTAAGCTTGTAGAAAGGGTAAAGAAAGGCAGGAAGCTTAGTCTTGGAAAGCCTCCAACTGGACCCCTTTAACTCATTAAAGGAGGGAATAAAATGAACCGTGCCCCAGGGCAATTGTAAAAGGATAAGCAGGAAAGCRGGAAAGGGTCAATTCATTAAGGACTGGGGGACGCCGGCGGTCCCGGCCGGGCAGTACAGGGATGGGGCCGTGGGATGGCCGCAGCGTGCTGGAGCCCAGCGGCAGGGATGTCCGCTCGCCCTTGGGGTGCTGGTGGAGCCACTGGTGCTTTGTTCTGGCCAAGCCCCACAAGGCAGTAGGCACCTTCCCAGCTGCAGTGAGGGGACCTTGGAAAACCCTCGCTTTATCCCGGGAGGCACTGCCTGCCCCCTGCAATTGCCGTGAGCTCCCCATCCACCACCACCAGCGTTCCTGACTCCATCTCCAGATCTGACTGGCCTTCCTCCCYGCCGAGGGGAGGGGGAAGGGGGGAAAAGTCACACAAACCCTCGCAGGGGCAGGGGGAGGGGAGGGGGAGGCAAACTCATTTGAGCAGCTTCGCGGGGGGCCCCAGATTTACTCAAACCAGTCACGCCAGCTGCAGCCCAGCCATGATGAGAAAGGAGGGGAGACAGTGCGGCAACGGCTTCCACAACCCCGAGGGAGGAGGAGGAGGCCCGGGCTGCTAAACTGACACCAGGCAAAAGTTGGCCACGTTTTCCCCCAGCCAYGGAGGAATAGCAGAGGCAAGTCAGATGTGACCGTGCTACAGGAGCTGGGAGAAAATAAAAACAAGTGACAGCTGACTCTTGAGGACTTTTGCAGGGGGGGGAGAGGGTGAGGAGGGAGGGAGAGACCTACAAATACTGGGGGAAGGGCAGAGCGCAGCCCAGGAGCCTTCTGCAGCGGCAGATGGAGAGGGAAGCTACTGCTGATTCCTGCAGAGTCAGGGAAGGAGAGAGACAGCATCGCACCGAGGTGATCACATGAATAGGGAATGAAGGCGCAGAACAAAGAAGGGGTTTTGGGGAGAAGGAGCAGGAGCCCCCACACAGGACCCTCAGAGCCGGGGCATCCCGGTGCAGTGCCCCGGGGTGCTGTGGTGGTGGGCAAGGCTGCACGGGAGCTTGGGCATAGCCAGCCGAGGCTGCTGGAGGACAGGTTCAGCGCAAGCAGCGGAGGGACGGAGGAGACATTTGTGCAGTTACTAAGGGGTGAAGCTCAGTAACACCCCACAGAAGAGTGAATTCCTCAGACCAGGACCTGAGCGCATGGTGGGAAGGAAAACCTAAATTCCCTTGCTCCAGGCTCGGGGGCTTCCTCTAACCTGCTGCGGGATGAAGCTGCGGAGGCTGTGCAGAGTGCTGCCTGCCTTTCCGCTGGTCCTGAGGCCCCCGATGTGCCGGTGATGATTGTCATGACAGTCATTCTCACTGTGATTGGCACCTCCCGGTTAGATCAAGGTCACTGTTAGAACACATCTTTTCATTAAGATGGCCGAGAGCCTGTCAATGACCACAGGCCATGGCTAATTAAGGGAGGACCCAATGCCCCCGCGCGGGTGTGTATCAGGGCTGATGCTGAGCCCCCCACCCCAAGGGGAGCTGGGGGAGCAATCCTGCCCCCAGCACCCTCGCGCACAGGGATGACATAACCCCTCCCCGCATGCCGGGCCACCCACCACCCTCGCTGCTGTCACACCAGAGCAACAGCGTCACCTCCTCTCACACAGCTCATGAGAGGCACAATAGCATCCCGGGCACCTGGGGACGGCCCTTGTGCCCAGCTAGGTCATGGACCCTAGAAAGGGGAAGGACAGATGACAACAGGCTCCTTACAACACGGTCAGGTGCACATGTGAGGGACAATGACCCGTAAGTGGGCTTTAGGTTTTAAGAAAATCCTTTGACAAAAATGTCTAAATACGACCACGATGTTATAATAACTAATTCCTGGGACAGTATGGGGTTCGCGCTGTGCAAGACTTAGCAAACATGCCAAGGTCTTCTTAGGAAAGGACACCGTGGGAATGGGTCCACGCTGCTTGTATAAATTAGCAGCTCAAACCCCAACACAAGTGTGATGCAATTACACTGACCAAAGAATTTTTTGGTGTCAAACACTGAGGTGAAGCCAAACACTGCCAGGGACCCCTATAAATATTAGTGTCTCCTATTTTACACATTTTGGATAATATCTGCCCATGGTCTTGGTTTGGCTAAATAGTGTATGGATAAAAGTCAGTTTCTTCCTCAAATAAAAACAGAAGTAAATCTTTCCTGAAAATGGAAAGGAAAACAGTGTTATTCTAAAGGCTACTCCTGTCTCTCAGTCCTGTGTTACAGCACTATTGTCCAGACCCTTTCCTAGGGCTCTCTTATCTAATTTCCCACGGCTGGATGACAGAGCATGAGTTCCTCATCATGGAAAATGGGCCTCTGGGCTGCCTCCAGACCACCACAAATGTCATCCGTTTACTTTTGCCATCCAGCTAYCATCTCCTGGTTACACTACCTTGTGTTCTCATGTAGCCAAACTCTTCCCAGTTCAACACCATTTACACCTTACGGAGAGGTTGTGCTAATCTCAAGAGTGCTACGTGAGCCTTCTGCAACGCGGTTCGGCTCGCTCGCCCATGCGCTCTCCCCKCTTTTGGCAAAATGTTTCCACTTTGTTCCAGCTCAGAATGAAAAGACATTTGGAAATCTTGACTTCTCTTGCAGTGTCCGGGTGTGCCTCCCTTGTTTTTTGTCCCTGTAGGCCCAGCCCAGCTTTGCATCTAGAGATAAGAGAGAATCTGTTATCAGCGTTTGGTAACACGAATGCACGGGACATCACACATTTCTGTCCCACTGAATACAGGAAAGAAATTTGACTCCCTAAAATGTCTTCTGATATACCAGTCACCTTCAACGACTTCCCAGCAGAGGAGGCGAGGGAAGCTCGATGCCCCTACCCAAGTTGTTCTTAGGATAAACAAATGCTTTTCTGCCTTTCCATCAGTTTCTCCCAGTTACTGTAGTTCATAACGTACATGTTAGGTCCTACGCCTGAAAACAGTTTGTAGAATATCCAGTGCAACTGGAGCATGGCCTTAGCAGACATTGCTCGGCACAAGGTAATTAAATAATGACAATAATGACRTTTAATTTTGTCTGTGATTGTGGGCGAATAGCAAAAGACATAGCAGGGACTTACTGCCTCGCACACGAGACGTGCTTTTCATTGCAACTTTTTTAAAGAGTGCTTTAACTAAATTTTTTTTCAAAATTGCTTTGAAAAAAGGTAAGCTATGTGTAACGTAGTCAGCATTTCACTCTGATCTGTAACTGCCTAATCCAGGCCAGGACTTYGAGAAACCCATTACAGTGACACTAGGCACCCACTGTGAGAGTCAGTCTGGGAGCTAGACAGCTAGGAAAAACCACAGCTTTGGTCTGTGTCCAGCAGCCTAAATAAAAAGTTTCCTTTGCATGCTTTGCATTCATCACAAAAGAGCGCTAGCTATCTCTTTTATACAATAAATATGGACCGTCACAGAAACGTATCACATTAAAGTCACACTGGTAAAAGCTCGAGCACAGGACGTTAAAAATGAGGTGTTGCAATTATGTTATATCAGATTAATTCCTCCTTTTTACGACTCACAGTGTTCACGCAGAAATGTCAATCCCCAAGCATATAAAGAGCATGTGTTGCTTTCTCCCCACCCCAGTAAAACATCATGCGGTTGGCTTTAAAAATAATGATTTATGTATAAATATATACACTTACATATATAGGTGTATGTATGGAATTGTGATTGTTTCTTTACTTTATGTTTTCCATTTGCACCTTGATGATGCTCAACATGCTTTTCACAAACATGAGGGTGCTAAAACTGAGATTTTTCTGTTATTCACAGGACTCCAGAGGCTCGGGCTTAAGTAAAGTATCAAGTGTTACGAGTTCACCATGAACTGTAAGAACTGCCAACACTATTAACATCTTACAAGATAAATGATACATACTAAGCCAGAAAAAAATGCAACTTGAAAATACAACTCACCTGAAATACCTCTGTGCTAATATCACTAGGAATTTAACAGCTGCATCCTGACTTCAGTATTAACAGTGCTTTTCTAATAGCTTCCTATGCATTCAGTCTTCATGGTGCGGTTTAGAAAAGAGAGRGAGAGAAAGAGAGAAAATTGAGTACTGAAGTTCAGCACTCTCGGAGGGGAATACGGTGGGGAGCAGCAAATTTCGAGCAGTGCTAATTCCCATGCTGCTAATTGGACAGAGGCCATTTCCTGCACGCTAAAGTCAAACAGGACAGGAGCATATGGGCTTTCAGAGAGAGAATTGGGCCTTTGCAATGGAAAAGAAAACACACATTAAAAAAAAGCACCCTAGAATCCCCGCAGAATATTGGCCATTGCAGAGAAATTACAGGCAAATTACAAACTTAAAAGCTATATGCACAGATGCTGCTCCTATTGCTTCTGGGAGAACTGCACCTTTGAGAAGATGGTGCTTATTCCTTGGGGATATGCCATTTTCAGCGCCCAGTATTCTCCCTTGGCCCTACTGTTAAAATAYGATAGGGTTTTATTTCGTTTCTTTATTATTTTTTAATTACTTTTCATTTTATCTGCGATTCACATAGGTTTCAATGACAGGATGAGAATCTCCTTTGAATAAGCTTTTCTAAGAGCAGCCAGTGTAGCTCTCAGGCCTGAAGGAGGGTTGCATGCTCTGTAATGTCACAGAGGGGACAGACATGCCCTACAAGGCTGAAAGTCTTAGCAGACCACATCGGCCAACCACAGAGGCTTTTTTTCAGCTGCTTCATATTCAACCAAGCAAAACATTTATCGTCAGTGGGAACCATATCAGGACAAGTTTCAAACATCACCTGCTCTTCTTTAAACATGCTAAATTCAAGCACAAAACGTTCACATTGGGTCGGGCATCGGGAGGTCATGCCTCAGAGATGTGACAAAGCGGGGATCCTAGGGGTGAGAAGGATGCTCTTGGAGGAGATGCTGATTAGCCCACTTCCCTGTATCTTCTTGCGAAGAAACCGGTGTAGGGCAGGGTCAAAACCAGGGCACTGACAGAGCATCATTCTGATCCAACGTGGCACGGATGATGATGGTCCAAAAGAGTCGATTTTCTTCTATTAGCTGCTAATCAAAGGTGTCTCTTTTACTTTGTTTGCCAGTTTATTCTCCCTACAGCAATCTCTTCTGTACAACCCCTTGCCAAAAACAGATACASAGAAGGTGCTGCACAGGGACCGAGCGTGGAAAATTTCCGCTGCCAGAGTGAGTGGTCTATAAAGTCAAGAACCACGTAAAGCCAGAGAGGCACAATGCTTCTCATGACAGAGTCGGTCACGACGGGCAGCACAAGCAGCATCCTCCTCCTCAGAGGAGTGGACCTGCTGCATCCAGCTTCTGCCTGCAGCCCTCAGCTGCTGACTGACCGCCTGGTTTTGCCGCTGCTCCTCGGGCTCCCTCGGTGGCTCTCACACCTGCTCTGCCCACCCCTCGGAAGGGTGCCAGAGGAGAGAGCAGACAAAGGAAGAGCAGCACAGCTGGAGCTGCTGGAAGCTGCACGCTACCCGGGATTGTTTTTGTGCTCGACGAACACCCCTCTTCCGTAGGAAGCGCCTTTCCTGTCGCCCTGTGAGTTCGGCTCTTCAAGCTCCCTTGTGTTTATCGCTTGCCAGGGCTTTTAAGGCATTACTGCAGAATTCCTTTGGTTTTTTAGTATTATTATCGCTCTTTCTGGCTGGTTTAGCTGCCGCAGACCGTACACCTTCATTGCTGACTATGCCCACGAAATGCAAACACTTCTGTGGCCTGCCTTGATGCCCCCACTTGTTTGAATGTCCCAGGAGAGGAGCCCTCCCAGAGCACATGGACAGCAGAGCAGCAGAGAAGGGGTTAATAAAGGGTTTAATACCAAGAGGCCACACAGCAAAGCCCAAGTTAGGGCCAGCTGCATCCCTCCCCCTGGCCTCCATCCTGCAGCAGGAGCCCTGGCAGTGCTGCATCACTCAAGTGCTTCTTTCCCCACTGAGCTCCTGCCCCACTTATGTAATGTAAAGCAATCCTTTTGTTTCCTCTTTAAGACATTAGCCTCAGGGGCCATTACAGGGAAGAAAGGTAGCTGGGGCTCTTTTATCTGAAGGAATCCATTAGGAGGGGGGGTCCTTTCCTTCCTCCTTGTCCAGGGAGCAGCTCCTGCCTTTGCAGTGCTCCAGGGACATCTCCTTGCTCCATGGCCACCWCCTCCCTGCGCCAGGGACATCTCCTCCCTGCTCCAGGGCCACTATCTCACTGCTCCAAGGCCACCTCTTTGCTGCTCATGGCCATTTCCTCACCCCGCTCCAAAAATGGGGCAAATGCAGTGTCACCATGCAGAAACCATGAGTCCTCAGACCCCCAGGTGAAGTGAAAAAGAGGACATGCGTTTTTAAATTCACCTCAGTGTAACAGACTAGCTYTCTCCTTGCTGACATTTTGGGTGACTGAGGGGTGTTTAGTGCTCTGGCATGTCTTTGTGGCTAGAGAAAGCAGAAACTCATTCTTGCTTTGTTTATTCTTGCACTGAAAGCAGCAGTTCCTGTGCATTCGCAAGACTCCAGGACCTGAGGCTTTAAATAATAACCCCAGGTGTTATAAGACTCTTAATAAACTTGAAACCACTGAAATAATAATAAAGAAATGGAAAAAATATGACAAGGAAACTAATTGGGTAGTGGGGGGGAGGGTCTCTTTTTGAGCATACCCTTCGCACTTTCCCAAATCATGAATCACAGAACAAACATTTGCTCTGTACAGTGCATGCCACCAAGACCAACAAGGACCTATCTTAGGCTAATATAAATTGCCCGAGTTCCAGTAAGACATTAACAGCAGATATGAGCCTGCCCTGCCTATGCTCCAACCTCACCAAGAGACCAAGCAGCCATGGTCAGCCCACAGCCAAACCAAGTAAGCCAGCCCAACTCAAGGGCAGGGTGTATTTACCCAGGCTTGGCGTTAACTGCTAACACCATTATGTGGCTTTACCGCAGATAGGAGCTGGCTTGCACATCAGTGATTCAGAAGACAAGCAGGGTGAGGACACCAAAATAATCCTAGCTAAGTACAGTGTTCAGCACAAAAGATGCAGATCAGGGTAGAAAAGGTGCCAGCRTGCCTTCCTCCTATTTAAGTCATGAGGGATACGATGCTTTTGAAAGCCATACTCAGCACCTGACGGCATCCGTGCATGGGGAAGCACCTCTGAAAGCCACCCGCACAGACACAGTCATGATGGGCACCACTGAGTAGCTGAAAATAGAGGGAATAAATGAGAGCAGCTGCTGGGACAATGGTGGCAGTGTGCGTGTGAGAGGAAATACGTGTGAGCCCACAGCCGGGGCTGGCATGAGCGGGAGCATTGCCTTGTCTCCTTGTCAAAACCGTGAGGGAGAGAAACATCAGCAGGCTGAGAGTGAGGGATCACCTCCCCGAGCCCTGCCCTGCCCTGCCCTGCCTTGCCTTGCCTTGCGTGGTGGCTCCGGGAGGGAGGCGAAGGGCAAGGGAAGGAAGGAGGTGTGGGCTCCCCTCTCCAGTGCAGCTGCTTTACGAAACGTGGGGTCTCGGGGAAAGGCGCACGGGGGGATGTGTGCTCCACTCTTCAAAATATGGCGGTCGTGTGCGCCTTGGAGCCATGCGCTCAAATGCCAAAATGTTTCATGTTCACCCAATACAGCAAGAGAACAAAAAAATAAACGGAGGAGGACTCCTGCTGAGGAGCACGCATGGGAAGGGAAGCGTCCCCACCGYCTGCTCTGCTGGGTCGCCCTCTGCTTTCTCGTAAACGTCCTCCCCACTCGCCATATGTCACACACGCCCTCCCTGAACCCAGCGACACAATTACTCTGGGCCTCGGCATGGCCAGGGGACAACATCACTTTCCTGGCAGTCCTGTGCTGTTGTCGGTGCCTGGGGAGATGACTGACCTCCAGCTACTTCAGTCACAGCAACAGAGAACGGGAGTGGGGATGAGTCCAGCTGCTTGAAGCAGGGACAGATGGACAGACGGACATACAAAGGTAGCGTGAACGGCGCTGGCGTGAAAAATATTTAAACGTGTATGATGTTGCAGACCAGAAGCTACCCCCTTTGCTGTGATGATCCTACTTCAKCATAGGCTAGTGCCATAAAAATGGGTGAAGATGCTTGGTGCCGCTGGTAGGGTAGTATGCAAGCACCAACCTAAGCAGCCCCTCAGGTAGGGCTCAGGCACCAAGATCTGCATCTAGAGTCTGGTATCCCACAGTACAAGCTCATCAGCAAAGTGTCTATGCCAGTCTAGGTGAATTCACGCCGGGAGGGGATGCTATGGTGGGTGTACACTTTGTATTAGGGTCKTACAACGAGGGAGAAGGTGCAGGAAGGGGGAGATGAGCTGCCCACGTACACCCTACCTGCAGCAACAGCCTCACGGGAAGCGGGGGCCAGCGAGCGTGCAAACCGTGGGGCAGACAGCGTCCGGCAACGCCTCCAAAGACGTGTTAAAAGCAGCTTGGCTTCCAAGCCTGGGCATATCCCTGCGGATTTCCTGCAAGGAAGGAAAGCAGCTAGCGAGCCCATAGCTGCCCATTAGCGAGACCTCGGGGCTACACGCTTCTCACAGCTGTGCCACCTGCCCCTCAGCGCTTCGGGGACCATGGCTGCGCTCAACGCTGCCTTCACGGTGCCATTAAGTGGGTGTCCGCTGGCATGGCAGAGACGCGCTGGCTGGATCCCAGGGAGCTACAGCTGGAGCTGGATGCAGCGTAGGCGCCTTGCTCATCCCAGGCTGATGTCCGCAGCAGAGCTGGTGAGCAAGCAGAAGTTTATTGCCTCCAGTCAGCAAGGATGGCTGCTCAGGCCTGCCTGGGGTAGCTGTGCACAGCATCGTCCTCGCCCACGTAGGTATGTGCTCCTTGATCCGTGCAAGTCAGGCTGATAAGAGCCAGGGAGAACTGCAAGGGATTACATTTTGCATCCAGTTAATACAAATAAAACAGGTCATTTTTAGGCGTATTGCAAACAAGGCTCATCTTTCTCTACTGGGAGAATTACTGCAAACACCGAGAAACTGTCCTAACAAAGAGCTCCTGTGAGACGGAGGGACGTGACGGAAACCCCACCATTTGAGATGTGATTGACTGGACAAAACATTGAAAATATGACAGCTCCAAAGCTGCCAGAAAAATACATCAGAGCTGATCTCATCTATGACAAGTGTGTTATGTACTTACGGATGGATCTATACAAAACCCCACATCTGACCCAGGGTCACAGGCATAAAACAGTGGGAGTCACTGTAAACACGCTTATAAATATTTGGGAATTTCTTCCCTTTGTCCATTCATTAAAGAAAATTATTTTCTCTTTCCACTTCTTTATTCACGAAGAACTTGAACTGCAGCCTACCAAGGTTTGCAGGACTTTGTGGGATCAAGATTTGCACTACTTACTGGCAAGAACCAGCTCTGCCAAGATGTAGGGAAAATGTAATCCTTATCCTCGGGAATTGCTTCTATACCTCACTGGTGTGCAAACAATAAACAACACTGACAGTGATGTTTCTGACAGTCCTTGTAGCCCCACAGGCAGGACTTACGCCGCATGCCTGTTACACATTGCCGTCCCAGTCCTGTTGCTTCTTGTGCAATTATAAATGCTTGGCCTTGGGAAGATGCACCCAGCGTTTTTGCTGAGCGCGGCTCTGTGCAGAGGCAGTACAACTTGATGAGGACACTGTGCGAGTCTGTTGACTGCTCCCTGTCCCAGTTACAAGCAGTTCCCGGGGCAGGGGCCAGCCGTGGTGGGAAAAAGGGCTCACGCAGCCTGGTTAGCCTTGCTGGTGGACGGGCACATGTTGGCAACTAGAAAATAACTAACGCTCAGAATATGTTTAACCCAGCGTGTTTTAACCTGCTTGGGTGTAAGTTCTGAGGTCTGGCCATGGATGCTGCCAACCCTCATGAGAACATCACTCTCTTTCTGCAGGAAAAGTGGTGTCCTCRAGAGCGAGTGCCCCGGGCTGAGGGGACCTGCGAGAGGCAGGTGGGCTCCCCCCAGCCCTCCCTCTGGCCCCTTCACCTCATGCTCGCGGAGGCAGGAAGGTTGGTGCTCAGCCCAATCTCCGGGCACAGCGGAGGCTGGGGCTGCACTGCCTTGACCTAGACTTTGTGTCATTCATACCTCCTCCGCTGGGAAGTGGCTCTCCGAGGCCCCGGACATCTGCTGCTGCTTACCCAGGCTGCAATGCTGGTGTTGGAGCTGGCACCAGTTCAAGAAGGGACTACAATATTTTATTGTGCCAGTGCTGTTTTGCTGAACCCTGCCCCAGAGACCAGGATAGGGAAGAGGTAGGTGGACCTGGTCCTCCACATCTCTGTGGTGCAAGGGGGCTCCCGCCCCAGTGGGTGTTGCGGCCGAAGCGCCGGTCTCCAACAAGAAGGTCACTTTGCTTGCACTTGTCAAGTGGCTGCATGAGGGGAACACATTGCTATGGAGGGGGGAGAGGACGTTTTCCTTGGCTTGGCTGGGGAGGGCTGGAGGCAAGAGTGGGAACAAACCCTCCTGACAGGCAGGAAGGTAGGCAGGGGAGGGAGAAGTTGGTAGGAAAAGCAGGAAAGTTCAAGCAGGAAGGCAACATCAGCAGGCAAGCAACATAACGGAGGGCACCTGTTGGAAGAGATCCAGGAAAGTTCCCAGTTATTCAGGGAGTCAAGAATGTGTTGAGTCAAAGTGTATTAGGAAATAAATCTGGTGGGCAAGAGGGAGGTGCCCGCACCTATCTTGCCCTCAGAAATACTTTGGATAATTTCTCACAGGAATTGCCCTGAAAGGCCAAGGAACTCACTGCAAGTTGCTGTATGAGCCCCAGGACAGCAGTACCCTCAGCCAGGAATGGTTTATCAGCATGCGGACAGTGAATGGCCCTACCAGGAGCCACAGACTCCCGCTAAATCAGGAGGGGAGATTTTTCCCAGCAGGGTCTTGATGGACCCCCCAAGCCGCCCCACAGCACGCCACTGTCGGTCTTCAGCCTCCCATCCCTCACTTGCTCTCCTTCAGGACTGAGTCCTCAACTTTTGTGGGTGTTTCTTCAGCCCGGACAAGACAAAACCCATGGTGCACATGAGATGGGGCTGTGAAAGCAATTGCTGGGAGCAAAGCGGCTGCATCGACAAGAAGCAGGATGGCTGGGGCTGTAACAGCTCCCCCCACGAACACCACAACAAACACCACACCGAAGGATCAGGGTCTCTATTAGATGGTTTCCCAAGGATTTACAGCTCAGCCATAAAACTGTTGCTCTGGGGTGAAAGTCGGCAGTGTGGGAGCAAAGTTGTGGCATTATTGTTCATCTGCAGATTTGCCTTAGCCATTTCTCAACCCTCACCCTGCTAAAGAAGAGTACGTGTGCTCTCAGCTGGGGTGATTACGTTTGAGCACGGCATGGCCAAAAGACCCACGCATGCAAGGAGAGGTGGAGAAGGATCTGGTACAGGATCAGTGTTACTGAGCCTTCACGTGCCCCAGGGATCGCTCYGCACTGAAAGAAGACAATAAATAATAGTGACTGATGGCGGTAGCAGCATGCCCTGCTGCAGAGGGCTGTGCCGGAGGATGCCAGCGGGATTTGCAGGGCGCAGGCTCCTGCAGGCAGGACGGCGGTTTGGGGTGCCCAGGCAGTGCCCAGCTCCACGCTCTGTGGGCAGGCACTACTGCCTGCCACAGCGGCAAATTAATGCCTCCCTTCCCCTCCCTCCCTGCTTCCCACCCGCCCCTCGCACCACCTCGGTGGCCGCCGGGGAGAGGGCCCGGGGGAGGCACGCAGTGGTGGGGGGACGCAGGTGCCCGTCACCTGCTCCCAGCGCCAGCTGGGGGAGAGGAGGATGGGGCGAGCAGCCTCACCCCCTTCTCCTGCCTGCCTGTGGGAGGGCCTGGGCCTGGCAAGAGGGGAAATGCGCTTCTAAAAACCACAGCCATTTGCAAGGCGAATCAGGTGGACTCCTCGAAATTGCTTGAAATCCTTTTTTTTAAAAAAAACGATAAAAGGGATCTGAGCTGCACAGCGGTCCAGGTGGGAAGCAGCAGGAGAGCGGCCTCGGGGTCAGGAAACCGCGGTGGCAGGAGATGGACCAACCAGCCAAGGTGGACACCACCGCAGCAGTTCTTACCCTCTGCCACCCCCCCAGCTGCAGGGCCCCCCCCTCCCTGAGAGCTGCCTCCCTTCAGCTGATAAACCAAAACCTCGCTGGTGCTCCCCTGGCCCCCCACTTCTCCCTTTCCAGCTTCAGGATCCTTTTCCTTTCGGATAGAAACCCGTGCTGAAATCGAGTTAAGGGAGGCCTGGGCTTGTCCTTTTAAACAGATGATGTGGGGGGTGTTACGGGGGGGGGGTGTGTGTGTGTGTGCTATAATTGGATCACTTACTGTGTGACTAATTACAGCCGCCGGTAACCACAGTGACTGTGGTTTTAACCTTACTTGGTCATTTGCAAACCACCCGGATGACCCAGCCATCTGCAGCAGGGTGGGGAGCCACGGCGGGGGGCCGGGGGTGTGCAGCCCCGCACCCCTCACCCACCAGCCTGCGGATGGGGTGGGGGTGATGGGACCTCGGAGCGGGTCCTTTCCCTGCCTCTGTGCGGGTGGCCTCCCAAACGGGTGTGGAGAGGTTGGGAGCGTGGCCACAGAGCGGGCAGGACCAGTGGCTGGCGGTGGGGACAGGCTTCAGCCAAAAATCCGGCTCCAGATCTGAAATTGGGGGGTCCCCAGATGCACAGTTCAGGCTTGGCCCATGGGACAAACCCACATAGCTCCACGCCTCCGTGTCTGGATGTGACTGACAGCGCTTGCGCTTGCTGGGGAGGTGGCATCTGACCGCCTGCATCTTGCCCTGGTGCATCTATTTCTGGCAAGGGAGCAACAGCTAGATTACGGACGATAGAGCAGATTAAGTTTTGATTCTTATTTATTTGAGTAAGAACAATCCTTAAAAGCCATTATTAACCTCCTTACCTTTAATCGGCCAATTGCTGGGAGTCCCGGTAGCCCTGCTTTTACCGGGTGACCCGGTGAACCTGAATGTGGTTCAGGGCAGCAGCCTGTGGGCTGCCGCCGCCGCTCCTCAGGAAGCTGAGATACGGCGAGGTGTGTGTCAGGGCATTCTCCTTTCTCCGTAATAAATTCAGGGCGGTGAGGTGAGGCTGGGGAACCCCCGCCTGCCCCGTGCAAACACAGCCGGGTGGCCGCTGCCGCTCTCGCTCATTTTGAGCCCGGCGTTCAATTTCTCAAAACGAGGACGGAAGGAAGCAACAAATGGGAAGGAAACGGGCCTGCTTGTGAAATCCAAAACCGGATCGGTAAGAAAAACATCATAAATTATGGATCCCCTGGAGCCTCCGGCAGCCTGTCATTGTGCACGATCTGTCTCCATTGTACTTCTCAGTGCGGGTGAAACTGTTGTGAACTAACACAGGGCAAGCTTTTTCTGCCGAGGATCACTGCCTGCTGCTGGAAGAGCCCTCTGCCTTCCAGCACAAACAGCCCATTGCGAACCAAATGTTTCGTGTAACCGATAGCGGCCCCAGTGGATAGGCAAGCCCTTGAAGAGGGTGAAGGGGAATGAGGGTTTCAGCTGATCCTGCTCACTGGAGCTTAGCACCGGTGGACGCGCCAGCTGCAAGGACGGGGACAGGCAGCCTTGGCCAGCACAAGGCCGCCCATTGTTCCCCAATACGCTGCTGGAAAAGACAACCGGATTAGGGTAGTTGAGCGGCAGTGCCGCGGCGCAGGACACCCGTGCTGGGGAGCCGAGGAGGCTGCTCCCGGCCCTCAGCCCCCAGGTCCCGGGGGCTGTGCTGGGGGCGGACGGGGAGCACCCACCGTACACCCCGCCTGGAGCAGCAGGGGTTAAGGGGCGTGGGGAGGGGGATTTTCGGCCCCCCAGCTGCACCAGCCTGCCTCGGATGCCAGATGCAGGCGGGCAGGGGGAGGAGGGGAGCGGGAGCAGAGAACGAACTCAAGGTCAAACGGCGAGGGGAGGGGGAGGAAGAGGAGGTGGCGGGGAGGGGAGGAAGGGTGTCCCCCACGCGGGCGGAGAATTGCTCTTTATCCACCCTCCTTCCCCCCCTTCCCACACGCCAAGCACAGAGGCAGCCTCTCATCAGGATATTTATGAACACACGCACAAATGGGAGGCTGAGGGGAGGCAGAAGAAAAAACCCCCACCACCAACCACCAAGCCCTATTTTGCTCATTTGCTTTCTTCAAAGAGCAGATGTGCTGTGGCCTGCAAACTGAGAAGGACACTCCCTTGCTGTTAGCTAATTTAGGCTGACATGCTAGGTTTTTGCGGTTCAAGAGGAGAAGTTTAGTAATCGGCACTAACGTTAACCAACACACCTCTCGCGCAACTGCCTGCGCAAGGCTCGGGTGTCCTTCGACGTTACGGGCATAAAAAAAATTTTTTTTTTTTCTCTTGCAGAAAAAAAAAAAAAGGCAAAAGGCTTGGCAGCACCAAGGAGCCGGATAGTACCGTGGCACCCGGCTGTGGCAGCATCGGCGAGCCCCCGGCCGCAGGAGCCGAGCGAGCAGCCTGCTTTCGTGGGAGCCCAAAAAGTAAATGAACAGCAGCAGCAGCAAGGAAAAGGCTGTCACATCACCCTGGTGCTTGCCAAACGCACGCCGCCCCCGTGGATTCGAAGAAATAAGTCTTTCTAGCGGGTTTATATAATTTTAGGGGGTCTTATTTCTCCTTTTAAGCCACTTTCCTGCTTATTTTCTGTGTTTCTGGCCACGGTTCAGCAGCTCATCAGAAGGTGGGCTAGTCCCTCATTGCAGATTCAAATGCGCTTCTGTGCCAAATTGACCTGCTGTTCTCCCCCTTTTCAGATACTGTAACCAACACCGCACAAACAATGAATTATGAGATTAGAGGTACAGAAAAATGGCCTCATTCTGCAGATGTTGTGTCTGGAACCGGCTGCTGCGGAGCCTCGTGTTTGTTGTGTCATCTTCCTCGCTCCCCCTCCTCCTCCTCCTCCCAGCCCCACCTTCGCCGGGTGGTGATGCATGACCGGGACCCTGTTATATGAAGGGTTAATTACCAGCTTCCAACCCTTCCCCCSCCCCCCCCCCCCAAAAAAAAAAAGAGGAAGGAAAAGAGGGGAAATGGGTGAGAGAGCAAAACAGCATTGCTAAGAGAATAGCCATTGTATTGACAGAAAAGCAAATAATTGATCTGGAATAAAAAAAGCCATAGCAGAATTATTTTAAGATATATTGGAGTTTCACGTGGGAGCTGCACGGCGGGGACAGCACGACGCTGTGGAGGCGGGAGAGGGCACAGGGGTTTCTTTGTTGTGTGTGTGCTGGGAGAGGCGTGTGCGTGKGCGTGGGCGTGTGTGGGTGTGTGAGTGTCCACATGCATGTGCATGTGCTGGAGCCGGCGCGGCTTCGTCAGCCGCTCGGCACCGCCGCAGCTGGGACCTGTGGACTGAAAGCGCCTGCGGGCACCGTAGCAGCATCAGGATGCAGCACCGCAGCCTCCAAAATACATTTGCTAACTGAGGAGCATCAGGGTGTTGTGGGTGGTTTTTTTCCTCACAGTGGATCCAAATTTTCAGGTTAAAAAGTGGTGCTTTAAAGCAGATTTGGGGGCGAGAAAATATAGTAAAATAAAACAAACCCCTGAAACTCTTGACGCTGCTGAGAGTTTTGCTGTTAACTTCAGCTGGGTAAGGAATTTGCCCAGGAAGCCGGTGACTGATGTGGATCGAGCCTGGCGGATACACCTCATCATTCTTCTCTTACCCGCTATGCACAGTTTACGCAGCTCAATAATTATATCTTATATGCAATTTTTAATGCATATTAGGGAGCGATGAATGAAAATAAAGGCTTTCTGCATGCTGAAGGGCCAAGGCTGTGCTCTTGGTTAGTGGTAGGATGGGTTTTTTTCAAGGGAGCAATTGATTTGGGAAAAAAATGCAACTGTAGGTCAGTTGAAACTATTTGCCAAGTTCATCATGTTTTTGGTGAATAGTTTTGACAATTAAAAAAAAATACTCCAGCTTTTCATTTGGGGTTTTCAAATGAAAGTATCTACAATTTTCAAAATGAAAATACTCAGTTCTGTATTTTAAAATTATGTTTCACTTTAGAAATTATTTATGTTTAAGGACTTTAAAAGGTAAAACAAAATGAAATGGTCTTCTTTGGAGTGAAATTAATCTTTAATTATTTCCTGTGTTGCTGAGCATTTTTTTCCAGTTCACTGAAACCTTTTTTGTTGTTGTTGTTGTTAAATCGATGTAAGAGGGGGAGCTGGGTGTCCCCGGCCTGCCTGGCTCTCTCCCCCAGCGCAGAAGGAGGTGCAATTGCTGGGGGAGGTAATTGCCCACACAGTGACAATAACTCTCTGTTCATGGGGATGCAGCCAGGGATCCCTGCAAAACCACAGGTCGGGCGCCGTGGAAGTGGGACTAGTGCAGTGCTGGCCAGGGGAGGGAGGAGGGCCACCCAACCTCTCCCTCCTCCTCCGCTCGGTACCCAGCCTGGGGGGCCCAGCCTGCATGGGATCCCCCTCTGCCTCTCCAGAAAGAGCCTGGAGGTCATCTTGTACCAGAACGCCGGGAATTTCTGCATCCAAGAGCAGATGGCTCCTTGCCCCAAAGTGGGGCAGTCCCATGTCCTCCGAGGAAGACACAAGTGTCTCTCTGAATTGCCTCGGGTTGCATCCATCCTCCCGCTGCTCCCCACGGGCACCCGCTCCGGCACGCTGCGGTGCTGCCGTGTGCCTTTTTAGTAACTGGGACTGGCGTGACACTCCAGAGGACGAGAAAGCACAAGGCAGGAACAGGAAGGCGGCTGCAAGAAGAAGCCCCATGGAGATGCTGCATCTGCTTCATCTTTTTCTTTTTTGCTGGTATTTTAATCTCTCAGCTAAAACGAACAGCAAGTTGCAGAATTTGGCTTGATCTTTTGTGTTTTCTGCAAATTCTCAGCCTACCATTGCATCCTGTTGTGCTTCAGGCAATGTGTACTTTTTCTAGGCTTTGCTTGACACCAGGCTGCGCAGGCAGGAGCTATAGGTGGGCTCCAATACATTAAAAATACTTAGYGTTCCTTGAGGAGAAACACACTTTTCTGAGATGTTGCGGTCCTGTTAGGCAGCAGGTTCAAGCTCCTTTTCTCCCTGTGTCTCTGGTCTCAACTTCTCAACAGCATCAGTTCCCTTTCCACCCTATGTATTTCCCCATTGGTTTTACTTCCATTTTTTTAAGGCAATCTCATATTGACATTCTTATCCCAGTCCCATGCTGGTAAGGCAGATTATAAACATCAGTTTCCCTATCAGCAAATTCAACTAATAATATGACAAAGCAATGTTTGAAAAACACCAGTTATTAAGACCCAACAGTGACAGAAAAGGACCTAAGACTCCAGCAGCCTGTGCTCCTTACCCTCTGTTTAGCTTCTTTGGCTGTATTCACAGCAAGTGTCTTCTACTGTGCTACTGAGAGGTTTTGCATCCTCCAGTCCACTTGCCCTGGACATTTCAATGGAGTTTATGCTTACGTATTTTGGTGGAGTTCACCATGCTCGGAGACACTGCAGGAGAAGATGGGAAAAAAAAATTAGAAAGGTGCTCAGGAGCTGAATAAGTGCATAGCTCCCCAGCCTATTAATCCAGTCTTACCATGTCTATACAGAAAGAATTACTTCAGTTTCCTTAGAATTCGGATTGTTCCACAGAGATGTGTGAGGTTGTGCTGTGGCCAAACAAAATCTGGTTTTGTTCAGAATATTCAGGTCAAATTGTTGCATTTGGTTAAATCCCTCCATAAGAATCAGAGAGGTGACTGGATTTCTGGTTGCATTTCTGCCTTTTTCCCTCCCCCACCCCTTCAAACAACAACAAGAAGTCACTCATGAGGAAAGCTTGAGCAAACAAACCTAGAATTAATTTGAGAAAGTTACGGGGAATGAGAAAAAGGTCTAGTAATGGAAATTGCATTAACTTGAGTGCTCAAATCCACTATTATCATAATCCCAGTGTTAAGAAACAACCATTTGGTGCTACAATGCTCTCAGCAATACCCACTCATGGGTTGGGGGGTCACTCCCAGCAAGGGGACAGTTGTGGTAGCGAGTGTTCTGGCTGGACGGTGCCAGGTCTGTCGTGCCATCACCTCAACCCCATCCGCTTTGCGCTGTAACTGTCTCAGGAGAGTATATGTTTTCCTTCATGCTGGTGATATACGATCATCTAGGTACCTGACAGAATCCATTGCTTGATTTTAAACTTTTTTTTCTATCTGCATTTGAGTTACAGCTGTAACCTTTGCGGCAGCATCTTTTTAACCCTTTTTCAGAATCACCCCATGGCTCACACATGACATCTCTGCTATTTGGTATTCTCTCTCGTTGTTGCTACCATATGCATTTTAATTTCTCACTGCTCATATTGTCCTTATATAGATGCCGTACCAAACTCCTCCCCATCAGCTACAGCAGTGAACACCTGTTCTCACATCATTAACTTTATGTGCTTAAATTCTTCACGACTATCACTCCTGGCCTATAGCACTGCTGCATGTTGAACCCTGATGGGTAATCTATGAAATCTGCAAAATAGCTGCAAGGATGTAATACGGAGGATTCTCCACTCAGATTTACTTGCTGGTTCCCAACTGTCCCATCTGAATTTGTAATATATATGCTTCTCTGTTTGGGAATAGGTTTATTAAGCACCTGGGGTTAAAAAAAGCCCAGTTTATCCATCCATTATTCTTCCAGCTCAACTGGTGGTAAATCAACAGCCTTAATAAAGTGTTGCATTTTCCAAATGAGCAAAAACTTGTCACTTCAGGACTCCTGGAGGACAGCACAAGTATCTTCCTACAGCTCCGTACAGCCAGCATCAACTTCATCACCGTCCACCCTGCCGATTTTTTGTTACTCGGATGGCAAGTTTTACAGGAGCACCTTGATGCGCAGCCTGGTGCTCGCCGTCCCTCATCCGACATATCTGCTTCCCGTCAGTAGCAGTATCGCAGCGGATCCTGGGGCCAGCCCCCACCCCTCCCTCCCTCCTCTGTTCTGAGCCATCCCCAGGAGGTGCTGCGTGGGCTCTCCCCACGTGACGGGGAGCAGCTGCACTCCTGCTCGGCCCCCCTCGCTCCCCCCGCGCCGCAGCTGCAGCCCATCCTGGCTACAAAGGACGAGGAGCTAACTTTTTGTGGCATATGCTGTTACAGTCGGCTTTGCAGCATCTTTTGTCTGGATTTGTTGTCTTCGAAATAGCTGAAGCCCCTTTGCTTTCTCAGCATTCACTGAGCCTGAGCATTCAGCCAGCCGATGCATTAGTATTTTGTCTTCGTGACTCATGGCTGCTATGAATGCGGTCAAGAGTCGTTAGGCCTGGGACATCATGGCACYCTCTTCCCTTCTCTCACAGCATGGAAAAACTGATGCTTCCTGCTCAGAGAGCTGCCCTCGGCCAGCCACCTACTTGCCTGGGGGACATCCCATCCCATCCCATGCCATCCCATCCCACCCCATCCCATCCCATCCCATCCCCAGGTCATCACCTGAGGCTCACACCTTCGCTTGTGCTGTGCCGGGGTCCCTGTTCAGCGCTACAGAATCATACAATAATTAGTGACCTGAGACCCTTCCCAGCATCTCCCTAAGCTTTGCCTTCACGGTGTCGTGAAGACGCCCAGGTTAACAAGAGCAAACCCTTTTCCTCTCCTGCCTGCGCTGCTCCCTGAAAGGTTTAGGAAGACTTATTTAGGAATTATTTAGGAACGACAGACATACCTTCTTCACAGCCCAGTGTGCAAGGAGGTTTCCCCATAACATACAGGTCACCTTCACAAACAGGGGTTATGCTGGCAGCCCTCTGGCGTGTTCAGCGACGTTTGTGTTTATGGTGGTTTTGGGCATTTGGGTGTCATGGCACTCACAAGATGCCCTGAAAGCGGCATGCTGCCCAGGCTGGGCACGTGTGGAGTTTTGGAAAGCTTCCACAGCCATAAAACTCACTGCCACTTCTGGTGAGCGTATCTGAAAATATGATCCCAAACCTTTCTATGCTTTCAAGTATTTTTTGGAGTACACAGAAAAATATTCTCTTTTTCTAAACTTACAAAGTATTCAAAATGCAGCTATTGCTTTTCTCAAATCTCTCTCTAAAGCCCAAACGGGTGGGAGGGCTTCCTTACATTCACAGGCAAATGTAGCTCGTGTGTAGGAAAAGAGAGACTTTACAAAATGACACCAAAACACCTCATGTGGTGTTGTCACATACGAGAATACAAACACAGCTTTGGTGCAAAACTATTTTATGCCAGGGAGTCTGGAAGTAGCTGGTGTAGATAAATGAGTTTCAGAGGCAGTTAAGTATGTGCATATTAGGTGAGAAGTCTTATGCTCCGGAGAGCCTTACGGCGCTGCCTTACACACGTTAGCAGCTGCAAAAATCATGAATGTGCATTTAAAACAGTAATTGGAGGAAACGATGTTCTTTTCTTCAGCGTGTGTAACGAAAATGAAACGTTTTTCACACGAACTTTTCACGCTACCGCATTTATTCCGCATATTCTGTGCATGATACCGGTTTTATTAACCTCTGCCTCCTGCACTCACCCATCAAGTACAATAAAATGGCTTCTCTGATGTCCTTGGTCTGCAGGGAGTTTCCAGAAATGGCATCTGTGCTGACATTGAAATAATCTGCAGTCTGAGGCAAGTATGCAGGTTATTGACGAGGCTGCCTGGCAGTGGCGGCCGGCTCTGTAAACTGCTCCATTCTTGTTTACTTAAAAATCCTTTTCCTTCCTCTCTTTATTTGAGAACACGGTATGCCACGCCACGATGCTATCTAATAGCGGTCCCACACACACAAGGGCCAGCCAGGGACCTCAGCCCGATATTCGCGGAGGCATGGAGGAGTCAGCGCTCTCAGCTCCGCCGGCAGAAGCTGCGGGCTTTCGCCGCCTCTGAAAATCAGGTTTCTGCTCTTGGTCTCCTGGCGTCGGTCCCACGGCAGGGTCACAGTGAGAGCAGATTATGCCCACCGCATGACAAGAGTCAATTCCTACTGACTCCAGATAGCCGCCACTGCCATCGTTTCAATCAGTGCGCTGGTAATTAAAAATTGGTCAAGGTCCAACCGCTTCCACCTGATACGTTGGGCGAAAGCGTCTGGATGAGAGGGACAGAGGGGTCCCGAGACACGGCCGGCTGCTTGCAGACCCCGCACCACCCGTGCGGGGAGCCGGAGCCCCGCGGAGGCTGTGCACAGCTCAGGAGCCTGTCTCTTCCTGCAAACTGCAGGGAGGGAATGAACCCCAAAAAAATGCACGTCGGGGTCCGCACCACAGCGGGACGCAGTGCTGAGTGGAGCAGAGCAGGGCATGGGCGGGCTATGGGCAGGCAGCAGCAAAAAGCCTTGGGGATAATCTCAGCTGCCCTTAGCTTGATATAGCCCCTGGGAAGGACAGCTCTATCTTTTAGTAACTCCCTGTACTTTTCAGTGCAGCAATAAATATATATTTATACAAAGTCATTGGCATGAGAGACCTTTCTCTGATAGCACTTGTAGCCTGCTACAGCTGAGAAATACAGAGTACCACATTTAAGCCCCGCAAACATCATTAACAAATCCTGGTACCTGGCCTCTCGACACACCGCTGGCTGCTCCCTAGTTACCCCTTACAAGAAGGGGTCCAAAACCAGGACAGGGAGGAACTGTCRCCCAGATCTCCCACAGCCACTTGCAGGCTGTCAAAAAACACAGCTCAGACACAACATACTGAGATAAACCTGGCGTGCCGGCTTTGAGCCTTTGCTCTTCAGCTGGTTTGCAAAGARAGAAAGAAGAAAAAGGTTAATCACGAACAGCTGATGTAGAAGTTGCAGGTCTGAAATAAAAATGGCAGATTCCCCTGTAACCACCTACCTCCCGGAGCAGCAGCCTTCACCAGAAAGCAACTGCCTCCCTGTTGCAGGAACTGGCTGCGTGACAGGTGTTTCCAAAGAGAAGAGCAGATTACAGTAGTTTTCCATCTAACCTGGGCACGGACTCGTTGGGGATACCAAGGAAGGGGCCATAAAATGAGCTCGCAGGTCTAGCGGGTGTTTATAATACATGCTGCATGATTTTTCCAGCTAAGCCACAGTTTGAGCTTCTACCCTGAGGGTTACACCCTGAGAAGTTAAATGGGATGCTGAAAAGTTTATAAATACAGAATATATGCTTGTCCCCCGCCGCCGGCTCTCACCCCCTTTCCGTGTGGGCACATATATCTCTGAGTACACGCAGGAGCCGGGCCCTCGCCTGTTGTTTCCACCCGGGCTTGGCACGGGTCGGCTCAGCCAGCCCGGCCAAACCCGTCCTGCGTGGCACGCCAGCGCCGTCTTCTTCAGCTTGAAACCTTTCACCAGCGCAAACTGTTCTCCACGCCGGTGCCATGGCCTCTTCTCCATTAGATCTTCCTGGAAAAAGGGTGGCCATCGGGGCTCGGCGGCCCCTGCAAGGAATTTAAGGGTCGCCCCCAGCCCCGTCATGGCCCCCGGCTGCTGGCACCTGCCACTCCGCTGCCCCCAAAACCCCACAGGACTTTGGCTAAGGAGGTTTTGGTACCACCACCCCATTTTCAACCAGACTGGCAGATGTTTGAAAGGTGATTATATCCTTGCAGTTTCTTGTGAAAAACAGAAAAGGGGGGATAATGGCTGAGGTCAGCGCTGCAGGAGTAAAGGGGGACTGTGGGCAGCTCTCCTCTGGCAGCCCAGGGGCTGAGGATATCGCGGAGGAGAGGGGGCAAAGCTGGGCTCTGCTCGGTCTGGCGCTCACTAAAAATCTTGCTAACGAGGAGAAGAGCTGGACTTTGCGCTGGGCTCAGGCCTTTCCCAGCTCCATCTCTGTTTGCCACCGAGATAGGCAGCACCGGGTGAAACAAAGAGGGAGCGAGAGCAGCTGCGAGAAGCTTTTCCAGAGAATAAATATTTCTATTATTTCCCAGCCTGACTGGGAGCATTCATGGGCTGCGAGGAGATGGTTATTCCCTCAACTGCTTTACTTATCTCAGCCACTCTAGGTGGTGGTTGTAGCAAATGGCACGCTTGCAAGATAACAGAGGCTTTAAAGGGCTGCTGTCTCGCAGAGAAAGGGAGATGCTGACTCAGCTGCTGGAAAAAATCAGGCAGAACATGGAAAAGGCACAAAAGTTTGTTCACAGCCTGAAGAGGAGAAAATAAGGGAGGGATTCTGAGAATAGGAAGACGCCGAATTCAGGGCGCATCCGCTGGCGAGGCGAGGGGGGAGGCCGGGCTGGCCAACAATGGAGCAAAACAAAACAACACAAAGGCAGGAAATGCAGAAGTTCAGGTTCACACAGAAGTTCAGGTTCACACAGGGCGGCCGGGGCAGTTGCCCCGCGCACGGCGCAGGTACGGGACCCCGCGCGGCCGCGGGAGCCGCGGCATGGCTGCACCCACCGGGGGTTTTCACAGCTCTGCCCCCCACCCCCCGAGCTGTTTGGTGGGTGTTTTTTCTTTAAGTAAGCATGTAACACCTAGTAACGGGGCTGTGGAGCTGAGCTGGTGGTGCGAATGGCACAGCATACAAAGCGTCTAGACAAAGATGGATTTATAGTACACTGGAGAAGCAGAGTATTTTTTTCAAAGCAAAAAATGATTAAAAATCAAAATAGAAGATGTCCCTGTGAATTCTGCTTGCTGAGGATTTGTTAACTCACTAGGCAAGTTTTTCAGTCCACCTACTTTAGCTTTGATGAGATAACCAGCCCACTGTAAAATGTGAAATCTGTATTACCGTGCGTCCTCAATGCTGATATTTCTATGAGCGTTTAGGCAGGTAATATTAAGCACCAAAGCAGGAGCATATCAGCAGTTAATTTTCACTCACTGCTAATTGTGTGGGCTTTTTTGCTATAATGTTCATAGCGAACAATATTTACAGTGGACTTTTAATATTCGTTAACCAAAGGGTCTTCACAGATTTATTTCCGTTGCAGAAACCAGCGTCACTAGATGCTGAGCAAGATGGCCAAGCAATGGCTGCGGGCATAAACGACAAAACCACATGAAACTCGGCTTGGTTAGCAGGCGTATTTAGACTCAAAGATAAAATGGTTCACGTAGACTTCAAAACAAAACGCAGATGGGAACCAAATTCATCCACATGACTCAGGGCCGAGTTTCGAACGACTGCCCTTGGTCCTGCACCATGGTGGCGGTGGTTGCCAGGGCCATGGGTTGGTGAAGCCTCTCCAGCCGGCAGAGGGGAAAGGACGTCGGACGCCCTCAGCCTGCCGGGAACCGCGCTTGCAGAGCAGCATCACCCTTGCCACAGCTATCGAAGGCTGAGCGAGGAAGGGCTGGTTTCCATCACTGGGCTTCTCCCTGTCCTTTCGGAGATGCCATTCCCGGTGTTTTGGGGGTTGCACACAGCCCACAGCTGAGCCCCCGCCTGGCTTTGCTGCTGCCAGAACAGCTGAGCTCATTAGCATGTAAAGGAAATGAAACTGCAGCTCCCGGGCTGCTTTGGGTGCAGACTGGGAGACCATAAAGCCACGCAGAAGACACAGAGATCGCGGTGCGTTTCAGACCCTCGCAGAGAAGCAGAAGGCTGCAACAATTTTTGATGGGGCAGCAGCGTTTGCCGACGATACCTTGGCAAGAGGGAGATGCCTTGCTCCTGTTTGGCTTCTGTGCTGCTGCTGGAAGAGGGAGGGCAGAGCCTGTGGAGGAGACCCTCTCTCACCGGAGCCAAGCATCAGCATGGAAACTCTTCCGGGCAGCCAGGGAGTCTTATCTAGCGCCTGTAAATCTCCACGTATATAAAAGTTTAAAAAGAAGGAAGAGGCTGCTGCTCTGTAAGGAAAGGAAGTGGTGGGGAAAGGAGTAGGAACAGGCTTAATTTGTGCAGTAGCCTGGAAAGAGTCCATAGGGAGTTTAAAAAGCAATTGTATTTTGGATCCTGAAATTAAGCAGCGAGCCGCTCACTGTTTGGCTGAGGGTGAAGTGGTCAAATGTCATGACACATGAGGGAAAACAGCAGCTTTCCATCCCCTGTGGGAGCCCCGGAGCGAGGGGTTTACATGGGGAGGGAGGGTTACTGCACCGGAGGAATACAAAAAACAAACCAAACCAAACCAATCAAAAAAAAAAAAAAAATCCAGGACAGGAAAGCATGGACGGAAATTTCAGCAGAAGGCCCAAGACTGCTGCAGCAGCAACAGACAGAGGCTCTAGTGTGGCTGGAGAAAGGAAGAGGATGCACAGAGAGGGGGGAGCTGGGGGGGAAGGAGGGCTGGGGATTATAAACCACTGTCAGCTTAATTTCATTTCCCAGGAAAATAAAAAAACTATTTGTAGGCACACGGATGAGAACAAGGAGATGAGATTCAGCCAAGACGGGTTTGTCAAGAACATATTGCATCAAATCAAATTAATTTCCTTGTGTGGTAAAGTAATAGGCTTCATGGATATACTTGAGGTTAGTAAGGTTTTTGACACAGTCTTCCAAACATCCTCCTAAGTAAATTGGGGAAGCACGCTCTAGCTCGAACTTCTGCAAGGCAACTGAAAATCAAATTGGAAACTGTATGAAAGGATTTAGCTTATGGTTAAAAGCAGATTCTGCGAGGCCTCCCAGGACCCACTGCAAACAGTATTTAGTAGGGAACAGAGATCACACCTTCGCGGAGAGTCTTGAAATATTTTGAATGGCAACATTCACGCTTAAAAAAGTCTTGATTCAAAATGACAAAGTGGAGAAACGCTCATACAGTCCAATGAGAAGCAGCACAGTCCTACGGTTAAGCAGAAATAACGCACGGGGGGACGACAGCCAGGGGATCACCAGAGGGATCTCTGGGGGAACAGAGGGTCACAAGCTGAGCACGAACCAATGTCGCGCCATGACAAAAGAGGGAAGCTGGGTACCGGGAGGTGTGAAGGAGAAGAGCTGAAGCCCCGGGTGAAGGAAGTCGGCCGCATGGACTGTCCCAGCCCAAACAGGGTGACCGGTGCCAGGACCTGCTTTAAGACTGACCAAAGGGAGCGGTCTGGAAGGTCCAAACTGCAAGAAAGACTGGGCAAACTGTGGGTCAGCCTGAAGACAAAAAGACTCAGAGGGATCACATAACTGACTTCCAACGTAGAAAACGCTGCAGCAAAGGAAGAGGGATCCTTTGGTTCTCCATATTCACAGAGAATGGGAGTAACAGGAATAGGCAAAAACTATGGCAAGGGGAGTAAGCTAAAATATAAGGAAAGCACGGCATGGTTTGTGGGATCTCCGTCTCTCAAGGTCTTTACGAACAGATTAAGCAAATATGACCAGAAGAGCCTGAAGGGTGGTTAGCCCTCTTTTAGGGCAATGGATTTCTTAGACCTCCAAAGGCCCCTGCGAGGCCAATGAAAGGCAAATATACATTGACACAGTAATGAAATAAAATGCTTGAACACYAGCCCTTTTCAGTAATAAGTCAGGGTATACAGTCTAATAACTTAATAGGACAATTTAGATTATTTTTTTTAGGACCTGGATGCCATAAGACCAGAATCCAGAGTCAGGATGAGTTTTACTACTAGCTTCAATACAGCCAAGTTTTCACCCTGGGATTTGAGCTCCCTCCACCATCAACCACAACTCTCAATAATAATGTTTACATCACCAGTTTTTATTGGCTATTTCTCCACTGCCCGATCAGTCGCTCTGTGAAATGCCTAAGACAGCCTGGCCTTTTAAAATTACACACAAACATGTAAGGGCTCCAACAGCTTTTTCCATACCCGTAGGCACCACTGCCTGCACCCAGGTCAACATGTCCTATCATCTTCATGTTTTGCTTTGCTGACATTTATGAATGCCACTGCTCAGTTAAAGAAAATTTTATTGGGCTAAGAAAGAAGGATATGGTGATGTTCATTACTGGTATAACTTCTCCTTTCATTCATCATAGCCATAATTAATTTTCTAGTATGGGTATAGGCTGAGATTTAAAGCCATTGTCGTGAAATGAATTAGCCTTTTCTCATCTTATTTGGAGTTCCCTATTGTGAAGATACTCCAAGTGTAATAGAGAGGCAATTTATGAGAATGAAATCTCATCTGTGTCCTATTCCTTGCCCTCTCTCTGGTGATTTTATTATGCCAGCGTGCCTCTTCCCATTTGTTTAGAGGGCAGGCTGCATTTGTTATTGTAAGTTCAACAGGTTGTTTAGCGTACATCAATGCACAGCGGGAAGTGGAGACAGGTCTTGAATGCACGACATCCAACAGTCAAAGCACGCAGTTGGGGTCTGTGGGTGAGGGATGCATCTCAACACCGAGGAAATCCTTAACTAGGGCTCATGGTGTTCCAAGACTCAAATCCCACCAAGCCACAGATCATTCCGGGGGCAGAAGCTGGAGGTTACAACTTGTGTGCATGAAGCCTGACCTGAGCCAGGGCTGATACCCCAGCACCAGCACACCTCCCAGTCTGGTGGGCAACGCAGCTGAAAACGCAAAGACGGGATGGATCAAGCGTTGTCACCCAAAGAGGAGTCTGCTATTGCTGAATCTGCTGAGATTTAAAGCCATCCTTCTAGAAATGAATTATCCCCTTTCCTCATCTTATTTGGAGTTCCCTGTTGTGAATATAATCACAGCAGTGTGTGGAGAAAGCTGCCGACTTCTGGGAATGAGCATTCAGCTTCGAGGGAGCTCAGGAAAGCTGAATGGGAGAGGCAAAGGATTTTGCAAAGCAATGCAATGCGATGACAACGCTCCGAGGCCCTGCTCGGGGACTTTGGTGTTTGCAAGCAGCTAAAGCTCCCCAGGCCATAGTAGAAAAGTTTACACCTTTTGGTTATGTCAGAAAATTCCAGTGCTGAAAATTTGCCTGTTGAGGTGGAGGCAAAGGTTTTTCCATGTTGCTGGGCTCGAGGCTTGTYGGTTTGCAGGCAGTTCCCTAGTTAACCAAGGGGTAACTATTCAGAAACTTAAAAAAGGCCCATGGCATCAATTGTTGACTCCAAGCCTTTCTCTTTTGTTGTTTAAACATCTTGCACAGAAGAGCAGACCCTGGCAACCACACAGTTATAACGGTCCTCTTGCAGGAGGGCGTAGCTGGAACCAGGGAGGGAACAACCATGGTGACCCGGCGGCTGGGGCGGCTGCATGGGCCAATGCACCATGACCGCCATCTCCACGGCTGCTTGGAGGCTGGTACGCTGACAGACTGTAACGGCTTATCTTAATGGCTTGGTACGGCAGCTCACAAAGCACGGAGTGCAACTGCATTTGCAGTTTAAACCATCCTGCTCTCCGTCCTGGGAAAATCTCCATCCACCTTAGCACTGAGTTTTTATTATTAATTGACCGCTTAGGCAGTTTGCATGCAGAGTTCAGACAAGATGAAGAGGATATTTTGCTGGTTTAATTTTAACTGAGTTGAAAACAAAAATTAGGACCAGTAACTTTTTACAGATTTTACCTTTGGAAAGCGGTTACATTTGATTTTCCAGAAAGCTGGGATGTAGCTAATTAAAACCGCACATATCATCCTAACATCATATCCTCACTAGTGAACTTCTAACCTGACATAAATACATTGCATACTGTAACCTGTTTCTCCTGATTATTAACCTTGAACATGGCAACCTATAAATCATCGGTGAAACAGCTGGTGCTCAGCATTGCCCCAAAGGTGCATGATTACGATCAGTTTATATATATCTTGGTATGCAGACATGAAAAATTCATTGAAGAGCTTGGTATTGTAAGACTTATTGTAATGAATTTTCTTAAAAACATAGATCATGCTTAAAATAGGTGTCTCCTCATTATAATGTAGCCCTTTGTATCTTCCTGAATTACTTGTGCATAGCTTGGCTGATTTCTTAGAGTTAAATGTGATTCCTAAACAAATTCAGAGTGGTCAGTTTGCCTGTACTTCAGGGTGAGATTTTCATTTTTAGCTTTATGCCTTTATTTCTATGAGGGCCAGGACTCAAACTTGCAAAAATGTCAGAAGGATTGCAGATTTTTCACAGCTGGAGATTCCTCTGCAGCGCTTGGTGTTACATCCATCGCTACTGGGATTTCGTTAGCTGCCGTTAGCATTTTAGCTGTGGGGATGATAGCTGTAGATTCACATGAGGTTCGGTGCCAGCGAACACGAGAGTTGTGCAACTGTAAACCAGTAATAAAACCAAAGGGCATAAACATACCATAAAACAGGACATAAAACCTGAAGTTGAAAATGAGCTTGTAAAAACCACTAAATCTGCTGGCCAGGACCTCAAGGAACATAGAGAGTTAGTCCAGAGGGAGTAGGTCACCTGGTGACTTTTTGGTCTTCAGTTCGGCATCCTCACCTTTTCCATCCTCCCAACATCAAAGTACATATATACAGCTTGCACCAGCTAAAAACATGCTCTGTGATTTAAAGCTACCCAGGACCTATCTAGTGAGCACCGAGAAGCCTGTGCCACATGTTCCCATCCTACGCACCTTTTGCAGGGAGGCTCTAACTGCTCGTGTCCAAGGTTGAGTGGGTGGTGGCGGGTGAAGGGAATCATGAGGGAAAGGCCCTGCATTTTGCTACTGATTCATACCAGCAATTCATCATCTTGCAGATGAAACCATTCTTTTCCGATAGGTTATGAATGGCTTTTGTCACCTCTGGCTCCCCTCCCTCCTGAGGCTCCTCTGTCAGAAACCCTGCCTAGGATGGGATGGGGGGAGAGCCTTCTTGTGCCAGCCCTGCCCATGCATTTTCCCCAGGATAACAGAGGCGATGAGGGAAGCTCTCCCTGCCCTTGCTGTAGTCTCCATTAACAAAGCACACCAATACAAGGAGGACTCCATCAAGGACTCCTTTACTGCATCGGCCACATACTCCTTCAGTCCTCACCTTGTGCTGGAGGGGCAGTCACAGTAATCCCACAGAAATCTGCACGTTCCTCCCAGAACTCCTGGTTCTGATTTTCCCCATGACAGTTTTTGTTTGCTGCAAGCAACAGACACAGACATTTGCGTGCAACCCTGTCACACATTGGTCATCAGAGAGATCGGTGCAGATTTAATTTGCTTTTGCCTGCTTACAGCATATTCCCCTTTACCTATCAGAAAGAGTGAAGACAAACATAAAAACCAGCTCCACAATCACTTGCAGATTATTTCTGTAGTGCAAACAGTAAAGGCTCAGCAAGAAACCCTGGTATCACTGCACACAAATGTTGCTTGGGCCACCACAGGTATGACGCCTAAGAAGAGATCTAAAAAGCTACCTCTCCATGAGGAATAAATGAAGCACATGGCAGAGAAGCGTAATTTGTTCCAATTTAGTTAAGATCCTCTTGGCACGACAACTTGCAACTGCTTTAGGAAGACTTCATTAAACAGTGTGCAAGAAAGCCCACTCATCCTTTAGCTTGTATACAATGAAATCTACTGATGAAGAGAGTCTCGCAAATCCTATTCTGAATCCAGGTTAAAAACATCCACTTCTGAAATGGTTGTAGTCAAATGCTACACATATTCAAGTGCTGTTACTGCATAGCATGATCCTTACTAGCCATCAGCAGAGAAGCTGATCCAAATTCRTTAGAGGCTGTTACATAGAAAGGGTGCCAAGAAGAGCTGACAAACATGAGGTATTTAGCAGCACATACTGAAAACACGCTGAAAGATCTTTTGGAGCTTGCCTCTCGTGGCTTCTAGAAAATTGCTTTTTTCCTTCGGATTAAATATAAATATACAGTAGGTAAGAAATCATGGCAGCTCTTCATGTGGCAAGGGAAACTAACAGGGCAATGAAAAAGCTTGCTCAAGGGAAACACTGTTTAAAGCCAGCAGATGCCTTTTTCTTTGCCCGAATGCTCCTTTTTAGTGCAGTYGTACAGCGCCAATGACAGAAGGTGCTCCTTGGTAGGAATTGGTACTTGGAAAGCTGAACTTAAGGCCTTTTTAAAACTACTGATTTCTGCTAAAAGACCAGTGGATACTGGAAACACCCACTAACCACTTCTTGCTATCTRACAGAAAGCAGACAAGGCTGAAAAAAATCAGGAATATTACTTCCCCTTTGCCCATCCCCGATGTATCCACAAGCTCCCTTATTGAGGCAGCTGTAAATAAAGCCAAGGAAGGAACAGAGGAGGGCTTTTTGCTCCTGCATGACCAGGGAGAAAGAGAAGCTGTTAGCGTGGAGTATACTAAAGTTTCAGCAATCAACCACCTTAATTTCATATTTGCCGCATCAGCAGAGCAACGTGTACAGCAGAAGCCTTTTGAGGAGAACATGAAGCTGTAATGACGCGAATCCTACCACTTAAAACCAGCGTCTCAACGCGCAACTTTGGTAACCACGTTAGTCAGGTGAACCGGCTTCACCATCAGATCCAGGTATGGCCAAAGGAGTATTAAAGAAACATGAACGACAACCAACCCTGCTCCTGAAGAAGTCTGTGTACTGATTTATGTTCGCATTTTTATGATGTACTACGCAGTCAAAACAGAAAGCAGCCCCAAGGTCAGGCGGTAGCAAGTTGCACGGCGGAAGCCGTAGCCCTGCCCTCAAAGCGGGACTCACCGGGACAATGGGAAGCGAGACCCAAAGCTTGGCATGCGGTTTTATGCGGAAGCAGGAGGCAGCAGAGAGAAGCTGACAGATTTGGTACCTCACAGTGGGGTAGCAGGTTCGCCATCGGACAGTGGCAGCAATTGATTGAGGGGGGCTGTATTACGGCAGCCCGAAATGTAACGAAGATTGTCATGTTCAAGGATGAGCTGAAGTCTCTTACCCAGGCAGTCCTAATCAGGGTGGTTTGAGTACCGCATGATTGTTGCTAACATTAGCCTCACAACATCTCTGCGAAGAAGGCAAGTGTCATTCTCCATTCTGAAGATTGGAAACCGCAATTAAAGCAACCACCTCGGGGAAGCAGACAGAATTAGAAATTGAATCTGGAGTCCTGGTCTGCCGACTCCCCTACAGGCTCACCCTTCAAACTTGTGAGGARGCAACTTAAAACAGCCAAAGGGACACGCTTTCCCTTTGGCCCAAGAGACACGCTCCCCCAGACTCCAGCAATAGCTCCAGCCTAATCAAATGGGCACAAAAGAGCAAAGGCTGCTTGCAAAACAAAGCGCATACCCCACTGGTCACTAGAGTGCTACAAGCTGGAATCAATGCGATGATTGTGACAGCTGAGAACAAATTCAGCTATGTTTGACAACTTCCAGAAAATATTGGCAGAGGACAGGGAGTCTGCACTGCCCAGCAGCACCTTTGTGAATTGATTAGCCATATAGCAGATGGCAAGCCTGCTGCAGACTGAGACAGCAGAAGATGGCCAGTCTGGTTGAGAAGAACTTGAAGACGACTGGGAAGAAAAAGCACGTCCTTACAGTGACAGCCCAAAATGATATCTTGGAAATGTCAGATGCATGGCAGATGAGGAACAGGACTGATTTTTAACATTTTCTTCAACTATTTATTATTAGCACCTGTCTGGCTCATAACGCAAAATATATAGTTTAGTTTAAAGCTTTCACTTTCACCTCTTTCCCTCACAAAAAATCTTGAAGAAAACATTAAAAAACATTTCTTCTTTTAAAATATTCTTCTAAACAGGACTTAGATAAGTCATTAAGGAATCGACTGATATGTTTGAGAGAACTTACATGCTTTCTCTGAAAGCAGGCATGCCTTGAAAGTTTGGTTTTAGGAAAACATATTTTGGACAAAGAGCAAAGGCTTTGCTTCCCTCCTTCTGACACATATTTTTGGGAGGGGTTTGGCACATGTTTGGGGAAAATTCATATTTTTAATGGTTTTAGGAAATGCCTTAGGCTATTCAGAGTCTGCACAGCTGCTCATCAGTAGCCAGCCATGGCTGAAGGAGCAGAAACTATGGATCGGAGAAATATGCCATCTTTGTCTGGTGCAGAACAATGCCGCTGCAGTGAAATACAATGGCCGTCTCTTATATTCTACTGGCCCTTAGAAGAAAAAAAAAAAAAAAAAAAAAAAAAGAGGAAAAAAAAGAGGGAAGGATCACGGAGTTTCCTTGCAGGGCCTCTGAGCGGAGGGAGCGAACATTAGCTCTGCGCTCACAGATATGCAAATCCTTCCCTGGGCCCAACAACAGCAGAAGCCCTGTGGGAGGAGACCGATAGCACAGACCGGGCGGCTGGGCTSCCAACTCCTACACCTCCAAAACCCACAGGTTCCCGGGACTTCCCAAAAACTGGAAAGTCAAAGCATCATCCAAGAAGAGGAGAGCTGCAAAAGCTCCGGCGTCAGAGCTGACCGCTCTTCACCCACAGAGCACACCATTACTAGACATTTTAAATCTTACAGTTTGCCTGCCATTCCGTTTATGGATGCAACTGCCCGAAAGATTGATGAATCCATGGTTCAATGTCTCTATATTGCCCCTTAGGTTAATAAGGCTCACGTATAAGAAGTTGGAACTAAAAGAAAAAAGAAGCTTCTGCAGCGAGACCCCAATTAACAATGCTTGCATCTACATACTCCGAGCAAACTTTCTAAATGAGTGGATTGGGGTTTTGTTTTCAACATAAGACTACAATTACCAGGATTTAATGAAGTCTCTGACTTGCAGCTATCACTGATATCTAAATTTTTTAAGCTAAGACTGAGAAAGTACAAGCAACAGATTGGAAACTACCAGCATTGAGCTACTGCAACACGAATAGCTCCAACTATTAAGATTTGATGGCTTTATCAGCGCTGACAGCAATCTACAGAAACTGGAAAAACAAAGCCATTCAGTGACATGGATTTATCCCCCTTTAGACAATATATTTTTGCACTATAGTTCGTGTTATCCTAAATGTTTGCTATTTTGCATCAAATCCATTATCTCAAGCTGCATGGAGACTGAGCTGGCACATTCAGCTTACATTCGGAAGGTTTTCGATTGCTTCCAAAACTCCCATCAAACTTTGATCACAGCAACTGTCAATCCTTAACTTTGATCACAGCAACTGTCAATCCTTAAAATTTCATTTCCTTCACGTATTTTCCTCAGAACAGCTGACTCAAGCTAGTGATTTGAATGGATGCCTGAAACATCATCTCTCTACGGAAGCAGCCAACTTCAGGTCTTTCCAAGGCATCATCACCTGAAGCCACAGAGGGGTACAAACAGGTTATTTATACAACCCGCACAGCAAAACCTGCAGCCAGCACTCTCTCCCATTGAGCGGAGTCAGAAAACGTTCACGGGCTGGCACCTTTCAGCCACCCAGGGAAGAGTTCAGAGGCAGCAGGACCGAGAGCCCACAGATGCCCCGACATTACTGGATGCCCCAGCCCCGACGTTAAAGATTCAGAGGTAGCTGAAACACGTGGTGCAGAGCAACAGGAGTCCTAAACATCCCAAGCAGTTTTGTATGCAATATGAAATTCAATGGGAAGCTTAATACTAGAAATACAATCGATTACCTCTCCCCCACCCCCAAATCTTAAGCGTCCCTCAAATGAAAAAGTCCTTATTTTGCGGCACTAAATGGCAAAGGTCCTCAATCGAAGAAGTGTGTGTTATTCCAATAAGCAGTACACTTTGACATTGATAGGAAACAAGAGACTGAAGCTGACAGAAGATACTTGGGACTAGTTTAGGGTTTGTCCACTATTCCATCAGTGACAGTTTTCAACACTCATACTTGAACCACTTCTCCTTTACAGTCCAGGTTTGCAAAATAAGTCCGTAAGACTTCTTTTGCAAGTTCTTAAAAAATGTCTTTAATAGCCTGAGCAGATTTGCTGTTGTTCTGCTGTTTCCCTTGGCTGGACTGCACACCATGCACACCGAAAAGGCTGTTAGCATGCAGACCATTGCTGTACTTTCTTCTTGAAAGCAACAAAAAGAAGTCACTTGTACTCCTTGATACCCCCATTAACATTTCTGCAACCATTAGGAGGTCCAGCAAAAAATGGTTGGTGGCAAAAGAAGGCTTCTCATCGACACAGACAAAAAGGGTGCTCCAGATGTGAATCAAGTCCAGAATAGTATCTGATCTAAGCATCTTACTCACGTAAGCTTTTATTCAGACACACTTTAAAACTCCGTAAGAATCTTTGCAATAATTAACATGTAAAAACTCTGTGTCAAATCAAAGAAAAACCTTCATATTTTCATGTAATACATTTCTTGGACATTAGATGGCAATCCCCCCACTTCATTTTTCATACCAGGGGCCCATATTCCTTCCAAAAATCAAATGTCACCTTCAACAGGTGAGCGGTCTGTTTGGCCTGTAGGAAGCAAGGCTGTTTGGAAAGCACATTCAGAGTACGGAGGCTCCCCCATTACCACAGCATTCATTCTGTTGCAAGAGTTTCCGTTTTCCTTTGATTAAGAAAGGCAGATGAGTAATACTGTTATGGAGGAACGCTAACAATATAGGGGTAAGAGTCACTTATTTGTCCCTTGGATACCCTACACCGTGAGCTGGATGTTTCCGTGCCAAAAACCTATAGGCGGAAATAGGCGGTTACCAGAATTTCCCCCTCATTTCGACAGAGGAAGGGGGTTAGGAGAAGAAAGGGGGTTAGTGTGGCATTTAACAATGTAATTTCTAGTCTTGCCAATTAAAAAGGGCCCTCCCAAGGGATATCATTAGTCTGTGTAAATCTTTGCTGGGAATTCTAAAACTGAATTTAAAAAAAAATAAAAAAAAAAAAGGCAAAAGGCTATTTGGTACCAGTACATGGAATACACACAACGGGCAGCACCTACCAACTTTTACAGTGGGAATTTTATAGGTAGAAGAAAAAGTAAGACACAAGGCATTTGAACAACTTAAATAACAGCTCAAATGAATTCAACATATTATGTAACACACCTGATCAAGTTAATGTACCTTGGCTTTCAGCCCTTCACTTCTACCTGTGATGTTTTAGAAAGAGGCAGGAATAACACCTCATMAACCATTCAGTGATGTACATGGCAGGGGGAACCCTTCCTGACCTTCATTAACGCCGTATGATCTATTTAAGTGGCACTCCAAGACATCCTGACATCTATTTATTTCAACAGTGCATGCCTGTGATTCATTCACACAAAATTCACTTCCTAAGTCTTCATTTCTCATCTACTTTCATTATTCATGAAACATTCTTTTCAGGCCAAGTTCGCCCCTTTTCATATATCCCCCTCAGGACCGAATTTTGGCCTTGCAATACTTGTCCATTTGAGCTCTCGTGCAAATTCACAGTGGACATGAGAGCGAGGTTTGCAGCTCTCCAGCATTCCAAAAGCACAGATAATGTTAGTCCTAAGACGGGGGTCCACCCACAGCTGGCTACTCAAATAGCTAATTTTTCATGTACTCCACTGAAAATCTAACCTTTTATCCTCACTCTCAAGATGGTTGCATATGTGTGTGTCAAGGTGACAACACTGTGAAAACAGAAGTTCTCAAATGGTACATTATCTCGAATATCAAAAGGTCACAAAAGGGTACAAATCGGTAGCTCTCCAGAGAGACACTGGTTTTTATGAAAAGTGGGTCAGTTTTAGTTTCATGTAGGTTGTTTGACACAGTGGTTTCTGGCATCACAAGCTCTGGTCTACAGGATACCACAGAGCCTTTGTATCCCTTGCTGTCACTACAGCATTGTGTTTTTCTACCCATTAACCAAGGATAAATGACCTAGATATTGTGCCTATTAAAGCCTCRTTTTTCTTTTGCCCTTTTGTTCTTTAGTGTACCACATTATCACATGCTGAACACATTTTAAAGTATTCTCAGTCTCTCATGCCCCTTTGAAGGAGTAAAGTAGGGTTTTTAGTGTGCATTTCTGTAGAGTTACTTAAAGTGGAAAATATGAAGGTAATTCAAGGTTTCTCTTCCTGCCTAGTCCCTTGAAGACAATCAGTTCAGCATTTACAGCCACTAATCTATAAAGAATATAGCAGAAAAATGCTATAAAAAAGCCACAATGCAAATACAGAAAGCGAACACCAGTTGTGATGTCCCTAAACACTACATTCTATAATTACATCTCTGCATATCATGGGTCACTTTTATTAAAAGCATCATTACTACAGTTGGCAGCAATTTACATCTTATCTTACATGATAGCAGTTTCCAAAGAAAAAAAATAAAAAGACATCACAACAAAGAAAAACAATACATTTACAAAGTCATGTCTGTAAACTTCAAGGCTAGTTTAGAGTTGAGGTAATGCTGTTTAGCTTTGTGGCTAAAGTAACAAAGTCCTTTAATTTAAAAAAGGTACCTGATTTTTTTCTTTTTGTTTATACCAGTGCATTACAAGATCACGAGACGATTAAACTGTAGCTTTATCCTGTAAGAACCTTCTCCGCGGGTTAATTTCCAAAAGGTACTCTTCACATTCAACAGCTGCCTTATTATTGCTGTGTCTCAAGACAGAGACATTCACACTATCATGAAGATTGTCAGAGAGAGAGTGTGTGTGTGGGTGTGTGCGCGCATGTGAGCGGGTGAACTCCCATACAGTCAAAATGAAGCGCGAGTACGATATGTATGGTAAATTTCATCTTGACCTTCACAGCAAAAAAAAAATAAAAATAAAAAAATTAAATATATAACTTCATCCTTCCTTTAAGCAGCACTTCCTTCTATTAGTGCCACTTGATTACAAATTGCTGCTTAATTCATAATACCAATGGTACCAAAAGAAAAAAAAAAGCAGAGCATTATGTCAATTTCCTTAAAAAGACATGATCACCTCTCAAATTTCATCTCTCCTAGGGATAATAAATAATGCACTGCACAATACTTAATGACCAAGATACCTTTTGACACATCTGTATAACATGACTTGAACTTTTTTTTTTTTTTTTGCTACACTATGTTACAGAACAGCTTATAAAAACTAAGTATGGACATTAACTGTGAGTGTAAACAGTAGGACTACCACTTGTCAAAAGTTTAAAACACTTTAACTGTAACTGGTACTGGTTATTCATCATTTTCATTGTTTTCTATTTCTTCCCCCCCATCAAGTGAGTCTAATTCTTCACCCTGTGCTATTTCATCTTCTAAAACGGAGGAATCTGCAGTTTTATCAAGGCTCTCCTCTGCATCACTGCCTTCGAGATTTTCTTCATCTTTAAAGGCAGTTCCTTCAGTTTTGTCAGTAGCCTTCTCTTCGTTGGAGCCCACTGCATTCTGAAGTCCTGCTAGTGCTGGGAAACCAGGCAGAGTCAATCCTCCCAGTCCTGGAGGTAGAAACATAGATGGATAGAAGAGGCCAGGAGCCATGGTAGACAGCAGGAAAGGATTGAAGGCCAGAGGGTTTGCGGGCAATCCAGTGTTGGTGGTGGTGGTAGTGGTGGCAGTGGCGGTAGTCGCCGCAGTAGCAGCACTGACAGATCCATTCGCAGAGTCAGTAGCAGAAACAGTGTCTGTGCTTTTCTCAGAGTCTTTGTTCTCCTCTTCATTCTCATTTTTCTTCTCTTCAGCTTTTGAAGCGCCATCCTCAGTCTCTCCTTGACCGGAAGCAGTAGTGGCATTTCCAGTAGTAGCCGTTATCGGGTTATTCAACAATCCGCCTAGTCCAAACATATTGGGCAATCCTGCCATCCCTGGCAACATCAGAGGCAACATGGCAGCTGGATTTTTAGCATCCCCCCCAGCAGCAGCAGCTGTTGCTAGCCCTGGTGGGAAGCCCATGAGGCCTGCGAGCTGGAGAGACTGCAGGTTCTGTAGGTTCTGGAGGCTTGTGAGGTCCATTCCAGCAAACAGACTGTTCATTAGTAGTGGGTTGATTCCCGAAGTTGATGCTACAGCAGCAGCTGCTGCAGCTGCTTTGGCAATTTCACTTTTTGGCCTTCTTCCTCTTCTGCTTGCTCCTTCCTCCCTCACAACAGGTCCAGTGAGAAGACGGTCAAACATGGACTCTGGAACAAAACCCTGAAAAGGGGATGCCAAAAAACAAGCTTTATTCTCGATTAGCTTTTACAGCTTTCAGCAGCTAACTGGTGATGATGGAAGAAACAGAAGGGATTTCAGCATACTCCAAAAGTGGTTTGTTTTTCAACACTGGCAAATCATCATTAGCTAGCTACTAAAGTGAATGGCAGTAGAACATGTAAGAAAAACTGAAGAAAGCGAAGTCACAGATTTTTTACATTTAAACACAACAGTAAAACAACACATGCTGAAACTCCTTAGCTTCATTTAAAAAAACACCCTGATATACTGCAGTTACGAGCTTTTTGCACTTCATACTGAACTTCAGTATAGTAATATTTTATTGAGTATTTGCAGAATTGTACCCTTTATTTTCAAACTGCTGTAAAATCAAGGCCAGAAAACCTAATCTTTTGATGCTGCCTGTTACCAAGATGATAAATTCTATTTCTGTTATGAATATGACAAATATTTTCTTAATAGTTCCTAATGTATGAATACCTGTGTTTATTAAGGAKTGTTGCTTATAAGAAAAAAATAATGCAAAACAAATGCTGAAGGCTGCCTTACTGTAGCTGATTTTTCGGGTGTAGTTCAATCCCATCCTGCAGCAGCCTCCTATCACCATTCCCCACCCTGAGCTGGGTAACTCCGACCCAGACACTACAACTTCCTCAGCTCAAAACCAGCTATGAGATAAAGACTTAATAATCAATTTACACAGCCTTCAACTTTTCTGTGCTATAATCTACAGAGAAGCATGGAATGAGAGTTTCACTTACAGACTGTTTAACGATGTCAGTCCAATCTGGAGCAACAGCAAATTCAGGATTTTCTTCCAGCCATCTTGGCAAGTCCTTCATTGGAGGGGCCATAGCTCCACCCATCTAATACAAAAGACAAGGTTAATACTTAAAAAAAACCCAAACCCAAGCAACTATTTATATGGACATTTTCTATCTGTGCACTTTCATCTCTGAAGGCTGGCAGTAAAGACTTTCAGTTCAGACTGGGGAAAACTACATGGAAACCAGCTAATGATACTAGAATTGAGAAGATCATGTTTTAAAAAAATATAGTAAAATGCTGCAGCTTAGGCAGGGCTAGTAATGAAATTCATATCTGATATAAGGAAAAAAAGGTGCTATATAGTTTAAAAAAGTGAGTGTTATTTAGGCAAGTAATAAATATGAACATATCAGAAGAACAAGAAAGGAATTAAAGGAACTGGGTGGTACATTCCAGTAAGAGTAACTGTCAGTGCCAAATTATTAAACTTTTAAAAAGAAAGCTTGGAGTAGAAAACCTGCTTTCCACATGCAAAGACATTATTAAAGACCTCCATTGAACTAACTTAATTTTTACCTTCTTTCCATTTCGCTTATTTACAACAGGTACCCTTTCTTCTCCTGTCAAGGTGTTTATATCCAGTTTATTAGGGTTTCGACATCTGTGTCGTTTTTGTTTCGGCTTCTGAAATGGGGAAAACAGCACATCTGCACTCTTCTGGAAAGAAGAGAAATGTATTGCTTTTTAGTTTTTCATTTTGTTGACAAAAATCACCAATCATGGAACCCCTTCTCACAACAATGTTAAGAAGGGGCCAGTTACTTTACCCTTAGATTATCTCAGAAAAATCTTTTTTCTTACCAGATGAAGAAATTCTGCAGAACTTGACATCAACACTGTTTTAACACATTGCCATATACAAGTATTAAGAAAGGAAAAGCAACCCATACACCCCGGTGCCACTTGAGTGTTTAGATACTGTATTAAGTGTGGCTAAAGAGAAAACCGCTACTGAAAACCAACAGTTACAAAACCCAATGACTATGCCCAATGTGAGGAAATTCATTTTGACGTCTGTAAAATTAACTTCTGTATTAATATAATACAACAAAGCTTTTAGAATCACATACTTACTGGTACATAACTTGGCATATCTACAGTGTAAGTAGGATGCAATTTAAGCCATTCAACTAAATCCTTGTTTTTAGGAGCATCCTCTCCCACCAGCCTGGTCCCATCCTCTAGATTGATTACAGGGATGCGAGTGTCTGGGTCCAGCTGACCAGGAGATGGAATGTTCCTTGCTGGTAGGGCTTCCACATCTTCTTCAAAAGCTTTGGTCACTTCTGCATCCTCCTGAAAACATTAACATCTGTATTAATTCTCACTTCAAGGGAACAGTTACCTGGGAGGAATAATTTCAGGGACTGAAGCTAAATGCTCAAGGAGATTTTGCATACGCAAGAGTTAATGGGGTTTAAATATTCATACTATGTAAAGCAATACTGTTACATTAGGGAATTTTGTATATTTAGCATCCTTGAACATTAAAGAACATACAGCTAAAGACAGAGCAGTTTTGGGGCATTTCCAGTTAATGGCCCCTTTTCCACACAGTAAGAAAGACATACTTAAGCCWCAAAATGTATGTTGTTATAAATATACTATGTTTTGTAAAAAAAAAAGAAAAAAGAAAAAAAAAAAGTTTCTTTGAAAGTACAAGCTACTTAAAACTCAGCCACAATTTGCTACAGTAAAAACTTGATATGAACGATAATGAACACCATTTTGTTTGGTTCAAAAAGAAGTAACAGCCCTAAACACAAAGAAAAAGCTGGTTGGGTAAAAACTGTACATTACTATTAGGGAGAGTATAACACTTTAAACTCACATTCAGAAAGTATTAGACACAGAAGAACAAATATGAGACAAAAAGGTTGCTGTCTTACTACAGTCAATGATGTCCGTTTGTTGCTCATAAATAACAGATCAAGCCCTTCTACATTTTTCCTCCTTCCTCTCCTCCTCTTCATGGGCGGTTCTCCATCTATTAAAGAGCCATTTAGTAGATGCCTTGTGGGTGTGCGTGAAAGACCTGCTTGCAGCAGCTCCATTTGAGTTTTAAAGGCATCAGATACGGGTGTGGAGACATTAGGCAAGATAAACTTTGAAGTAACAGATGAAAAATTTGAGGTAGAACTTGTTGCCTCTCGTGAGGCCTTTGATAAATCTACAACCTTTTCTTGTCCATTTTCTGAGACCACCTGAGACTCACGTAACTGGGCAACCATTTCCATAAGATTTCTCCTCTTGGCAGCTCTCTCAGCCTCAATTTCAATCTTTCTTCGTCTCCTCCTCCTCTGACGTGGAACCGACAAATTGAGTGCATCTTCCTAATGAAAAATGAGCATTTCCAGACATTAGCAAAGCTCTGTTTGCTATGCTGAATTTAAAATAAAAGTCCAAACATTTAACTCTGAAAACAAAGCCTTCATTTTATTCAAAGAAACACTTTTTTATTCTTCCCATTTTATTTGAAGAAATACTATTTTTTGGTTTTTCTATTATGCAAAAGCAGCACATGCAAAATATTTTATATAAGAAAGAAAAAGATACAGTCTTGCCTTTGATAACTGAGGAGAAGCAGTGATATCTTCACTGCCACTAACGCTGGCTTGACCAACCATGGAGAGCTCTGCAAAGCTCCTTTTTTGTAGAGGGCTGTCCACAGCTGTTGGAGTATACCCAGGTATGAGGCCCTGGAAGTCAAACATCTGGCGCCTATTTACTGGCCACTTCCCTTTCAGAACTGCTTCACAGATGTTGTCTAATCGGTTGATCATTACTCGGTCCTGCATAAAGGAAAAGTACGTAATGAACCTTTGGTGTGAAAGTTGCCTTTTAAACTCAAATGACACAGTCCAGCTTCCAAAGCTTAAGAAATACATTCAAAACCAACAATTCTTGCAGGTCAGGATAAACTGATCACCTTACAAGAAGCTAATACACAGACAATTTTGTAGGATAAAATATCACTAGAATTTAAAAGCTGCGTTTATATTGGGAGGGAAGGAGGAAGACAGACCAAGTTTTCTGTATGACAATGTACTAACTGACAAATTTAATAGAAACTCACCATTGTTTTACACTGCAAAACTTCAGTAGTTAGCAAAATCAACAGTTAAGAAGGGAAAATCAAAACATCTGCAATCAGTATCTTAAAGCAGCAGTTCTTGAGATCCAAGAGGCTGGATCTACAATTCTGTCCTAGGAAGTGGATCCTCATTAGCGTCACTATTAATAAAGTTCAACATTATGAAATGGGCACCAACCTAGGGACATCTAATGAATGTCAATTTTCATTCCACGCCCATTATCACTTCAAATTTCACTGAAGCGTGTACACTAAAAATCTCTAATTATGTTTATTAGTCTACTTACGCTGAACCTATACAGATGAAGGATTTTTTGTTTTACTTTTACACTATGGCTGGAATAAGATTTTAGTCCATGTTTCCAAAATACATGCTGAAAGCAAAGAAGATGAGTATCATTTGATTTTTTCCATTTCAGCATTCAAGCACATTCTATGCTAGCCTGCCTGAAGTAGTAGAAACTTCAGAACTATGAGAAATACTGCTGGTTAGGGAATATGAGCATCAGTTAGCTTCCTGAACAGCAAAACAGTGCAAAAGCCACTAGCAAATCTCAGCAGCTGCAACAGACTGCTTGCTTTCCCCAAGAATAAGCTTATTAAGAGCAAGGTCCCCCACCCTGCCCCCCCCCCGTCCCAAACCAGATGGCCCTGTTATGGTGATTAGTAAGCTTAAGACTATTACTACTTTATTTCTCTCTCTACCCTTACTGCAAAGGAGAGTACTAAATTATGTATGGATTTATTATGAGGTTACGGTTTCATATTTCTAAAAACATTTTATATTAGATAATTTTCTGCATTGTTACCAAAATAAGATATAGCTTTATCCTATCTAAAACTGCTGCTTATGTTTGCAGGATACCATAATACAATTACATCTGTCAACATTACATAATGGCTTAGATCATGTAGGTCACCAATACTCTTCTCTACAATCTCCTCACCCCAACATAAAAAGGTGATCTTACAAAATCTCTGCTCTTAACCTTGCAGATTGCTCTGCAGGCAAAATCCATAATTCAAAATCGTAAGTTTGCTTCCATCGATAGAGGTGCAAGAGGTGTGATTCTGCTGACATACAGTTATGGAGCCTATAAGAACTCATGCCTGTCAGTAGTTTGTTGGTTTACTAAATGACACTTTTTACAGTAAAGTAATTCCTTTCATTTTCTCTGCTAATTTGTATGAAATTGAAGAATAAAATGCTATTCCACAAATCATTCATAGAAAAAAGTCCCTTGACCACTAGAAGTGTAGAATCGTACAAAGCTCGCTGTTATTTTGCAAATGCATTTTTGTCTGTATTAAAAAGGACACACATCATTCTACCCCTAACCAACCTTAGGCCAGAAAGAGAAGGCAAATGTTCTCTCATGAAGCAGCTGAACCACAGAGGGATCCCCATCTTCCATGTAGAATCCATCGCGTGTTTCATCCCTTGCGGTACTCATAGAGGCATTGCTTTCTTCATCAAAATTCTTACCCTGAGAAACTGCTCCTGCTGAATAACAACCATGACCAGGCATTAACTACAGAAGTTCCCAACCACCCAATGTCAACCCAACTAGATAGGTTAAGACAACCAGGCTTGACGCAACATTTCTAGCTCAGGCTTTTTTTCAGTAATTACTACAGCACAGCCGTAGCCTTCTGCATTTGGCACAGAGACCGTGCTTATTGGCTCAGTAAGCTATCTTGGAAACCATCCCTTGTGGGGGAATACCCTGCTGATGCTGGATGGTTTTTATGAGAGCTTATCTAGCCACCTGATACGCAGAAGGGCAGAGGAACTGCTACACGTAGCCCATCCCGAGCTCCATAATGGCTCCGTGTATGCCACTTACCAGCTGGCACAAGTTACAACAGCTGTGGGGCTCATGCTAAGCACATGGAATTGATCTGACCAACGCATTACCTTCAGGTTGGGAGGATTCTTCTGATTTATCATCATCATCCAGTTTCTCCTCTTCATCTTCTTCTGAACCTTTCTCAGAAATAGATTTTGGGTCTACGTCTGTACTCATTTCTACATCTTTCAATTCACATTTAACAGAGCCAGGCTCAGCCTCAGCATCACAGTGCGGTTTAGTGTCCTTATCTGCAATATCTGTCTCCTCTTTGATATCAGACTTTTCTTTGGCTGCTGGATTTTCAGACCCTTCAACTTTAGACTCTGTTTGTTCTGTAGTCTTTTCTTCTTGTACTGGTGTGGATGGGATAATGGGTGGTGTTTGACTGCAGCCAGGACCCAGAGGGTTTACAGAAGAGACAGTATTTGCATTACCTGTCCCTCTGTTTTGAGCAAAGTTTTTGTGAGCCTCAAGAAAAGAGAGTTCAGGATCATTCAGAATGTGATAATCTGTCCTACTGACTCCATGTTTAGCAGCACCAACCAGTAAGTCTTTGTCATGTTTACCACACTCCCACCACTCTGGCAAGTCCAAGCTTGGTTGGCAAAGTTTTAGCCTCTCCCCCAACTGCGGGTGATGGAGAACCTGTTCACGGATTTTCCGCAACAGTTCTATGCGATATAAAGTTCTAGAAGCACGCTCTTCTGTGATCGGCTCAATCATAGTGGAAAGATCAGGCGGTTCTGCAATGAAAGTTATTTGTATTGTTTAACATCAATTAAATGTACAACCATTTCGAAATCATTACACCTGGGCACAAAGTTTTAATAGTCCCACTGTCTGGTAACAGTCATGTTGATTCCTACAGTCAGTTAAAACTTACCATCATCCGGTTTGACTGGCATTCGGCACACTCGTCTACACATATTCACAAAGCCATTAAAATATTTTTCCAAGCTTTCGTCGGACTTTTTATCAAGCCTGGCAAATGCTCTGAATTGATTCCAGTCAAATTGATGTTTTACAGGATCAAAAATAATTCCAAAAGTAGACACCACACGATAAAAATCAGCTTCTTCTCTTCTTGTCCATCTAGTCAAGGAGAAGCAAGAGGAGTAAGGCCACTGAATAAATGAGAGTTCAAACATAGTTTGAATGCCCCAAAACCCCCTTGGGGTTTATTTGGTTTATTCTTTCAAAACAGAAGGGCGGTACTAGTGACATACAAGCTCAAATGAGATTTAAAGAGAGATATCACTAAGCAACTCACTTTTGTCGTTTTTCAGTTATTATAGCTTCCCTTTCTGCTTCTAGTGCCCTCACTTCTTCCCGAGGCCGACGTCTCCTGCGGTCAGTCTTCATTAGTGCCTCTTGCCTCATTTGTTGCCTTTTATAGCTGCGCTGATAGGCAGTAATGAGGCGACGCAGACGGGTAGTCAGGGTTGAAGTGTTGGGCCAGTAGAGTTGGCCTAACTCAGCATTGCTTTCACTGTGCTTGTCTAGAGAATAGAGCAGTATTTGTGCACTGCAAAACCACCACTAAACATTTCAAAGTTTCTATGGCTAGAACTGGATTCCTGTTTTATCTGATAAGAACATATGCCTCATTAATATTGGTGCATAACAAATTAGAAACAGGATAACTACATTGGTAGGAAATAAAAAATAGAATCAAAACATTCAACTCTAAGAACTCAGAAATGCTTGTGAAGCATTTCAAGATAACCATCAAGCATTATTATTCAATGTCATGAATGCAAACATATTATGAATACTGTAAGTATTTAAATTAATGCAAGGCATMTTTAAGTATATTACTAAGAAGATCATTCTGCCTCTGAGGAAACACCTACGCTTATGATTTCCCACTTTATTATTCTCACTTAAACTTGGCAATTTTCCTTCATACTGAGGAAACAACGTATCTATAACTTCCAAGATTATCTCGGCAAAAACATCAACGGCTGTATTATGAAACATCCGGCCTTTATCATCACAATTTCTACTATGTAATTAGAAACCCAGAAAGCCATAATGTGGATTACTCAAAGACAGTAAATAATTGTTTTGAAAGATGAGAAGCATGAAGAGAATTGGCAGTAAAAAGTTTACTGTGGTGTTTTCCCAAAACACAACCTATCCCCTCATGTGGTAAAATAAACAGTCCACCTTTCACAAAACAGTCCATTTTTGCCTTTTTAATTTCTTTGCTATAGTCTTACTTGGGTGTATTTCTATGGACTCCTCTTTGTCTTCTGGAGGTGAGTTTGCAAATTCCTTAGGGAGAAGACAGAAGTTATTTTAGTTTTCAGTTTTGACCATATGTTATCTTTTCAGGAGAAAAATATGTCATCTCTCAAACACAGCAGCAAGCAATCTTTGTAAGGTATGTTTATCTGGTAGCTCTCAAACTTAAGAACTGCATATTAAGATAAACATGGAGAATCAGTTATATTTATATATATTTGTAATTACAGAAAGTTGAAGTTCTTACATCAATTTCATCCTTGAAAGGAGCTCTGGTTGGCTTATATTCTGGATCTTCATCCTCTCTGTCAAATTCACCGCTGTAAAATATTGAAAAGAAATATTTTCAAGAAATATATTGTTTTTGAGAGGGGGCTGATTTTCTGGACAAAAGCAAAAAAGCTACAAAAGCCATCAGTATGGTGTAGCAAGTTACACATTTATATTTCATGCTCAACTGGGTAACTTTTTACATCATATGATCACTTCAGATCCTCAGGCGAGATGTAAGCAAAATATGACATATGAACTCATGCCAACATATACAATGCTGATAAAGTTTATTAATTTTTTCATGTCCTCCTTACCCATCACCGCCATCTGCTAACATGTCTGTCCCTCTCTGTTCAGCAGCTATGGCCTTCGCATCAGGCATGCCAACCCGTTCCAGAAAGCACAGTGCTGGATCAGCTCTCATAGAATTGTACTTCTCATAACCTGCATGCAGGGCGGGAGACAAATTTTTTTTAAAAGCTATAACCAGCTGTGAATAGAATAGGTTTAGGCWGTAGAAGTACAATTTTCTGGATTAATTTATTTATTTTTAAGTAAAACAAAGGGAGCTGTCACTGTGCTGGAAACAACCATTTCATTCATGTAATGAAATTTTTCATATTGATAAATTCCATCAGCACAGAAACATTTTCACATCAATAACATTAACAAATAGTAGATACTGAAGAAAGCATTTAATTTAATGTCTTTGTAAGGTAAAGTAAAAATCTTTCACAAGTAAAAAACTTCTTTAAGTTTCCTATATGACTTTCACAGTGGTTCTCGACATTCAACACTCCCTACTGGAAACATGCAGATGCGAATGGAAACACACACACACATGCATTTTCTATAGCTCCAGCCCCGCTGGAACCCTCAATGTAGGCTGCAAAAATGCTGTGTACATGGGTTATACGTAAGGCCAACGAACCTGTCTTATTAAGTTTAGGATGATGCATGTCAGTAAGATGACACTGTTCCCTCTATGGTTTTCAAACTGCTGTTTGCTTTTTTACTGCCCAAGTTGACTAGATGGAAAATGGCAGATCCCAACAGTGCACTGCAGGAAAATGATTTTTAGACTAGACTTGCCTCAGCTGAGCCCACAAAACAGAGCTGCTGTACATAGGCAGAACAGCACAATTCAATTAGGATTTGTACTACAACACACTGCTCCTAACTGCTGTAGAGCCTCAAGCCAAACTGTAATCATGAAAGGTTTTATAAGCCATCATTCTCCCCTTTAGTCAGGCTGGGCTGCTGAGAATACCTCTGCGACCTCCAGAGAATTGGGATTATAATCAGGAATCGCTCACTGTATATATCATGCCAGCTCTGCATCCCCAGCCTTTCAAAGTTAACAAGGCTGCATCCCACTCAAGGGAGCCGGGAGTTCTCAACACTGACATTTGTGAAATATTGCTTGGAACAAAGCCCAGGAGGCACTTGTACAGATTAATAGCAGAGGTTAAGCCCACCGTCCACTTTGACACTGGTTGGCAGAGTTAGCAAGTGAAGCAGTGCTGGAAGCAAAGTTTATGGAGATCTATCTTACTATTTGGCTATTATTTAAACAAATATGGTTTTGTTTTATTTACAGCCAAGAAAGTAATGTTTTCTTCTCAAATGTTCTGCAAACATTTAAAAACAGCATCTGATATTTACAGCTCATATTAGGTTTTTAATGCAGGCAAGAAAAAAAAGGGAGACACAAGCCAACAGTTCTTTGGAACAATACTTGTTAATATTATGACTGAACAGTCCTACACACAGAAAGCTTTACAGCTGAGTTTTGTTCAGAGTGAGACATCACTTACCGTGTTTGAATACTCCAATTAAAAGGGATTTATCCGCCTCCTTATCCCACCAGTCTGCAGGAACTTCAGCATGGAATGGCTCAGGTATCCATACATCTACTTCACTGTAAAGACAGCATTATTTACATTCACAAAGGTATTACTAGACAAAGATGTTTTAAAAAAAAAAAAAAACGTGGTTCATGCCATTTTGCAAATATAAATTTGGGGGGGGGGAAACAAAACCCAACACAGAAATTGAAATACCTGGAAAAATAATTAGGATGGTTAAAAAAAAAATTAAAAAAATTAAAAAAAAAACAACAAACAAACAAACCCAAAAAACCCAACCAAAAAAACCCCCAAAACCAAACAAACAAACCAACCCCCACCCCACAACAAATAAATCCAACATTAGGCTATTTTGGGAGTGGAATGACAATGGTTATCCAAATGATTCACTTAAGGTCTTAGTATATTTTTTTAATTTTTTAAATTGAGATATAATAATCCTTCAATATTAGCAGAACTGAAAATCTGCTTCTGTCATTTCCCACATCGTTCCCTCCCCCAAGAAAATTACCCACAGTGCTTGATAAAATAAAAAGGCTGCTTGAGAATAGACATTTAAGAGATAAAGTGTGATAACCTTTAAAAGCCGCATTATTGTAGTACACATACTTTATAAAAGCCAGTGTCATAAAGCAAAAAATAAACCTGCACTTGCACTAACCTTGAGTCAGCACCCTCTAAGATCTTGTCTGCTTGGTCCCCTATAACTTCTTGTCGTAGATAGTAGAGCATGCGGACACGCAGCAGGACCCTGGAGAGGAAGGCAGAGGGGGGAAAAAGTTCTTAACTTCAGGACTGTTTGCCAACAGTGGCTTTTGGCAGCTGCTGCTGTTCATCCATCATCCTGCCAAGGCTGATTAGCCATGCTGTATGGTAGGCTTGAAGCGTGACAGATGGTGGCACATAATCACCTCTGTGTGGTGCTTTCTGCTGGCTTCCAACAGGCCTGCCTGGCAACCGCTTACACTGCACAGAGAGGGACCCAGCTCAGCCCGGCCCCGGCGCATTTCATTTAGTTCTACCTAGTGCAGCTTGTGAAGTTTAGACACGTACTCTACCACTGCCTCTGAAGTATTGAAGCAAGTTTGTAAACAACTGAGCAGATGGCTTTCAGTAACTGTTCTGCTTCATTATCTCATAAAATTTCCTCAGCTGCTGCCTTAATACCATTTTTGGAAGCACATCAGAAGTTGCAGGAATAAACGAGATATAAAATCTGGTTTTACTACCTTACAATAAACCCTCAATATGGAATGTCAGGTTTTTCAGATTATACAACTTTTTGCTTCTGAGAATGGGGGGAAAAAATAATCCCCCATTTCCCTTGGGAGATATTAACTATTTTTACTCTTCATAGTTCAAACTGCTATTTAATTTTACCTGTGCACAACCTAACTGCTACAAGGAAGTGAAAAATCTTTACTGCCCATGTTTATTTTTCCCCATCTCTGCAATACTACAGTCGTTTTTGGAAGCGCTGTCAGGTGTTGTGGTCACACTTGAAGCTGGCAGGAGAGAGAATGGCAGACTCTGGCTTTTCAAGGAGACTAGAAAAGAGGTCATCTCCGTAGAAAAAGTATCCACCTGAAAATAATCCTGCTCTCCTATGTTTAACCAATTCAGGGCACCCCCTGCTGCCTAGTTCTTGAAGTAAAATCAGTACCAGCTAAAATGGAGATTACTCAGCCTGCCCTCTCACTGTACCCAAATCCATCACGGCAACTGTTGAATTGCTCCTGCTCCTGTAACAGCAAGGGTGACCAGGGAGGCAGTAATCTGATCACCCACTTGCATGAAAAATTTAGACCACCACCAGTTTTGAGAGCTCCTCATTAGAGATCTGATGCAACCGGAGCAATACCCGCTTTTACATGTGTTATTCAAGCAAACCTCGGAAGAGCAGGGATTTGAATGAAGGTCACGTCTACAATTCAAAACATGTCAGACATGCTTCTTTTTGTATGCATGATAACTGGGACCAGTAAGGTGTCCCTGCTCCCTGTGTGGCTATGTAAATAAGCTGTTGAGGGTCTCTATCATCTTCATATTAAGCAATAACAGCTGTTACATCAAGCCAAAGAAGAGGAGCAGGGAAAAAAAAAAACCAAACCAACATCAACCAAAAAAACAGAGGGTCTTTGCACATTTCAGGAGCTCTATGCATTAAAACAGCRTACATGTTACATAAGGACAGGACACCAGTTCTTATAAAGCCAATTACTACTGCTACCTTTTGAAGGAAACTACTCAGACTATGAATTGGCTTCCACCTCTGTTTGATTTTACCTGGGCTAAACATGTTGCTTCTACAATTCACTTAGGCCTGGTGGATCTGGGAAGCGAAGGAAAAARATAGCAACTGAAAACATTCTTGCACATTTATCAGTCTTCCCGATCCTTGTAATTGTTCTACTGTATTATTACAGAAGCAATATTTTAAAAATTAATTTAAGTCTGATCTGCAAACTGATATAACAAGTAGTGAGGACATGTTAACTGGGAGATTAAAATAATGTTACAGGAAAGAATTTAATTACTTTAAGAGCAAGTGAAATATAATAACAGATCTGGGTAACAATTTAGAAAAAAACAGAAAGCAGTTTATTTGGATGTGCACTTGCTAGGATAATTCTGTAACTATCTGTTTTCATCAGCTGAGAATTAAGCTTGGTTAGCATCTGGAAACGAGCTAATAAACCCCTTAAATGCCTTTCCTCCTTCACATCACACCCCCTATTGACTGGCCACAGGTACTTTTCAAACCAATAATTTCTTTCCAATAAACATTATTAGTAAGACACAATATATATTAAAAACACAAAAGCAATGACAACCTTTCAGTAACACTGCATTACATCTGTATGGCATATATACAATAAAGAGTATAAATTTAAAACCAAAACATAACAAAACACCCCAAACCCAAAAAGCAAACAACCTCCCCCGCAATCCCAAAACAAAATATTTTTGGGACAGGGGTTAGGTTCAGTGGCTGTAATGGAGAATGCAGTAAGCAAAACTGAGATGGAGAACCAGGACACTGTCAAAGGAAGCTGACACAAAACCAGCTAAGATATTACAAAAAAAAGCACTAAAAGAATGTAAGAGAGGCTCTTAAGAGACATTCATGCAACAATAAAACAACATAACATCCAAATCAAAATACAATTATCTTTATCGCCAAAGGCTTTCAGTTTAGTAACATGTTTAGAATTTCAAAAATCAAATCAGGGCACTGATTCAGGTGATTCAGAGAGCTCAGTGAGAAATTTTATCTCAAACAAAGGAGAAATGAAGAAATATTCTGTATAATGTGGAGAGCAAGAGAGAAGGGGAGAAAAGAACGAAGAGAAGAGATACACCCACACACAGGTGAACTACTACATGAAGCTCTGGAAACTAAGAACTGGATATTTGAGTTTAACATCTAAGGAACAGAACTTTAAGGACATCAGCCTGAGAGACCCCACAAGAAATGTCAGAAACAAACAGCTTTTCTTTAAAGATAGCCAATTGTCAAGAGAAATAGACTTAGTGTAGGGACATAGTCCTTCCTTTATATGGTAGAAAGAATAACCTCATCTGATTCCATTCTTATTTAGTAAGTACAAAACAATTTTCTTCAGAACTGTGTTTTAAGCGCTGATCAGTCATAAAGAGCTTACAAAAGTAGCCGGCTATCTGTTAAGATGATTATCCCCAAATTAAAAAGTAATAATGGCCTTTACATCCTATTAAATGGCCCTGTATTTATTAAAAATATCCAAAAGAAGTTATGGACTTTTCAAAAGCATGTAGTAAAAAAWCCCTAAATGAAATATTTATTAATACTTACTTATTACAGTGATGTTTGAGATGTTTCCTATAGCTGTCTTCTTGAAATAATACATCTGGATTACAGGTTGTGAGCCAATCGGCGTCTTGCAGCATTGGCTGTGAACTCTGGGCTTTTACTTTCTTGCCTTTCCTCCCTCTGGGCACTGGTGCAGACAGACCTACATAAAACCCCAATACTTCTTATACAATCTGAATAGAAAAGCTCTCACCCCAAACTGCATTACAAACATACGTTAAAAGCTAAGTATCACTGCTATATTAATTTCTTTGTTGGCAACACAACCACCAAAAACTGAACAGCAACATAATTCAGCACAGAAAATTGCAAATCGCAAAATCAACCAAAACTTTCATGCAAATTTAGGTGTGAAGATTTCAAAAATTCAGAGCGCTAGCCAGAAAATGGTGTTATATAAATATTTCTTGTAAAAACTCTCATGAATCTGAATGGCCATAAGAAAACAAGCTTTCTGATTCATGGCAATTTGAAAGAGATTAACTCCAGCAGTAAGTGCCACTTACAAATTATGCTAGAATATTTGTTCAAAACTGATTTAAGGGAAAGAGCATCCAAAGTGTCTGAGGGAGACTTCCCCTTTAAGTACAGACCAAGTCAAAGCCCACCTTACTCATAAAATCTGACAAGATCCTACGGCATGTCAGAATGGCTATAGTTTAAACTAAATACATAGCATGACTGAAGAAATTCTTTCCTATTCACTAGCATCATTATTTGATTGTGGTAGACATACCGGAATGATTAACCAAAGCTCGAGTTTGCCCATCTGCAGTTGGAGTGATCAGATCCCAGATGAAACTTTTGATATTTTCATCCCCTTTGTAATGATTAAGACAATATACCAGGATAGTCCGGCAGATGGTTTCCACATCTTGTTCTGTTAGCTGACGTTTATAGCGCCCATGTGAGAGGATGTCAGTCCACCGACCCCAGCTATAAGAAAAATACGTTCAATACAACAGCCAGGGCACTGGTGTTTTAATTTGTGACTTTCAATTTAACTCTTTGTACCGAGCAAGTTGGGACCTCCTTTGTTAGCACTAATGCATTTTGTATTTGCAGGTTACATCAGGGAATCCAACTTCCAGCACTAAAGAGTTAAGAATGTTTATTTTACAGAACAGGCAATAAGTTCACTGCTCGTAAAGCTGCACTTGAACTACACTCAAAATAATAAAGTACATATGTTTAACTCTAATGGTCCCAGTAAGCTACAAATAGGAAATTCAACCATTCCTACAATCATGGGATTTGGGGAATCATTCTTATTTTGATCCTGAAATCCATTATTAGCAATTGTTGTACGCAACTTCCTAAAAGACAGATACTCATTCTGAAGCCTGCTGTGTTAGCAGTCAAATATAGCTACTTGCTTGCAAAGAGATAAAATTCAAATTGGTAAATCCAATGGGGAAAAACATAAAGCATGAAATAGCTGAATTTATGTAGTGCCGAAATACCAGAATCTGTGTTGAAAACCTCTAGATTGACTGTTGATTTCACAACCACATTGTTCTTTACAAATACACTGTTATTCTCCACAACACACAGAAAAGAAAGATTAAACCTCAGTAACTCAGGAATTCTTTACACTATGAGAAACGAGAAACAAATATTCCACCATCACAAAACTACGTATCTCACCAGTGAGCTCATAGCCATCTGTGAGCCACTCAGACACTTTAAGCTAAATAACACTTATATGAGCAACTTATATATATAGCAACTTAAAATCTCACTGGCATGCATGCAGTATAATGAGGTAAAGGTTACACAGTAAGAGATTATGTGAACATGTCCAAGAGAAGGATGAGTTATTTACTATATATCATTTTCATATTTTCAGTTCTTTAGCCACAATCAGTGTATTTAATCTGTATATCCTTACCCATAAACCAACAAGTTCTTCTCCACCCTGAAACATTCACTTCTTGCATAACCCTGTGATTTGTCCTGAGGCCTACGGGGCTTTGTGCTAGGCTTTTCTTCAGAATCACTTTCCAGGTCTGAAAACTCCATCAGTTCATCCTCTTTCACTGCACTGTAGAGTCTGGTTTGCTTTCTTACTCTTGGTGTATCAATCACTAAGTTATTCTAAAATGAAAGTGAAAATGTAGACATTTAGGAGGGGAGGGAAATCTTCAATTTAATTGTACTAGGAGCTATCATAAAGCTCTTACCCTTCCATTTAAAGCATCAATATCCAGCTCAGCTTTCTTTGCCCACTTCTGCCAAAAATTAGGGTCATCCAAGGAAATGTCTGTCCTGTTCCCAGACGCAACAAAACTAGCCTAGTAAATGTGAAAACACATGGTTTCTTAACTGCATGCTACAAAGAATATCTGTTTTCACTGGTAAATGCAATACTCAGGACTTATAAAGTGGTAGTTTCAAGGAAGTAAAAAGGTAAGCCTATAAACTATCATGACTGGAAATACAGATATCCCAACATTTGTGAGGAAAATATTTGAGACAAGTACATTGAAAAACTAAATTGACACAGAAGGCAATTTAATATTACTTCATCTACCCTGGTCACATTGTATTAATTTTTCTCTGAATGTCAATGCACACCTTTGCAAACGTTGAGCCTTTTCCTTCAGATTCAATAGTAATCGTGTGTGTTCGTCTTAAGAGAATCTGATCAATATCCTCTTCACAAAACTTAGACCCTTCATCCTCCTCATCCATCAGAGCACCATATGCCCCCTTCCGAAGAAGATCTTCTATTTCTTTCTTGGAAAGCTGTTGCACCTGTAACATATAAGAGAGGGGTTTTGGTTTTTTTTTGACATCAGCCAATGTGTACATCTGACAGCACGATCAGACTGATTGTCCTTTTATTTAGCATTTTAAGAACTGAAACTCTAAGATAATGTGGTGTTGGTCAATTAAACTTTCATGCTGAAGTCACCTTTAGAAGAAGAATACGAACAGCAAAATTCTTAGGGTGAAGTTATACGAGTGGTTTAAACAATTTAATAATTCATTGTCACTGAATCCCTTTACTTTAGCTCTGATGACTGCTAAACTCCTCCTGGGAGCAAATTTTACTTACTTACCTGACAAAAGCAAAAAAAGTCCAAAGCAAAAAGGCTACACCAGAAAAAGCTGACTAGAAGAACTTCAAAAAGTGCCAGGATCAACGTAATGTAAAGGGCGGAATGGTGAGAACGGATGAGGATTGAGGGAACATGACTCCACCTGCCCCCTTTTGGCAATAAGTAAGCCATTAGATAGGCTGAGCCAGTTCATGTAGCCTTGCTCTTAATTAACCCTACTTTAAAATACATGCCATACTCCATCTGAAAACCATCATTCTCCAGCTAAAACGCAAACAAGCAAGAAAAGTGTTACACATTCATAGCATTTGTTGATCATGTCCCTTAATATATTAATTCTCACCCCATTTGTAGCGTTTTCTCTTCCGCTCATAGATTGTAGCACAGCCTTATCAAGGCCAAGCTTCAAGCTAGCTTTGTCAAACATTTCCCTTTCATAAGAATTCCTTGTTATCAACCTGTAAATTTTCACTGATTTGCTCTGTCCTATTCTGTGACATCGTGCTTGAGCCTGATGAAACAAAAATAGTGACAAAAGGAAGAAAAAAAATTAAAATAATCAATACAGAGAACTTACTTTAAAAGTTATTGCTTCCAATATAAATAATCATCTTTACGCTTTCAAGAGAGGAATAACAGATAATTTCTCTTGTAGGTGAAGAAAATTTCACAGCAAAAAGGCAAAGAAAATTTTTCAATAAAATCATCTCTTGTAATATTACCTGGAGGTCATTTTGGGGGTTCCAGTCTGAATCAAAAATGATGCAGGTATCAGCAGCAGTAAGATTAATGCCCAAACCTCCTGCCCTTGTACACAGCAGGAAAACAAACCTATCAGAATCAGGTCTTGAAAACCTGTCAATAGCTGCCTGACGCAAGTTGCCTCTTACTCGGCCATCAATTCGTTCATATGGGTACCTGAAATAAAGATGCATTATAAGGAGAACTCTACTGCAATAGCATTGTTTCTTTGTAAGAATATGCAATTAAAAAAAAGGAAAATATACTACTATAGCATCAAAAGAACTACCACAAACTGAGTGACTTGTCCTGTATCCACTAACTTCATCAGTAGAAGACATACTACTTTGTCTCCTGCTTTGCATCTTTTGGTAAAGAACAGACTTTCACTCCACGGAATGCAATAAACTTTTAGGCTTAAGCTAAAAATCTCTAGAGCCACCAAAACATTTATCTGCATAGTAAACAAAGAGGTTTAAAGCTCTCCATGTGAGGCCATTTCGTATTCACCCAAAAGAAAAATCTCAGTACTTGCAACTTACAGGTATGCTTTTCCCTTTAGTCAGATCACTACAGAAAATACTGTAAAGTGTTTGAATTTCATCCCTTTTCAATATGGATTACTCACAGGTTAAATACTGTGGCCACTGAGGAAAGCACAGTTTATTTAGTATTGTATTATATTGTTGCTCTCACCGTCTTTGAATGAGGTAGTCTTCCAGTATGTCCAAGCAGCGCACCATCTGGGAAAAGATAAGCACCCTGTGGCCACCAGCCTTCAGTTTTGGCAGCAGCTTGTCAATCAGTACTAGCTTGCCAGCAGCCTGGATCATTGCCTGGAGCTGAAAATCTGGAGAGTCGGCATTGTGTGTTTCTTTAAACTCTTCCAAAATTTTCTCTTCAGCACCTGCAAAGATTGGATAGCAATACATGAACACTGCAAAGGGTTTTATTAATAAACAATGAGCTTGCCTTCAATACCCTATAGAAACTGCAGGAATGTTTTAAGCATTATGTGAATAAACATTTATAAAAAATATTAAGTTTAAATTTAAAGCAAACATATACACAAATACAGCATAAATAAAAAGTAACTTTGAGCGTTCATTCTTTTTTTTCTCCTCTTTTAAACAGGAGTAAGCCCTTTCCTAAATAAATTCATACAGCTATTTGATGCACACAATTTAATGAAAAATTAAGAAAAAAGATTAAAAAGTAAACCATATTCCAACCGATCAAATGGATTTTCTGTCCTTTTTTAAATGCAACATGAAAGAAAAAAGTATCTCATTTCCACAGGAAAATACCAGGAATACAAATCACATTTGATGTCTGTGCCTCCAAAACCAAAACCAGGCTTAAACACACGCATGACCTGGACCTGCTCCTTCCATTATTAATTATAGACTCAAAATCCAAACAATGAAAAAACTGATTTCGGGGGGGGGGGGGGGGGGGGGGGGGGGAGAATAAGCAGCTGTGAAATTATTATTTTACCTTCTATTTAGCTTTCTTTTCTCACTGAATGATTTTTTTTTTTGTTCAGCTTGATGAAGCTATCCAATGTATAATGTTCTTTCTCACCACTCTCTTTGCCTATGAGCGATACGTACAGCAGCAAATATTTCCTTATACTGCTCATTACCTGAAGACTACAGACCAAGTTCAAGTTTTCTCTTCAGCCTCTCCTATGCTTTTATTCCATTTTTTGTCACTTCTACAAACAGTGGGCTACTCCGAGAATTATCATATTACTGTTCTCGGCTACGTAAAAGGTTAGGAATCTTCGTTCTAAGCTTATTTCACATCCAAATAAACCCTTTTTTGGAGTTGTCTTTTTCAGTCCCTCTGCTGTTGTTTGTTAAAAAAAAAAMCAAAACAAAAAACAACAACAACAACAACACAAAAACAAAAAAACCCAAACCAAAATGTAGTTTATAAAGTATTTCTGGTTTGTATAATATTCAGCTTCAATACTGCTTCTGAATAACACAAGGGAAGGTAGGAGGGTTGGGGTGGGGGGGAGAAGCTTACTGCCAGGCTTCTGCTGAGCATCTCTCTCATATCCCAGTTCTAAGTAGATCCCTGTAAACAAACATGCAAACGCACCCTCCCTGTGTGATCGCTGGTTCAGTGCCTACTGTAATGTGGCATCTTAACTAGATACCACCCTAAGCAGGCTGTCTGACAGCTTCGTATTAGTCAACACACTTGCACTACTAGCTTTTACAGAACTCAACGGACTCAAGATGTGACCACACTTGAAGGTAGTTTTACATCCCTAATTTTTCCTTATCTGGATTCCCTACTCAAAACATTACTGATCCTAGTGGTTTGCATGTAAGAAAAATAAGCCCACGTGAAAATAGTACGATCAGACACTCCTTTAAGTTCCCTTCAATCATATCACTTCCCATCTTGTAAAATGGGCAGAATTTCGAGTAGGAAATCTCAGATTCTGTACTGAGCTTAGGCAATTTCAGGATATAGTAGGCTGTCAAGTAGTTCATATACAGTAACTTCAGTGATCTTTCTTGGTTACATTATTTATTTCTTACTCAGCTGTGATATCCAAATTTAAGTTTCACTACTATGAAGTAAACCAATATGCAAACACAGCATCTGCAAAAGCAAATCACCTAAGCAAGCACTCCACAACAAAACCACAAACAGGTCTAATGAATGGTGAATTTTCAGCATCAGAGTTTGGTTGCAGCAAGACCCACTTCCATAATAGACCACGACCTCCAAAAATCTGCTCTTTCAATAACCCTATCCTAGCTAAACCCTGTAAAAGACCTCCCTGACTTTTTAATTTCTACTTCAACTGCAATTAAGTGATGTACATTGAGTAGCCTGTTACCCAGAAGTTACTTGACATAGTACCTGTAGGTCTGTAACACTAGTGCCTATCCTAGTTGATTTTCAGTAGTGGATGAAAGGAAGGTATTTGAATGTGTGCTTGGTCCGTCAGGGAAACCTCCACTTCCACTCCTAATTAGGAGAGGCTTCCAGGGCTCAAGAGGGCATAAGGAACACAGTAAGAAACCTTTCCAGTGTTCAACACTGTAGGATGTTTAAGTAGAGAGGCACTCCCCACTGCTGGCTCTTGGAAACAGAGAAAGAGGAATAATGTATAAATACTTGAGAATGGTTGCTATGGAGAAAACAAGGAGTCCAGCTCTAAGAAAAATGACAGACAATGCTTTGCCCAAGTTGGTTGGAGAATACACAAAATGCAGTAACTCCCTCCAGAAGTCTACTCAGAGACAGTCTCACCAGACCACCATTCTCCCCTCCACAGAACAGATCTACCAATCAAGAAACAAACAAAAAAAACCGCTCTACATTCAACTCCTGCCATACTACTTCCATCAGATAACCTTCTATGGCTCTTAACTGAAGATTATCTAGAAGACTTGCTTGCAACTTTTATGCAAAACAAAACATACAGTGTTCTACTTGGATATTCAAATACACATGCAGTACTGCTTGCTCACAAAACCTGTAAACTTGGAAGATGATGAGGATTCAGAGACACCTTTATAAAAGCAGTTAAGTCTCAAGAACTTACTACCGCCACAAATCATTAATCAGGAGAACATTATGCAACATCATGTACTAGCACTGCAAGACCTCTTGGTAGAACTACAATAAACTCTGTCCTAGAACTACAAAGGATGTATTTATTTAGTTCCATCTCCACACTAACAGTAGTCAGGATTTATTTATTTTTTCCTCAAATCTGAAGGCTTGACCCACCTGCCATGTTGCTGCATGACACCACGCAAGTCTGAACGTTCAAAAGTCACAAAAATGCTATAAATGCAAAAGTGTTCAAGAGACAAACCCACCTCCCCTTATCAGGGTTAAGATACAGTCATCATCAAAAAATACTTGAAATTTTCTATGTAGCCACCTGGACTTCAGCAGTCTCTAACAGACACTAAATGATACAAGACTTCTGAGGAAAAAGATCATTGCTGTCGGCAACCCTGCAAGCACTACTCATGAACTCTATTTGACAAAACAAAGTAGCAGCAAAATATTCAGTTTATTTCTTTTAGCAAACATGAAATAAGGAAAAATAATGGCAAAGTTAAAAACTAGCTGAAAACCAAGAAACGTAAAAAGCATCAAGTTCAGAAGCTCACAACCTGAACATCGTAAAGTACTTTCTGGTTAACTCATTATATAATGGGTTAACTTAAAGCAAAGAACCAACAAACAAAAAACCCCTACACCAGAACCACAAAGCTACTTTACTGTATGCTCATCTGAGTTTAGAAACTGAGCAGCCCACCAGCATGGCTGGGTTGAAGTACTTTAGAGTAACCCTATATCATGTCTTTGGAGTAATTACTTGCGCATGAAATATAATTAGATGTCATTTCGTGAATCAGTTTAAGCATTTTTTCCCCCCATTTAAACAAAAATGTCAAGAAAAAAAACATAAGCACTGCAATATGGAAGTCATACAATAAAAAAACTGAAATCCCATATGGCTCTTGAACAAACCAGTCTTTCATCATGAAGCTTATAACCAGCATTAAACCAACCATAGCATAAATCATATACAGTAAGGAAGAGGAGTTGGGAAACAAGAAACTAGTAGAATGCAACCCTGTACGGAGGCTTGTGTTACATCCTCAAACGGAAGATTTGATTTGACCAACACATACAAGTTTAACACGCTTCGGACGGCTATAGCCAGCTGGTTCATCATATGGTCAGTCACTGGAACAGGGTCCCCAGGTAAGTGGTCATGGCACCACGACTGTCAGAGTTCAAGGAGCATCTGGATGATGCTCTTAGTCATATGATTTAGTTTTAGGTAGTCCTCCGAGGAGCAGGGAGCTAGACCCGATGATCCTTATGGGTTTCCTTCCAACTTGAGATATTCTATGATTCTATAGTACTTGCCATAGATAATCTTGATCTAAAACCAATAGCATCACACTGAAAAACAGTGTTTGTCATTGAAGTCTAAAGATGACATTCATACAAATCTTCTTCTGACTAGTTAAATTAGGAAAATGAACTGACAACACATGGCCATAAAAGCAGGCCTGATCATCATCTCTTACCCCACAACTTTTATTCAGAAATTTTAAGTTGCTATCTCAATGTTCTATGGCAAGAAAATAAGTAGCGGCTAACTATAACTCTGAAGAAAAAATTGCCATATTTATGCCAGCATCCAACAACTTGCATGATAACTGAAGTCTTGTTTGTCAGAAATCACAGAACGGAAAACTTGATAATACCAACACTAACTCTGTCAGGGCTAGGAAGCGTTGGAAAAAAGATGAAAAAGACAGCACAGATGTCTTCAAAAGCAATGCTCTCCTGGCTAGCAGATATCCATACCTAAGAGAACCTAAAAGGTTATCTCACTTTTACACTTAAGATAAATGAATAAATAAAAAGACACACTAGAATAGAATTTCTAACTTACTGAAGTGCCTTACAACCATTTTTCGAATAAGGAGAAAAATAGGAGGCCTACCATTAATAAGGTACGGATGATTGCAGCATTTTCTTAGTTCCATCATAGTGTTTAAAAGATTAGGTACATTTGCCTGACCTCCACCCTTGGAAAGAAATGTGAAATTCTTTTCAAGAATAGCACGATAGTATTTCTTCTGAATATTTGTCAGCTCAACTTCAATGATGGTTTCCTCTTTGGGGGCCAGGTTCTTTTCTACATCCTCCTTGAGACGTCTCAGCATCATCGGCTTCAAAATAGCTTGGAGTTTTTGCACCTAGGAAATACATGTTTAACAAATGACTGAATTAAAACCGCAAGGCTTCAAATATTTACTTTTCAATTTCCTTAACTCTAAAATCCTTGTTTCCTACCTCAGATCCCAAGTAGAGAGCATTTGTAAAAAAAAAAATCTTTCCTCAATGACTTAGAGACTGAGTTCTCCTTGTTAACTCAGTGACATACACACTTCTAAAGTCAATTTTTAGTGTGCAACCCTTCTGTTTAGTGAATGTTATTAAACAGACCTCACTTAGAACTATCCTTCTAGACAAGGACAGTACTGCACACCAGTCATACAGAGCTAACCCTAAGTAAGCACAGCTATATAAGCAAATCTGACTGTAAGATCAAGTTTTGCAGTTAACTTCTAACCACTAAACACAGTGTTTAATGCTATTTTTTCCCTTTATATATCTGCTTCTAATTTCTTTTCTTATTTCCCTAGTTTTGACATCCACTGAAGTAGAAAACTATTTAGGCCTGGTCTCAAAATGAAAACATTTTATTTCTGTAAATTTTTAAACACACTGATAATTTGTAGTGTCTCCAGGTTTTGCAGCATATACTTTAAGACACATCCTAAATGGGGGAGGGGGGGAAGAAATGTCCATTTTCCTCAAAACAAATTAGCTAAGTTTCGTCCAGTTTTTGTAAGTCCCTTACATAAAAAGCTCAAACATATTCCATATAGGAAAAGACTGGCATTTAGGATTTTTTAGGTTATCTCTCAAAGTACAAGCCACCTCAGTGTTGAAGAGCAGATAATTAACCCTGAAATTGGTCGTCATCTCCTGATGCAGAGCTGCACAGCAGAAACGTGAACAAAAGACACTTTCTCCTGAATTCGCATCATTCCCTTAGTGATAAAGCAACTTCAGGAGAAAAAAGATAAATTAGTATGGAGGGTGAACAAATAAAAAAATACATGGAATAGGATTGCAAGGAATGGAGGAGAAAACCCACATCACTAACTCATAATCTCTCCCACCACTTGAAAGATAAATCAAATTCCAAAACATCTAATGGTGTGTCAGCAGAGAAGGCACTTATTCCAAAACTACTTGGCCCAAGCAATCCAGGCTCCAACTCTGCTGGAGCAGAATATGTTCCATGTATGGCTTCAAAAATTTCCAGTTCTGCTCTGCTGACATTTTGAGCTGGCCAGACAAAAGCTATGTTGAGAGTTAGGATATATTAACTCCAGCTCAAACACTATATTACCAGGACTATATGGCTTCTGGATCAGAGCTGGCTCACTTCCATTCAGGTCAGAGTCCATTCTGACTGGCATGCAACTGCCTGCACAATCTGTGGAAACATATTCTGTGATTCCCTCAGGACACGCTATGATTTTTCCAGGAGGTAAGGGGCTGGGGGGAGAGCTGTTTTGTAATTTAGACTATTAGCTATGAAAGAGTTGCTCTCAAAGAAAGTTAACAAATTCAAGCAGTCAAAAGTTGAAATTGAATTTTCACACAGTTGCACTGTTTTGCATTTTTCATAAAGTTGCACACAAAAATGCATGCAATCGTGAAGTTAGATTATCATAGAGTGCAAAGGGCCAAATTAAGGTGCCTAAATTAAGATGCCATGCTTCAGTTAACTCCTAACATTAGGGTGATTTGACTGTTACCTATTGACTTTTAAAAACATTTTCATACATACAAGAAGAAATCTTTTATATATCATCATCAGAAGCTTTTACATTTTAGATCTAAAACATGCTGCATTGAGGGTCTTTCATTCTGCATTGATTTATGCATTTCTTTTCTTGGACAGTTTGAGAAATCTGTTTCTGAGTCAGTCAAAAAAATCTCCCTCCATTTGGCTACCTCTTGCTAAACTAGGTTTCAAATATGTTCCTGTTTGCACAGAGGTCATTGATAAAACTCTCAGATGTTAACTCCACAGAAGTTACAGAGAACAGTCCCCTCACTCTGATACTGATGCTTAAGGAAGAATGTCAACTGACAAGTTAATTCTCTTAGAGTGAACAAGCAATTCTAGAAGTATTTTCATCCAGCAACTGTTACAAGACATCCCACCTCCATTTTTAAACACCATATTTTAACGAGGGAAAACTTTCCCTGTTTCTGCATGACCAACAGACAAAGGATTAAAAAAAACAAACAAACAGTGATAGGGCAAAATGACTTTTGGTCAAAAGCAAAAAACTTAACAAAATGAAAACAAACAAAAAACCAGGGATAAAACTACTGTGGTCTTCCAAAAAGTAAATGGGTATTACTTGTAAAAACAAGTAATGAAGTTCAGATATAATAAAATGGATAAATTCACAATATCTAAATAGAAAAGTAAGTGTTCAGGAGAAGTTTACCTGTTCTTCAGTTTTCAGATCACCAAATTCTTGCATGAATGTGGTTTCTGATGGGAAGCGACCTGGTTCCAAGAAGTGAAGCAAGCTAAATAGCTCTTCTACAGTATTTTGCAAAGGGGTTCCAGTAAGCAGCACTTTATGTTCCTGAAAGGTTAAGAAAGAGTTGCCTAAGAATCCATCTAAATTCATTTTCAGTGGAGAAATACACAAAATTATCTTTTTTTTTCCTATATGTACCTCTCATCTTTGCTTCCTCTCCCCTCCCTCAGCTACTTACATATCACTCTTTTCAAGACATTTCTAACTAGTATTCTGGCCTTCCTTCAGCGATAGCCCAGAAAAACACTTCACTACTTAAGCCCCTTCACAAGAAGAGATTTTACTGATCCACAATGTCCCAGCACTTTCACAAATGCAATGAACTTTAAATGGCAAAATAACAGCTGAACTTATCCCATCACTTCCAGTACAAATCCATCGATTTACCACACCTCCAATAGACCTCAGTGCATGAATCTCTTCAGGGCAGGTCTAAGTTTCTAACATAGGAAACCTGAAGCAGAGTCCTACTTTCCATCTACACGCAACGGAGCATGACACGCATGTCAGAGCATGACACTGGCAGAGACAAGAGGAAAACGTGCATATTGCTTTAGAGGAGGAGTCCAGAGAGGTTAAGAAACTAGCCCAAGGTCAAACATGAATTTAGTAGTAGAACAAGAACTGAAGTGAGAAGTCACATATCTCCATCTATAGCCACGTCTATAAGCTCAGCTTTCCTCTAATAGCAACCATAATAAGGAAAATAAATTGTACCCAGCATTTTTACAAACTTTCATTTGTTAAGCCTCAAGTCTCCTTCAAGAAAAGTATTGTTTAACAAACAGGTGAAAAGAAACTAAAAGTGATCTATAGGTCACCAGTGCTCATGTAAGCTATTGTTTATGCCTCTTTATTCTTATCAGAAATAAGAGGTTTTGAGATCCAGGTGTTAACTTAGCATGACTGCATTCCTCTCACATTTTTAAAGAACCTCCTGACAAAAAAAAAAAAAAAAAAAAAATTATTTTGCCATTTAAATGGTAAATACCTTTAAGAACCATCATCTTATTTTTCTCTGTGTGCTTAATACACATATTTTGTGCACGTAATATAATACATATTTATGTAAGCATCAGAAACCAACTCACTCTTCCCCTCCTTAGTCAGTCTGAAAGAACATCCTTATGGCCACACAACAAATTAACATTGGAGCTGACATTAATGCAGAGCAGTTTAACTCTCACACCTGTATTTGGCCACCTGACCACATTACACCTTTAAATAAATGTCTATGTGAAGAAGTGACTATGGAGTAAGTCACATGAAAAGAGAGAAAGGAAAGAATAAATTTATCTTGATTCTCTTAACAGAATCCACACAACTCTAGGTCTAAATCAATGAAGAGACTTATGAAACATTAGCACTCCAAAATTGAAGGTATGCATATGCTTTCAGGTATTTTAAAGACTTTCTCAGCTGCATTCCCTCATTCTTCTTAGCACTCCATGATTTTACTTGAGAAGAAAACCTTTTATTTTACTTTTTGATGAAACCATAAATCAGGAGYAATAAAAATACAGAAGATGCAAATGTAAGAGATGTACACACTGACCAGGTCCATCATCTTGAGTCCCTCCAAAAGTTTACAGTTCCTGTTTTTCAGCCTGTGGGCCTCATCAATGACCACGCAACGCCATGGAATGTTACGCAGCTCCGGGCAGTCAGTCAAGATCATTTCAAATGTTGTGATAATGGCGTGGAACTTGTAGGACCCCTTTATCACACGACCCTAAAAAGAACAGCAAAAGTTAAAGTAAACTCCCTGGCAAAGAAAGGAAATACATTTGTTTCACCTTCAAAATTCATTCTTTAAAAATACATAACAGTACAATGGGCAAGATATTTTAAGTAAATGAAGTCATTATTGCTGACTTAATGAGGGAATACAAATGTGTAAGTTTACTACTGGCTTCATGCTAGTTATGTTTTTAATCCTGTAAAAAGGCACACAGAATCACTGCATATTCATTACAAAGGTGTTATACAAGTATTTCAGTCATAATTCATATGGATTATACTAATGCCTTGAAGCATTAATGTATTGCTGCAATATTCAAATAAGGTTTTCAGACTTTGTCAAGAGAATTTTCTTTTTTCTTTTAAATCAAAGGTATGTGACGGTCCTCCCAAACAATCCAAATAAGCTAGAAGTACATTAAGGCTTCATTTTAATGACTATTAGAATATTTTGCTCCCAATAAACAGTAATTTTTTCCTGATGGACATCAAGTATTCAAAACACCTACAATTCTAGCAAACAGCTTTGAAAAGAAGCAAATCTCTGAACTCTTAAATGGAGAATGTATATCTCTGCATACATTTCCTTGATATTTTTGTAAACTTTTGTTAAGGAAAGTTCAACAGGATGATTTATTTGATGTCTGGCACCATATTCACTATTTATTTCATCAGTTGAGGGTCTTATTTTCAGGGCTGATACTAAGGCTCTGTTTCAAAAAAAAAAAACACCTGAAAAAACTTTACTCAATAAAAATTAACACCTTTCTGACATCATGCTGTATTTCTTCCCAATGTTGTTCAAAGAAAAATGCAACTTGGTATCTCCAGAGTCATTGGGTCTGCGCAGAAACACTGTCTCTCTAAGGATGGGCCTCACACAAGCTCAAACCCATTCTACATTTTCAAAGCAGGACTATGTTGTGGGTTGTATATTGAATACATTTCAAAAGAAACAGATATTTTACAGTAAGGTGACCATTTCTTCCTTCAAACACGTGCAAGTCTGAATCCTTTCATAAGTGACCTGCATATAATTCTCTCCAAACTGTGGGGATCAGAACTAGCTACTGATTCAATAAAATGATTGGAAACATGATATCCTGAACTCAACATTAAATGTGCCTATGCACATCAGAAGTATTTCAGAGGAAGTAATGACCTGCTCAACAGTGCTTTCTCGTGGCATAGTCCAGAAACATTTATCTTCTTAGAGAAAAAAAAGAGTTGTTACCTAACAAACAGCAAATGAAGATACAATAAGTGGTCAACTTAGAAAGCCAGCAAATTGAAATGCTGTAACCTTTTCATGAGCCAGATATGACTGTGAAAATACGAGAATGCAGCCCAGGAGATTGTTTCCAAGTAGCGGAAAACACTTGATGAGGAACCTTACGAGTGTACGGCAAGCAGCGCTCTTCAAAAATGATCACTACATAAAGCGGCACATCCAGGTGAAGCAAAAATCATAAGAGGGACCCTTGATTATATATTTAGAGCTGTCTAAATTTCACATTAAAATACACATAGTGGTCTTGCCACAAGAGCTCACATCATTTGAAAGACAGTCAAATACTGTACTGAATAACACAGGAGTAAATCAAGCAGAAAGCTCCAAGAGCTCTCCAAGAGCTTTAGAAGGTGAATGATGTTGTTCTTTAACAGTTTCAGGCCTCCAACACTTGGAGAAGTATGGGAAAGAATCCTAAGTAATCCTATTAATGTCACATTGAGAAATTTAAATGTAGAAACTATCAGGAAAGTGACCTACAGCATTGTCAAGGTGAATTCTTGGGCAACTAGGAATCAATTTATCCTGTTTCAGTGTGGTATCCAAATGAAGTTCTCTGATGTTAGAACCACAGGAATTTCATAGCCATTTACTCAGAGAAGTTCTTCCATTTGAGGAAATCAATCTTCCTAATAGGTAGCAGTTTCCTGTTCTGTTTGGTAAATTCTTCTGGAAGTAACTCAAGCAACAGAGGTAGCCACAAGGTACAACAATTAGATATGAATATAAAAGTTGGGCTACGTTTTGGGGTATTACCTCTTAGCAGATACAAACTGAGAAGATCAATTGTATAAGAAGTGGACTTCTAAGAAGATGCACGTTCCACCAGTGGGAACCATGAAAGATTATTATGGTCTTTTCCCACCAAACCTCAGACTCCACTTTGAGGAACAAGAGAACACGTGCAAGAAATGTGCATGTTAACCAATTATAGCCAGAAGGCATCTGGAAAACTAAGTCACAGCCACTTTCTAAAATGGAATTTGACATCATCTTCGGTGAAAGACAGACTCCCTCTTGGTGAAATACTGCCTTAAACTGCTGCACGCTAGCCATTCTTTGCAGAAATCTGAGGTAATCCTATGCTGATGACATGTTCATAGCTCAGTAGCTTATCAGCAAAGAAGAAAACCATGCAGGCAAGAAAATACTCTCTTAAGCCAGCACCCACTGAGCCCAAAAGGAATGAACCAGGTAAGCCAGAAAAAGTCCTGAACATCAATAGCATTACTTTGAGTTAAAATCAACCAAGGGCAAGGTGTTCCGTTTCTACACGTGAACCAAGTCATCATTTTTAGTCATCACTGCACTGCAAAGTAAATTTCCCTCACAAACAAGTCAACTCTTTTGCAGGGCTCTGTCATTAATTTTATTTGGCGTATATAGTTTTCCTGATCTTACAACAGAACTCTTTCTCAGAGGTAGAACACTACAGAAGAGCAACTGGCTTATTTGATATTCCAACCAGGGAAGGCCCCCAGAAGGACCTTTTAGTTATATTGCTCAAGAACACCAGAAGAGGCTTCCCTACGTGACCCTCACAAGCAATAAGGCAGGAAGGCATTTTAGGGGAATGTCTCTGTTAGCGTAGTGTCCTTAGTGTTGAAGTCACACCACTGCAGAAATGTATTTTGTTATCGACTGCTCTCTAGCTTTCCACAACAACTTGACTTTGGTTACTGGTGTTGACTCTGAAAAATCACATGACTGCAGATGGGGTAGGTGCTTCTTACACATGCTGTCTCTTATTATTGCCCTTCAAAAAGCCACTCAGATTTTCTCAATGTTCAACTGTTTTTTTGAGAAACAGCTCAGCTTGAGAGGCCTCTTTTCATGTTAAGACCTAAAAAGCTAAAGATGCCGATGYCTGCATTGATATGTTTGGCAAGGGGATTAGAAATGATACTGCCAAAGCCCGCCTTCTTTCTCTCCCTTCTCGTCCCCCATCGTATACCCACTGATGGTACTTTAGAGGATGCCAGACTGAAGACTACATGGGGATTCTTTTTGTCAGAACATGAAGAGATTTTTTTTCCCCACAATTCAGTTTCTACCATGCGTCTCAGAGCTGACACAGTCTTGCAAAGAAGGTGATTTCATGACACATCTAAGCTAGCTCCCACCAAAAGGACGAGTTCACTCCATTTCTCCTTTATCCCCAAGCATGGCAGTTGTCTGATTCTCCTCTTAAGCCAGTTCAGGGAGCAAAGCTATYAAAAAATGATTCATTTTTCTGTGCCATGAGTGCTTTGTCATTACTCGCTATGGGGTCAAATGACTGCCATGGTCATTGCAAGAGGTGAGTTAAGAGTATGGCAATAGAGGGAACAAAACTCTCTGCAGCATCTTGCTTTAAATCCTTTTAGTTGTCTTTAGATCAATGAAACGATATTGCCAAAATAACATTAAGAATCTGCACAGTAAATGGGATTTTTCTGATGATGTTCCTTCATGCTACGTAACTGCTGCATCCTAAGGGGAAGAACACACTGAATACAAGCACCGCTTAAATAACAAACAAACATGATTTTTAACACAGGAAAGACTTCAGTAGAGACAGTATTTGCATAAACCCAAATTTTTAGATTTGGTATAAAATATCTATCTCTGATAAGAAATAATTTTAAAATCAGGAAAAGTACAAATCAATTCCAGTTCATTTGTGTATAATACTTCCAGGTAAGAAGCTAAATGTGATTACTATCGTAAGGAATATAAGCCATTAGACCTCAGTGTAGCAACTGTTATTCAAATCAATCTTAACAACAACGCATATTATTTTTTATTTGAAAGTTTCTTTGATAAATTGCTGTGAAAATGGTTATTTTCTAGGCCAAACTACTATAAATTACTATGTGTTTTTCTACTATATTTAAGTACATGATTCTCTTTCTGTTTGCCCTAATGGCATGTCAAGTTGTGCCACAGTCATCACCTTCAAAACAGTTTTTACTCAGTTCTTTCCCTGTAAAAGCATATTTTCTACCTTGCAACCACCGTCATAGCTTTGCTCTAAGGACTCCGGTTTTTCAACACTTGTTTTGAGGACAGGAAGTGAGACCTAGGCAGAACTGGACTACCCACCGCATTGCTGTAACTTTTCTGCTCTTTATTAAAGATTTCTTTCCTCCTACACACTTGTACTACACTAGCCCTTTTAACCACAGTCTCTCAGTATGAACTCATGTTTAACTGGTCGTGTGTCATGAAACAAAAGGATCTGCATTTGTCTTACAGCCTTCCCAGAACCGAGCTTTCCCTACTGTAAGAATCACCTCCCTTCCTTGTCCACAGATAGCCCTATATTTAGCTATTCTGAGTATTGTTAGCTTGGATCCAATTTATTAAGTAATACAGCTTACTCTGTATCCATGAACTGTCTTAATTATTTACCACTCTCCCCATCTTTGTGTCATTTGAAAACTTCCTCCATAATGATTTTATGTTTTCTTTCAGGTCATTGATAAAAGTGTTATATAGCTCATGGACACGAACCAATCCCTGAAGAACTACACTGGAAATGCAAATCATTTCTCATTTACAATTACATCAAGAAATATCAGTTAGCCAGTTTTAAATCCACTTAATGTGTGCCATATTGATTTTACATCATTCTAGTTTATTAATCAAAATATGCAGAGGCATAAAATCAAATGCTTTACAGAAAATCTAAAAATATGAATTCACCACTATCACTTCTTTAAGCTCAGCTGGAAATAATACTCCACAATATATCAAATCAGGTTGAACTTCCACTCTTTTTTTCCTCTTACATGAGGAGGATTATGTTGTTTTGCAATAACATTCAATGTATGCTCATTATTTTCCCCCAATCCTGTTTACTTACTCTGGGAAAGCCATGCATTTAAGTGTAGAGATCTGTTGCTCTTTATAGCTTCAGTTTTCCAAATAATTTTCTGTTTCTACCCCCAATTTTTTCCGTACCTGCTTTCCTTCTCTCATAAGAACTATTCAACCTGAGCGCAGTAACAGATTCAAAATGTATCTGACTTACAAAACTTGATAAAGAAGCATTGACAAGTTTAATTTCTGCAAGCTGTTTTTTTCCTGGAATGGTAGGCAAAGATTGATTTTTAAGCTTGGTTCCAATTAAAGTAGTTTCTCCATTAAGAATCTTTTCTGCCAGCTCTCCTCAGGAACACAAAATAATGAAAACCTTGCATAAAACAATGAAACCCTGAACAAGAGTTGCACCATCTCAGTAACTCTTGGTCCACCTCTATTTCCAGCTGATCTCTTGGCTACTATTAAAAAGCACTGTCTTTATTAACACATATGCCTTCATTATTAGCTAAAACCTACTGTATCAGTACTAAAAACCTAATCAATGCTTAGATTAATAAACAACAGTAAAGCATATACAAAAAAAGAGAAAAAAAATCAGGAAAAGCTTTTACCTGTGGATCTTTGAAATACATTTCATACAACTGAATTGTCCGCCGGCTTGCCTGACTCCCATGATACACAACCACATTCAGCTCTGTCCAGGTGCGGAACTCCCTTTCCCAGTTGGGAATTGTGGACAACGGTGCAATAACCAAGAAAGGACCATGGATTCCTTTCAAATATATCTCATAGAGAAACGTAATGGACTGGATAGTCTTTCCCAACCCCATTTCATCTGCTAAAATGCAGTTTCGTCTGAAAACAATAATAAAAACCATCTGAATGATTTACTCCTAACTTAACACATAGAAAATCAGTAAGGAGCGAAACTGAATAAACCAGAAATTTCTAGAATGGCAAGTTTACACTGAAAAGACATCATAACCTTTTTGCATTTTGAATAAATGATATGATTTGTGATGCAATAAGCATGGATATATCCATTTTATGTACCTCTCAAGTTCACATGGGGGAGGAAGGGGCAGCAGGGGTGTGCATGAACACAAACATGCAAAAGCATTTGCCACAAGAAACTACCTAAAATATTCATGTTTTATGTAACATTATGTTATCCACCCAAAATTAGTTTGTATATGACTCCTGCAGCAAAAAATGAGACATATAAATAGTGCTAAGACCTCGCTTTAGAAAGGTTATTGTTTCAAATAAGCTATAAAAGTTCTTCCAAAGCAGGATTCAGCAGTAAGCAATATTTTACGTACGTGTTGTACCAATTGAAAAGAAGCCAGTTTACTCCCTCCAACTGGTATTCCCTGAGTTTGTTATTGTTTTTATACTCCCTGGAACTCTCCGATTTCTTCCAGTCATCGGCAGGAGGTCGCTCCTGTTTCAAATACAGCAAATCCCATTAGTGGTTTCTAAAAGACCACATTACTTTACTATTTTCAAATAAAATCCTCTACATGGAGCCAATTCTTACCACACGCTCTACTTCTGGCTCCCTAGACATCAGTTTCTCAAATTCTTCGATCTTAGCTTGGTCGATGTCTTGCTTGAGCTCCCAAGTGCTGTCTTCATAAGGAAGTGAACACCATTTCACCAGATAATGCGTTACAGGCTTTGTTAAGACAAAAATAAGATTACATCACGATTTAGAAAGAATGAAAGTGTAACCATTTTTACAGGAGATTTGCAGGCTAGATACAATTCAAAAAGCTTTACCAGACCTGAATGTCTGAATCAGCTGAAAGGATAAGCAAAAAGCAGGCTGACACCTTGACAACCTAACGAAGTAAGATCAGAACGCGGGGAATGCAGGCTTACCACCAAAACGAGCACAAAACTACGTTTGAAATCACTAAGGTTAGACTAAAATTTAGAAGTAAAACAATATTCGTTTTCCAACTGTTACAGCTTCTATGCTTTACCACATATTTAAACATTCAGCCGTTTTTTCTTATCAGTGTCATCAGAAACTTGCCAGCAGGCAACCCAACCATCACCATTCACTGATAGAGCAATATGGAAACACTGACACTGTCAGTGAAGTTTTCTATTCCCCCAGGACCAAAAAGGAGTCTCCTGGAAGACAAAGTGATCTTGTTCTGCAGAACAAGTCGTTAAAAAGTAAGAAACAGTGAATTCAGATCCTCTTCTGCAACAGATAGTCCAAACAATGTCTAAAGTATTATGACATTTAGCTAAGATTCTTGCAATTTTCATTTAAATTCTGTATTTCCTGCATGGACATCATATTTCTAGAGTATTAAATACCACCTTAGATCTACATATCAGAAGTTCTTCTTGGTGGTGGTGGTTTTTTTTGTTTTGTATTTTTTAAATATAGGTAACTTACAAGTTTGGAACTCTCACTTAAACCCCTATATTTTAGGGAAACTACTATATTAGATGACGTTTTCTCAAACATGTTCCTATTTTCTACACACATATACCCTGGTAGCTTCTGAAGTGTTTAATACATTCACATTTCTAAACAATAAATTCAAAACACAACGTCTATATGACTACAGACTTTCAGATGACTAAAAGTTTTGTTTACCTCTCCATTATCATCTGTGCTACGTGAAAAATCCATGATTCGATCAACTTCCACATAATCTGGATTAAAAAGCTCATCATCAATCTGTTCAAGGAGAGAGGCAAAAATGTAAAAGATATCTCTATTAGCCCTTCCTGAGAGGAAAACTTATTATATATTTCACCACGCAATAATATTTTGGGTCACGGTGACATAGAATTTCTATTTGGCAAACTTCAACATGTTAATTGAAATGCTACAATTCAGCAAGATCATTCCCCGTGAGGGAATCAGACTTCTCAGACTTTGTTAACTGGGCCTCTTAATTACTGTGTGAAACCTTTTACTGTGAGAGAATGTTTAAGAATATTTTAAATGAAGTGTGAAATTACAATTCACTAATGAGCAATCGAAAAGGCTTATGGCATGCAATGCATTTAGCATTCTTGAAAACTACAGCTTGCAATAAAGAAATTAAAGCCTTGTACACTAAGTGCCTTTGGATTATTTTAACTACAGGAACTGTCTAACTGCTTTATAAGAAAGATTCAAAGATTATTATTTCAAAAACAGAGAAAGGACACTGCATGCACACACAGTTTCTCCAAAAACCACAATTTGCTATGCTCCTTCTTATCCCTTCAACAACTTACGGGATTCTCTTGCATACTAAAATGTTGTGTTTCATTTTATACTTTTAAGATCCCCTCCAATAGAAAAGGCAGACAAAAGGACTAAAGACAATGTACATTTTGATAGCTTCTTCTAAAACAAGAACAAATTCCAAGTATTTACAATAACTTGTGACCCACGTGGAAACAGATTTAAAAAAAAATTTTAAAAAGAAGCAATTCCAGGCATCTTCACTTAGATCAGATGAAAGTTTTCAATTTGCAACAGGTTTTGTTCAGCTTGAACTATATAGTAAAAATAAATATAAATAAATAAATACAGCAGCACATGAACCTGTTTTTTTCCCCTCAAAAGACAGCATTTTACTGAAAGGTAAGCTTTCAGAGACACGAATCAGCAGATCTGGTCTTATATTGACAGGACCCCTGCCACACTACTGCTTATGGCTCTAAGTGAAATTAAATTGATGATAAAAAGCTTAGAATCCCTAGTGAGCAGCAGTCCGTAACACAGAAAAATGTGATTCATTTTTCTGGCATAATCAGCTCCTGAGAAGAGACCTGGTACTGATTCAGTAAGAGTCATGCTTACAATGCAAACAACTAACCACTCTAAGAAAAAAAAAACTATAGTAAAAAGTATACAGTCAGGATAGATCACTTGAGTTTCATAAACTTTTAAGACTTGGATCAAGAATGGTTATACTTTATAGCAGAATAAATGCTACTGATATATCACACAGTTGTTCAAAATCATCTGCTTGTATACAGAACAAGAATTCATAAGAATATTCCTTAAATACCTAAAACAAACAAATAAACAAATCGTACTTCTGAAAGGAATTTGTTCTGGCCCTGTTTTGCCTTAAACCGCTTAATCTTCTGCTGAATTCTCTTGTCTTTGTCCAGCTCTTCCACAGATGCCCACTGACAATGAAGGTAAGAACTAGAAGATGAAACAGAAAAATCTTACTCAAAACTATGCTTCCATTGCATACTCCTATGTACCTCACTAGTATAGCTAGATCTTTCCAGCACATTGTAGTGCCACACTTGGGAAACTGGACACCATCTTCATCATACAAGTTAGTAACAAATCATCTTTACTGGAAGTAATTATACTTACTAATGGAGAAACTTGTCAGTAAATAAAAACAACTCCCACTCAAAACTGAAATGCATACCCCATGCATTTACTGTCCGGCACGAAGCTAAGGTGATTTTTATTTGGCATACTTAAAACATAATTACTATAGAAGACATTTATCATAAATGTCACTATTTAACATCATATTCTAGCAAAGAATATGGGGTTTTAGAAGTTAATTAAAATATGCAAACATTTTAAATAGTAACATGCTATATACACTGGTTTTTGTGAGAACAGCATTGTAATTACAAGTCGCATACCAGTCAACTGAAGTTTTAACACTGATAGAAAGAAAAGAAAAACCCTTGTAAATGCAGTTCCATGGTAATAATTCATCTTTAAGAAAACACAAAGTAAGGAACAGCATCCCTGCCAAAATGACTAGTCCCACTTTATAAATTTAGAGTCTGTCAAAAGTTATATTGCCAAGAAATCTAAGACACAAACAGTTAATACAAAAATTACATGCCAATGTAATAAAACTTAATCAAAGCATAATTAAGCTATTAAACATCATGCAATAATCAATATAGTGCAAAAGGTACAAAAGTGGCAGAATATATAAAGTTAAGTCAACTATCTGCAGTTAGCTGCAACAAACTCCCTTTAAGCAAATTTCTGTTTCTCAGATGGAAAAATTTGCTAAAATTAAACAAGATATGCTATTTTTCTAAAAGAAAAATGAGCTTATCCAGCTGTGAAGTATCCTATTTTAAATACTGATTGCATTGCAGTTTCAGAGCCCAGAAGTAAAACAACATGCCGCTCTCACCACTATTACATCCCTCTTACGGAGGGGCAGCTATCTGCTGGAATATTGGAAGCCATCTCGTTTGTTATCTTAGACATTTTGTTGAACACAAATCTTGTTTTTGAAACAACATTAAGGATTATTTTTGAGTAGTTTGCAGGCACGTTACTCTACGGTTGCAGTTAGATCTACACAGCTACATAGGTATGTGCTCATGAATCTGCATGCATAATGAGCCTTAGATTAAAGTTTTAAATAGCAGAGCAATTTTACCTATGGATTTCATTTTGGAGAGAACACAAATTAAGACGACACTATCAAACCCAGCACCACCAATGCAAGGTATTTCCCTGTTTATTTGCCACTGTTTTGCATTAAACATTAGAAATGTTTAGAGTTGGATAGTAACAGTTATATCATTTACAAAACCAGTTTTCAAAAACTATTTGGAAGTTACATGAACTTAAAGATARTAAGCAAACCTGTAACTTTACTTACAAGTTTTTGTACTTTACATAGAATTCCTCTATTTCTACCTCCTCTCCATTCTCCATCTATAAGAAAAGAATTGTTGAAATGTGAATTAAACCACTAAACAGCCCAATTTAGTTAATGATTAAAACTAACCAAAATACAGAATACGGTCCCCACACAGAGAGAGAAGTGGAGGTGTAGGAAAGCATTTGTAGGGGGAGGACATGGGTGAGGAGTTTCCTCCAGCAGCTTACCCAAGTACATACTGCACTGCTTACTACAACTTCCAAGACATGAATCATTTGAACTCCTCCCTAACCACATGCAGCTTCATTCACAACCTCACCCCAAATCTGGCTTTCTGCCAAACCCACAGTGTTAAGTAGAAGCCAAGTGTACCATTTTCTCAGGCAGCAGCCAATTAGCAACTGCACTCCTGAATGCCATATGTATTATTTTTGGCTGGCTCATGGCAACTTTAGATTGTGGGTTTTGTAATGTTTTAAAAAAGAGTTTTAAAGGGGGTTTATTTCTCCATATAGTTAATAACTCCAAACAAGAAGCCATATAAAACTAAACCTTATACCTCTGCTAGAATTTTAGTGCATCAGTGTTCATGGCTTTAGTTTTACTCAATGGTGCAATTAAATTCACTCAGGCAAGATGTCTCACATACAGTGCAGCCAAATTAAATTAACACCCAAAAACTACATTTAAAGCAAGGTTAAAGTTGTGATATAAACCAGCAAAACCAAGGGCATTCAGTGCTAAGGGTTGAGACTACCCTTAACTCATCCCTAGTGCCAAAGTATTGCATAACATATGGCATGTAATACTTTGTTGAATTACTCCTGAACCCAGTCATAGGACAAACTAAGGACAGCGCACCAGGCACACGTTTAGAATTCAGTTTATGTCACAACATTAACGGTTTGTGTTTACTAATGAACTTTGGAACAATTTTAAACAGAAGAGGATTTTCTGTTTTACATACTTCATCAGGAACAACATCATCTGTAATAAATATTGTATGTAGCACTAAACAGACAAAACTGTTGACCCCTGTATAAGTCAACATCCTCCATCTTTTATATATATATATATATAAAAAATACATATACATATAAAAAAAATACAAAAAGAGAGAAAAAAAAATATATAAAAGAGACACTACTCTGAAGCTAGAGGATGAATGGTCATCTTCCAAATTCTCTCTCAAAAGAAAAGTTACTGGCTAGACATTACTTCCACAGCAGTGCAATTAAAGAACATCAGTAGCAGCTGCATTAAACTCTGTTCTAGCACAGTAAAGAAAAAGTTAATGCATTCCTAATCCCTGATTTACATAGTATTCCTTCTCTTCCAGACTAGGAAGAGATTTTAGCATTTATATCACTCCAGTACAGTCTTGCTTGTGTTCCTTTCTACAGAGAGGAGCAACACTAGCTTCCACCTAGTTCTCCCTGAAGAAATGGAACAAGATAAGGTATTCCTGGTGCTATTTCTTGATATTCTTGAATCCTCTGTTGAAGATAAACTATTCCCTAACCCTAAACACAGGGAAGAAGCTTCTCTGTCACTTACAAAGATACGGTCAAAGGAAGGAATTTGAAGACCATCAAGATTTTTTTTTTTTTTAAATAAAAAATTTAAAACAGAGTATTTCTCAAGAAGGTATTCATATTTAGAGGTCAAAACTGTATTAAAAAAAAAAGTATTAAAAAATGGAGATCCCATTATCTGAATCTATTCACTAGCCTGAGGCAAAATCAGTCTTTAAGAAGTCACCCTAATTTTAAGACATTAGCTTTTTTGTTTTCTGAAATGTATTATGGTCAAGTCTCTTTGATGAGTTTTAAATCAGAATCCTTTGAGATTCTTCAATCTTACAATGACAACACGGTTAAACAGCTTTATATAAAGGTTTCATATTAGCCAATTTAACTCCTCTCAACAGCATTTCAGTCAAGTATATTTTCTGTCAACTGCCAACTTAATAACAATAATTTACAATGTAAATCTTGATAAATCCTGTAACTCCCATGAGTAAAGTGGACTTTTGTATTTTCTAATAGGTAATAATTGGTTTATGTTGTTATATGTTCTATAAGCGTGCACCAAAAGTTCACCTAAATAAAAAGTATTTAAGAAAAAAAAACTTTTAAAAATCTTACTCTGGCATTCACGTTTATTGCCAAAAAAAAAATTCTAATCAAGTTACAATCACCAGCACTCAAGTAGGGTTTAACAATACATCAGTTTAGGATATATGAGACAGAAGCTTATGCCTTTGACATCGCTGTCCAACCCCCACTACACGTACGTTTACATTAACCAGGTAAAAAGGTGAGATAGAACATTTATGCAAAATTCTCCCAAAACTGATTACGCAGACATCCTAAAATAGCGCATGGCAGACTTGGGCAACACAGGACACTTCAAATTATCATTGCCCAGGCRCAACCATAGTTGACAATCTGATCCACAGCCTCTGCAGATAATCGAAGGAGTGATCCCTTCCTTCAAACAAATACTTAGGAGCACACAATCTTGCACTGTCATTGCTGTAGAAGTGATAAGAGTAATACGTGCTAATGCAAAAGTTATTTGAGCAAGCCACTCGGGTTTAGAGACAAGTGAGAGCTTAAAAACAAAACAAAAAMCAACAGAAATATCAACTGCTAGAAAAATAGCAGACATAACACTTTAATAACAGATGCAAARCAACACATAAAAACCAATCACCTCAACTGATACACAGCACTAGATTGTAAGCTAATCAGTTTGTGAAAGACATGTAGGCATTTGTACACAGCTCAGTTAGATCTAATTCTCACCATGTGTTGGTAGAAAAAAAGAGAAATTCAGATGTGTAACATGCAGGTATAACGTTCTACAAACTCCGTATCTTTCCATAATATGTGCTATTTGTGCTGGATAGCATATTTAGTTCTAGCCATTCCTTTTCAAAGATAAGGAGCAGAAATTCAAAGGGGACTGAAGCTGGCCAAGAAAATAATTGGAAAAATGAAAAATTTCCACATACAAACTGAAGACATCAGGACCGTGGTGGTTTGGAAAGAGAGTGATACATGTACTCAACACTTCCTGCAAGAGGGAAGAGTATTCAACAGAATTCAAAATTCCATGTTAATAACAACAGGGAAAAACATTGTCTTTTACACTTCAAACATGAACTAAAGTAATTTCTACATGAACTAAAGTAATTTCTACCTTTTATTCTGTACATTTCAAAAATGGTTGCAAGTACAGTGCTGCATCGTATCTGGTAACTCCAAAACTAGACTAAGGCTATTTTTGAGAAAACCAGTATAATTTTATGATAAGAATACTGCTCCAAAAGTGTATTATCTAATGTCTTCTACTCAAATGCAACATCTTTGTTACAACCTAATCCACTGAAAGGTTTCCTAGAGAAGTCTTTCCTCATGTTTATTTTATGCACTGGTCCTGATCGCAGCAATTTTACTTTGATTAGTAATCTAACAACCAGGGTTTTGATGACGCTAGTAAGAGTGTAAAAGACCTTTAATAAAAGCACAGTTGGATACTTCAGATGTTAAATATTAACATCCCAAAATCCATTTTTTTTTTGGATTTTGGAGAGAAGGGCTGGGGAGAAGAGCAGGGAAAGAAGACACAACCCTCAAACCTGCAAATACAATCCATAAAAAACATTAAAGAAAGAGCTCAAAATAGAGCTTGCCTCCAGCAGAGCTTGCAATCAAAGACATGTAGGCAGCAGACCAACCACTTCCCACAAAATGCAGCAAAATACACACTCCCCATGAGTAATCACACCTTTGTTTGCAGGGGAGAGGAAGAAGAGAAGAATAATTGGTGAAAAACAGCTTCCAATGTAAAGACATTTATGAAAAGACCACATTCTCCTCTCCTGCCTAGTAGACCACCAGGACAACTAATTACTCAGTTTATATTACATGAAGTTTATCTGAAAAATAAGCCTATGGTTTGAAATACAAAATATAGCTCTGGACTTCAAAAAAAGCCCTAGAGGTTTTGTGCTGTGACATGACAGCCAGTCATGACATTGCATGAATTTAGGTTTACAAAGCTGTTAATGATGTTATGACAGTAGTAATAAAATAAAATAAAAAAATAATAATCCCCCCCCAACAAAACACCACAACATAAATAAAACAAAACAAAACACATGCATGAAGGAAACTATTCCTTCTCCAATTTGAAAATTAACACTTTGAGGAGAAGAAATATTTCTGGTTAAGTAAGATCAACATGAGTACCATATCTATATTAATCAGAGAGTTTTCTGCCCAACTACAGTACAAGTCAGAAAATTAGCTACACAAAAGAGTCTATAAAATATAATAATGCCCTTTTTGGAACAAGTTGTTTTCTGCTTCCTACTTGGGTGTTTAATAGTTTGGAAGTGCAAAGGCCAATCAGGTTGTGAAGCAGATTAGAAGAATCTGCAAGCAAAATAAGAACATAACTAGCAACCAGGGCAGAATTAGAAGAGAACCACACTTAACTAAAGGAAGTGTTTCTTTCACCATCTTAGCATAGTGACAAGGAAGATATTAACCACCTGTATATGTAACATTCTTGATTGCATATGAAGTTGTTTTAGCTGCTAAGCACAACCACTATCAAAAGATGCAAAAATTATGGGCAAGGGCTTTTCTTTACTAGAAAAGGCAGAATCTTAGCACGCAGGGGAGTTCTCTCACTCCTCAAACTCCTGTGAAACATCACTCTGAAGTGAAGACCACCACAGATTTCGCCCAGGTATGTGTATTTGCAAAAATCAAAATTCTGATCTGAAGAAACGCAAGAAAAGATTGGAAGACTAAACAAGTAATCGGTTTTGTGTATGTCTATCCAAAAGCATGTTAAATACCATCTTAAAGACACTTTCAGGGAACCTCCTCTATTCAATAAAACAGTTTTTCAATTTGGAATATCCAAGGTATTTTAAGAACTTAATAGAGGTTTCAGCAGAAATGTGCTTAGCCTGTTTTAAAATATGGGGGGAAAGGGTTTTGTTTTGTTTTACCTTTTTCTTGACTGAACGGCTACTCATGATTTTCTCCACAACAGGACCTTCAGCATCAGCAGATTCCTACATCAAAAATACCATACAAATGAGTTACGGGAGTGCATCTTCATTACTTAAAGACTTCCTTCGTTAGAAAAACTTGAAATATTTTTTTTGCAACAGGAGTTTAATACACAGGACTTTTTCCCCCCTAGCATGAGAACCAAAAGGATTCAAATAGATTTAATACCATAATAAAGGATTGAAGGATAGCTGTTTAAGCCCATTTTTAAGAGCTAATGCAACTCTAGCTCTCTCACTAAGGCTGACGTGAACAGATACGAAGATATAACCACATGGGCAGTCAGTTCACTTCTCCTAAAATAACACATGCTTTCAGCACCATACAGCCTAAATATTAGAAGATGTTCAAAAACTCTGGCTGGCTGTATAAGTGTCTACACGATAGCTATCAAAATTGCCTGTGTTGCTCTATCACAATATTAAATCAATTCACTATTACAGCTGCAGGCAAACCTATCAAATTCTCCTTCTGATAAAACACAATTAACAATGGAGATCACATACAATATTTCACAGGCCTTAACAAATTGCCAAATGAAATACCAAAGAACATGTATATGTTCTCCAATAGGTCATCAGTTAGTTAAGTGAAGCAGTTCTTTGAAAAAGCACTACAAAACAATGAGATTGTAACAACAGTCATTCCTACATTATTACCCCTCATCTTATTCAAACTATTTTATCCATCATTTACATTGCACAGAGAATAAAGTGTACCCTGCTGGGTACTACAAGGCAGTAATTTCATAAAGGGGTTCTTATGGTGCCTAGCAGCAGGGGCCAAGCTTGAGTGGTTTATTAAAGTCACAGAAGCCAGACCACTGAATTCACAGAAATAAATTCAAGACTCCTAGCAGTCCAGTTTAGGTTTCCTTTAGGTAGAGACCATTTAGGTAGAGAACAGTTTCAAAGAACTATGTCAAATTGTGTATCATCAGCCTGTAAACAAAGTCATGAATTAATATATTCTTTAAGAAGGTAAAAAGCTAATGCCTTCTGGCACACTGTGCCAACCATCAATGAATATCATTCAGGAAAAGGGCCCATATTTGAACTTTGAATGCTGCAGTTACAGCCATCTTTCCAGTCTGTTCATATCTGACCTGTTGCTCTGACTGAGAAGTATTTGAAGGAGAGTCTCTTCCAGCAGCATCAGCATCATCGGCCTCCTCATCTGAAATCTTGAACTCCAAGTCTTCTGTGTAACGCTTCCTCTTCACCTGCCTGCTGGAGCGTCGCTTCTAAATAGAAAGCGTTGATATTTTTCATGAGAAACAAAAGTGATAGATTGCAGAACAACTGAGGAAACTTCTTCATATTTCTCAAATACACTAGTGTGTAGCAAACACTATTATTTTACAGCACCCTGATAGAAATAGTGGAATCAAGATACTACTGTTCTAAATTCCTGCCTGTTAGCTGCTTTTAACTTGTTAAAAAAACCAACAAAACCCACTTCATGCTTGTTCTGAGTTGGAAAGTGGTATTATTTTTTATTTTAGCATTACTAAAACCACATTAGAAAATTAAAAAGCGTATCTCAGAAAGCAATTAAAATACAAGAAGTTGCACCTCTCAATTCATGTCTACGACAAACTTTGACAGATGGCCAATGCAGGAACCAAACACCACCTTTCCGCAGCATGGCCCATAGTGTTGCTAAGCAGTGACAACACACTTTCTTGCTCTCCCCAWCCGCCCAGTTGTACCCAGATTATCTTCTAGGGGAAATACAATGAAGTACAATTTCCTCACTCCACTGATCCAGCACTGTTCAGAAAGACATCCTGCAGCACAGCATGGGAAAAGACCCCAAACTAATAAATGAAAATGAAAAGCTTGAACCACCCCAAACCGAAAATATGGTTTCTGTGCCCTCATACTCTCCAGGATGAGAGAAAGCTTCAGAGAAACTGCAGAAAACAATCTGTAAAATACACAGGCATGCATTTGACAGAATTTGCAACTTGACATTCAGTGCCAGACACCATTTTCTGCAACAGTAAAATTTAAATTCCCAGATAGTCTGCCTCAAGTTATACATTTTGAAAAGCTGAGAGCATATGCTGTTGAAGGCAACTGTCAACTGAGCATGAAGTATCTCAATGGACTGATGTATATATTTAAAAAAAAGGATGTTTAATATCAACTCTTAAAAAAAACATCTTTATGAATTGATATACTACTTATTTTTACATCTTTCTCAGCTTAACACACATCTTCACCGGTACATGCAAATACTTATGTAGCTTGTTAACAGATCTATGCGCCTGGGTCTCTCAATGTACATAGACAAAGTCAAATATTTACTTTTAGATAGTTAATCGTACTTTTTAAAGCACAAATATCTGATGCACTTCACACAATTAGAAATTCTTTAACTGAAAATGAAATTTTTGAGCAAAGGTTAAGTTTACATCACCCTTTTAAACAATAGTGATGTGGCTTCTACCTTTAACACAGTAACTTATCAGGGGCTGCCACAAAACTTTAACAATATTTTTATACTTGAAAATAGATACCACTTGGCAAATTTGCACCCTCATTTCCATAATCACTGATGGGAAAATATCAATTTTCTTTTGGCTCAATAGGTAAGTCTTACCATTATTTTTGGTGCCAAAAATCTCTTCTTCCATTTTCCTAATAGAAAGGATGCCTAAAACATGGTAATTTTTACTGACTTGGTTAGCTTCCTGTTTCCTCTAACATCCACATGAGGCTTTGCAATTGTTATGCATTGTTGTCAGAAACTGTGCATACCTCTACCTGCATCGGATTCTCTTTTACTCATTAACCGATCTATAGGTAGAAAGGTGAGTAATAGGCTTGATAATGGAATATAACAAAATCTGCACGGTAACACACAAAAGTAAGTGTGCCAACCTCTTCACCAGGCTGCCTTGACCATTCTCAAGTGATCATCAGTCTCAACATCTCTCATAACTAGAAGCAACACATCCACAACCTGATGTGCAACAGACAAATGCAATGGATTTCAGTAATACCGGCATGACTGTTTAGGAGTCTCATACTTTCCCCATCACAATTTGCCTCTACCCCTTCATGAGGGAATTCTTATTTTCAATGCCCACTCTGACCACTGCCAGCAGAAGCAAGCCAGGAGCTGACCACTTCTTAACACGGCTAATGACAGAGCACACAAAAGTTGTCACATACGCTATTTCTATTTCCAGATTTTCTTTACATGAAATAAAGTTTGGACAGAAAGTGGCAGCTGGGCAGTGGTCAAGAGAAATTATCAATGTTAGCCGATGACTGGCAGTCCTGCAAAAAGGCCCCTCCTCCATTAAAGCAGCATAGTTACAAATCCCTGACATGCACGTTTCTGACATCCTGCTTTGTCATGTCTTATTCTTGATTTCCGAAGGTTTGCAAAGCCAGTGCAAGAAGAAACACGAGTCTTCTAAGCAAGACCTCATAATGGTACATTAAGTCTACAAAGCGGAAAATTCAGCACCATAATTCCAACAGTGATGGAAGGGAACACGTGAAAACTCAGCAGCACCGTATTCATATCTGCAGGTAACAAGACTGTAAAGCAAAATTATGATGAGGAATACTTGTTTTAGTAAAATATTCACTACAGTGATTTCCAGTTTTCACCTTCTTGGTATGTCATTCTAAACAACACAGAAAATATCTGAATAGCTGTACCTCTGTAACGACGACTGTGAGAACTACCGTTTTATGCATCTAAATTGTCAAAGGCTACATTGAACTTGAAAGATAGCATTACCTGAACCCCTGGATCATCTTCATCTTCAGGATGAGGTGATGGTGGCGGAGTTTTTTCCAAATCTGAGTTTTCAGAACCTTCCTTTCCCTTGTTAACCTTTTTCTTTGCAGCACTAGTTTCTGAATCTGATTTCTTGTTACTGAAACAGAGGTATTTTTAATCAATATTTGTACAAAAATGAAAGCAAAAAGTGCTTAACAAAATAGTTAACCTGCGAGATGTTTATTTTCAGTGACTTCCATTATTTTCAACTGCCTTCCTTATTTAAGTATTTAAGCATAACTGTAAAATCAATGACCCATGGGCCATCACTATATATTTCCCATTCCTTAACAACGGACACCTTGGTTCTTTCCTTCAAGATCTCAGACAGCGACACTGAATATGTCTTCAACAAGAAACTAAAAATGAGACTGGAAAGGAAGAGCTGCTCTCTTCAAAATCTGCACTTTCTGAAAGTGGTGTTTGGTCAACCTGACACAAGAAGAGAAACAAGATTATGCATGCACTTGTCTTGATACTAACTGTGCGGACCAGGTGAACAGAACCAGAGGAAGCATTACCAAAACAAAGGACTGAATGAGAAAATTCTTTGTTTTCTTCTACCATCCCTACTATTTCCAAGCAGAAAAGGCGCTTTTGTGTCAGCTCTGAGGGCACCYGTACAGCCTCAAAGCATGCAACCGCAGCTTGTATGGGGGGAAAAAACCACTCAGCTGGTATCTCAGCATCTACGCGATACTAGAAAGCTATATCCACTKATGGTAGAGAAAGTTTTTGGCGATTGTTTCTCCCCCTCTTCCCTCACGAAAACATTCACTACCTGAGGAGCTGGGACCCCATCACTCCAACTGCACTCAGAGACCTGGAAATGGGTGAGGATGCATGTATCAAAATCCAACTTTAAATAACATCGTCACCAAATCACGCACCGAGACGATTATCAGCAACATGGGGGTGAAACTTTTAAATGGCAACGAAGAAGAATCAATGGTAAAAGTTAGCAATTTTAAGCACATTTAGCCTTTGAGTCTCGCGTTGGTTTTTGCTAGTCTTTCTTCCCCTCTGTGGTCAACCCCTCCAGGCCTCTTACTGATTTGACAGGCAGGTTGTGGAAGTTGCCAAGACGTTTAAGAGCAGAGCAGAGTTATGCACTGGTACCCGACAAACAGGTTGCCAAACAGTATAACATATTTTATATGGCTTCTGCACCCTCAAAGTTTTAATTTCATACCCCAGATGCTACCTGGGTTTGTTTTTCTTTCATAATCCCCAGCCTTGTAACTTCTCAAACATCAGCTTTAAGCTCATTCATTTTGATCAGCGCGTTGGCCCACTGAAGGCATATTTCGGAGCTGTAACTTAAAATTCCTGAATATGGTTACATGTCGCTTCGGGACTTGGACAACTCAGTTGTGGTATTATCCTCTTTTGCAGCCTGTGTTTAAACTAATGTTGACTTAAAAATAAAATTTACAAGTGAAAAGACTGGGAGTTTGGAAATGAATTTGTATTATCGTGAAATTACAGGGCACGACACAGCTTTCCTGTCGAAAAAACACCTCAAACTGTGAGAAGTTAAAAAAAAAAAAAGGGGGGGGGGGGGGGAGCGGGTGTTTGACACCGCGGAAAGAGCGCGGACACAAGCCAAGCCCCTCAGTGAGGCGGCGGCGAAGGGGAGAGCGCAGCCCGCCCTGCCTGCCGGCCGGCCTCCCTCGGGCGCGCGGGCCGCGCGCGGGCAGCGGCTCCCCTCCCAGCGTTTGTTTCCGCTCTAGCTGCCACCAATGGCACAAAGCCGCAGCTGAAGCGGGGCCCCTTGCCTTTCATCCGCGCGCCGAGAGCGCTCGCGTCGCCCCGGCAACCCGCGGCCACGTGACCAGCACCTGCTCCGCTGGCTGGCGGCCACCGACTGCAGCCATCTG
>JASVER010000019.1:3809923-3888784 GCA_030449065.1 Oceanodroma leucorhoa
GCGAAACCGCTTCCAAGAAAAAAAACAAACCAACTTCACATATTTCTCGAATTTGTTTAAATCAAAGGTAAGCCTGTCGGGGGAGCTGGACGGCCGCCAGGTGAGGCGAGCTGACAGGCTGGYGCTTTTCGCCCCTGACCCCCGTAAATCAGAGCAAGGCGCGCAATTAAGTTTAGTAGTCGTTACCGTGCCCCGGGTGCACCGCCGCCTATGAATAACAGGCTTAAAGTCGGGAAGAATAGCGTGGCCTAGGTTTGATAAAATATCAATCTGCTGAAAGGCCGGGAAGCGCTAACGAGGGACGGCCTGCCTGCCTGCCTGCCGGCCCCGAGCGGACCCACCGCCACCGCGCTCCCCAGTGCTCGCCACCCGGCAAGGCCCAGACAAAGACCCGCCGGCAGGTCCACCCCGACAAAGCTTTCTTTCTAGCCTCTTTTAGACCTTTCCCCACCCGTAGCGGCAGGGACTCCGAGCTAGGAGTATTTCATGACCTATATATACACCCCTGAGCCGTGCCTCGGCGTACTGAGTCTCTCTCGGTAACGGGGATGCAGATGAAGCAATTCGGAGACAGTTTCAAATCTCCCCTTTGCCAGGCCAGTTAAAAACAGACACATAGAAGAGCCATCAACCTGGGGAGAACAAAGCCCATGTGCAGCTCCACCGGGAATTTTAAGTTCTAAACTCAGCAGAAGAATTGCTCTTTTTAAATGCACAGCTACAGTTTCTTTCAAGAGAAGAAAGGCAGGCGAAGAACCAACCATAGAAGAACAGCACCATCCCCTTGAGCGAGGCGAGGCTTTGCTTCCCAGCCCACCATGCACCCAGCAGCTTCACCTGGCCAGTGGGAGCATCGACTTCCTCGAATAGCCAGCAACTGTTGTTCCTCTCTGTCTTCCCACAGAGCCAGTGTGATTTGATCCTGACAATTAAGTGTACCCACTTTTGACTCAGCTTTTCCACTTTCCAGCAGATCATACTCATGCCATTCAGGAATGGTGTTAGCCTGGACCAGAATTACCTTTCCACATGCAAGTACAGGCAGGTAAAAACCTGTTCTTAGACACTCTGCCATTACCATTAGGGTCTGCGTGTCAATGCTTAACTTTGGATGCACATCTGATAGCACTTTCCAAATTTGGCAACAAGGAAGGCAAACTGTAATATACACATTTAGACAACTATCTCTCATTTTTGTTTTTACACATGCGTGAATACAAAATTTAGCCAAGTAGCACTAGAGACAAAATAGTGTCCAGGTCCAAAACAAGAACTAGAAATCTGGGAGAAACAAGTAGTATTTGCCACACACAAAACACTAAAATATTTTAAAACTGTCAGTTAAAACTAGTCCTTCTATTCAAGTGATACAAACACAGGCATTTCAGATTAGCTGTCTTACAATCTAGCCATCCAATACCACTTTTTCTGGTTTCATCCTCTTATCCCAAAGGACTGCATAGCATACTGCCCAAAGGGGATCAGTAAGAAGACAACCTGCAGAAGGTCAGATGAGTGAACGTGAAGGAAAACAGGGACTGAAAAGGAAAACAGTAAGCAGGATAACTGAAAAGAAAGCTTGAATTACAATTTGAGAACAAGTATCCAAACTTTGGCAAAGTATTTTGTGTCAGTTAGTCAAGCAGCCACCTACAGAGCCAGGTCAAACTCCAGGAACTTACCAGGGCCAAACCATCTGACCCAAAAATACCCCAAAAAGCATGGCGTGCTTCACAGGATTAAGAGGGGAAGTAATTAGCCAGTATGTTTACCTTGTGCAACTACTTCATCTGATCTGGGTAACTGACAGACCTGTTTATTACTGTAATTTATGATGGCTATCAGGATTTAGATGATGCTTTTTTCTGTAATTTAAACATTTAAAATAAGTCAGATGTACTATGATCCCTATTTTACTATTTGGGAACACTGTCCTGTGACAAATTAATGATTGGAACCTGGCTTAAAAAAACGTTACACATCCACTGTGGAGCATCAAAATCATAAAAAAAATAATCCCACCCTCTCAAAATGTTAGAGCTGTCAGACTTTCTGCCTTACTGAGCAAAACAATTATTTTTTTTAAGTTCCTAGTGTAATCAAAACCTTTTTTTATATGTCACAAAAGTAGGAAAACCAATAGGACAACAAGGTTTTTTCCAGCCTGAAAACTCAGCCAAATTACTAAAAAGTACGCTTTGGTAACAGCAAAGCCCACGAGGCCTGCCTGCAGCAAAGGCAAAGGTAAGTATCTGGCAGCTGGGCTGGTTCAAAAGGGAGATGAGGACAGGTGTGAACAGGAACAGCCTCGGTGGATGCGCACATGGAAATCTCGCACRATTTCCTGTTCCCTCCCACAGGCACCCCCTTCCTGCCTTGCTCAGGATGATCTGAGCTTGGGAGTGGAAACCACCACCACTGCCTCGGGAACTCTCTTCCTGTCCTCCAGCTCCCCAGGGTGCTGCGTCCTGCTGCCCGCACTGCTCCCCTGCGCAGCAGCCTCTTCCCGCTTCCATGGCCAAGAGCCATCCCCTTTCCGATGCAACAAACAGCGAATCTGTGCGCCAAAAAAGTTCGTCTCCACCTCCCTCTAAAAGAGGTAATTATGCTCACACTTAGCACTCCCCTCGTGAGCAGCAACCCACTCACCCTACCCTGCATCCCAGGCTGCTGCTGTATGTGTGGGAAGGACGAAGAGTTTCCCCTGCCACAGGGAGAGGAGGAAGCGGATAAGAGCAGCCCTGCAAAACACTGCACACTGCTTTGAGGAGATGGGAAGAGGGACGAGCTCCTGCGAAGAGCTGCCATTTGGCCCTCGCAAATAGTAACTGCTGCTCCCGCCGTAATCGGTGGCCACTCTCTAGGGTTTCATAGGAAGCAGCGGGAGAGATATCAGCTGTGCTGCAGCGTGATCTTCTCAAACAGGTGGTCCTCATCTCCTCCAGGGACAGGCACAGGAAGAACAGACATCTGAGCCATGACTTTGCAATTCAGTAGGACTACTTGCCTTTCCCTGTCCATCTACTTTCGGAAAAATCTGCCTGCTTTGCATGTGCCTGAAACTGGCTCCATAACATAAAGAGCCCACATAATACTCAGTACCTGCACAATTTAATGAAAACCCTTCATTTGTGATCCTAGGTATACTTACATTTTGCTTTCAAACCCAACTAGTTTAGTCCACAGTAAATCTGTTTTGCAAATGTTTTTTTCCAGCCACCACTGTATTTGTCTTTCTGTATTGGCAGGATTGGGCTAATATCCATTACAAGTGTAATAGTACAACATTAATGTGTGATCTTTCTTTCAAAATCACCAAGTATGCAGTATAACATACTAGCAGCCCATTTGGATGTTTTCCTTCTTTTTAAGATGCCATGGGACACACAATTCAAACAAGCATGAAATTAATCAGCTTCTTCCATTCTGCAATCTTGACTGTTGTCCCTCACATGCAGGTGCATTTCAGTGAGGCAGGCTGCCCATTTTGTCACAACTTACACCAAAAATAGACGAGATGTGAAGGAYAAAGTTTCTGGGTTTTGTTGTTGTTTGTTTAATAAAAGGATTATACTGTTACTCAAAATTGGAACTGAAATAATAGGGTTAAATTATGAGCTATATTAAATTACAAAATGGTTAAGATACTTAAATACCAGATTTTTTACCTATGTATATGCTCTAATATAGCCTGTGTCAAAATTAACTATCAAGGGCTTGTTATGCTCTATCCAAAAAATTGTTGCTCTTCAATAAATAGATTTCCTACGTCTGACTTCATTTACCTGAATTTTACATGAGTGCAAAACTCTCCTATTAAGACTGATCAGCTTATTCAGAAATGAAAGCCATTAGCTTTGCACAGCATTTAGAAATCTAAAAATCACACTACTCCTTTCAATGCTTAGAAGCAAATTCTGAGCAATATAAGCAGTAGTAGTAAACACATGCCAGATACTAACTTTATCAAACTATTTTACTTCTATATAATCATCCATAATCTATATTAACTTGCATTAATCTCACTCATCTCAGCTACTGTAATATTTCCCTTCTGGAGTTAGTGCTGCTGAAATACTGTGGCTCAGATGATTAAATGCTTGGACTCTTGATTTATTTAAAAACTTGATTCAATGATCTGTCACTGGACAGGTTCCCCAGTCTGTGATATTGCCAAAGTTAGCAAATTTCTTTCACCTGTTTGGCAGCACAGCATCCCAACACAGTCTCAGAGTTCTTCAAAGACATCTGATACCGAAGCTGACAAGACCACGAAACAACCTTGTTTTCAAGAAAGCATTTGGTAACAAAAACACAAGCCCATTATGGGAAAAGTAGGACTTTCTCCACACCCCTGAGTAAGCATAAGGAACAGCAAATGCTCTTAACGCTGCTCCAAACACATTCCTCTCACAGATAAAACAACAGGGCTTAGTACTTACTAGAATACGGTAAGTCATCTAGCCACCCAGGGACAAGAGTCGTCGTATGGGAAAGACGATAAAGACTCTCCTACAAATACAACTAAAAAAGCAGTGATTTGTTCCTTCAAAGGAAACACTGCTCCTTTAATCTGCATGGCATGTCCCAAGATTTAGAGAAGACACGCACAGAGATATTAGGATTGAGTGGATGGGACAGACCAGCTCTGAGGTCTGATGTCCAGCACAGCCACAAGAACCCATGCATGTTTTTGAGGCAGACTCCTAACCATTGCTTATTAAACAAAGCTTCACTGTAGCCAAGACCTTGTAAAACCACACTAATTGAGAAGTCCTGCAGTAAGAGCTTTTTTACTTCTTGGTGGCAAAAATTGCTGGGAGATGCTCAATACCATGCAATATGGCCTGGTCAGCCTTTAAACCTATGAGTAGAGGGAAATGGAACAAAAAGGTTATTTTAGCTGATACAGTATTTTGGTTTTAAAAATACATACTGGGAGATATATAAGTGAAGAGTTTTTCTAAGCTGTGAATTGCTATGTATGCAAACTCCACCCTTAGGACAGCCTGGAACACAGCTGAAGGAACTTCTGCAATAGGGATAGGCTGATCAACTGTAATTTACTGAACAGTTAATATGACCTGTTCAGAACAACATTCGATTTTACAAGCCAGTGTGTATAAATTCTTCAGGAAACATCGTCTCTGCTAATATAGAAACTTCTCTTTCTTGCCAAAGGAACAAGTAACATCTTACTGTCCATGCCTCATTTAGTCATATAGCTGTATCAAACCTAACCAATAGTCAGTCTTGTAGAATATATGCAAAGCCGATTCATTAACTGCAATTTTTAAACCCTAATACAAATGGATTTTGCAAACTGATTTGGATTAACCAAGCCTGGCTGTGCTTCCATCTGGAAGTTATATTTTATAACGCCAGCCACATCTTGAAAAACAGATTCAGATGTTTGGAACAAATTCAGAACAGTTGTAAGAAATTCTAGGTACAAATGAAAAAAAAATTGAGCTTTAATGTCTTTTTCCTCTCAGTTTTCTTTCAAGTAGGCATTTATAATCATGGTATTTAGGGAGTTGAGGGGTAAGGAAAGAATCTGTGTTATTATCTATGATGTATTTACTCATGTGTAACGGCAGTTTGTTCTTTCTCATACTACTCTGTACCATTTTAAGCCTATCCTGATAAAGGGACACGATGCTGAGTGAAAACAGTTAAGAAACAGGACTGAAGCATCTGGTCTATCCACAAAGATTTTCTGCTAGGAAAATTGTCTTTACATGAAACAGCAAAATGAATATAATCCCTACAGTAAGCATACATCAATATCCACATATAAATGCCTTTTTAACAGCAGAGCTTATAGCCCATGGGTTGTGTCAGTATAAAGTAGTGTCTGTAAGGGTTGTACAACTTGTAACAATGCAAAGTACCTAACTTACTACTTTATTTAGAGAAAAACGTCATCCAACCTTTTTACTCTAAGCCTTCATCTCTGGATTTGGTCAAACCTACATTAATGTTGAAGCAATTTAATTTCTTAATACACAAACCACACACGAGGACAGATGAGCATTACGAGAAAGTTAGTTTTGAAATCTAACACATCCAGAAATTTTTAAGTGTTGGAAAGAAAAATTAACCTTCTGCCTTTCCAGCTTGTTTAAAATAACTGTGAAGCCATAAACAGGAAAGCCAAACAAGAGAAATGTGCCCAAGTTCCTCAAAAACATGATGTTGTAGATGGTAGAAGGCAAACGACAAAACAAGATTTCCTCTCCACCCACGCCATTTAGCAAAGATGCTCTAGAAACCCCACAAACACGCTGTTTTTCTCTGATCACATATAGAAGTTTCCTGACTTACCTAGCCTTTTTGCTGGTCTTGGGTTTTGGCGTGGTATTTTTTGCTTTCTTTTCCTTTGGCTCTTTAGGGGTCTTAGGGACTTTGGGGGTCTTGGGTTCCTTCTTTTCCTTGGGTTCTTTAGGATCCTTCGGCTCTTTTTTTGCCTTGGGCTTCTTCTTTTTCTTCTTCTCTTCTTGGGAGCAATCCACTGAGTTTCTGCTTAGATTCTGGCTGTCAAGTCCCCCAGGAAAGTCTTCCTTACCAAAACCTTTACTGGGACCTTCTGCAGCAATGTGATTGTTTTTCTTTTTCTTTTTCTTTTGCTGTGGCTGCGGCTCAATTGATGGCAGATAATCATCGCTTTTCACTAGCTGGGTATTCGGTCCACTAACCTGAGTCATATCCGGCACTGGTTTCTCTAAAAAGGGTTCCGACGGAGAATGCTGAGAGAGACAAATAGAAATATAATTGTAGATTTGCAACTTTGATTTCTAAAACTTTGCTCTTTTGGAGCAAGAAGTTACAGAGGGAGAAAGTACTAAGCAGAAGATTAACCTAGTAGCATATCTGATACATTGTACAGGAAAACAGTAAAAAACAAAGCTTTCTGCAGTTAAAACAGTAGCAAAATGACCAGAAATTCTTGATATAGCAAGGGTGAAATTATTCTAAAGCTTGTGTATAAAGTGCAAGTATAGAAAGTGTTTAGTCTTCAACATTTCAATGCAAAAGGAAAGCAACTGTTATTTCCAATGTTTCAAAATAGTTGTTAGTAGAATGAATAACTTGTTACAAATTATTCAGTTGCATGGGAATTTTGTCCTCCGGGAAAAAAATTGTTAAAGTTTGTTTCTAGACATGCAAAGGAAACTATATTCACAGGCTGCATTTATAAAAAAATTAATCAAGGCAATTTACATTGTTTCAGCTGTGACAGGATGTATTTTGATCAGCATGTGAACGATTAAGCCACTTTAAAATGTAATATAATGTTACATTTTAAGTCAAAGATCCACAGCTCCCTACTTGTAATTGAAACAGATTTGCTCCTGCTACAGATTGGACAGAAAACTATGTTAAGTGTTTGTGAACCTGCAAAAACATCCTATTTCGAAGTCTGTATAGTGTATCAGGTTTACAACTGACTTATAAAGTACATGAAAACCTATATATAATTACACAAATGTCAAGTGCCTGGACTAAACATATTGGATATATTTGCAACTCTTTTCCTCTTAATGGTTTTGTTCTACATAAAGATCCATGAATCTGCAATGAAAAAATGTCTAAGCTCTACCATGACTTTGCAGCATATCAAAGCTCTAACCTGCTTCTCCTCACTGCCTGCCCGTGATTATAAATGCAGGATGACAGTGCTTTTCAAAAAGAAAAGTAATAGCATGACACCATACTGATGCCTTTCTTGCAACTGCATATACGGTCAGACCATTTTCCCACCCTCTTTCTCCCTCTGTTTCTCCTTTTCCCTAAAAATTAAGTCGGGATGATTCTAGGTGTAAGAGTTCCCCATTAGCTGTGGTCATGAGGTCTAGCCATTTGATATGTTTGATCCGTTCAACTGGAGAGAAGAAAGGATTATAGCAAATCAGAATTCTACTTCCAGGAATAGCAGTGCCTGTGTAACTGTAATGTTATTCACATTTCCTTTTCTCTGCTAATTATTCAAACCGCACTTACTTAGGAGTGGCAAGCATGCAAACAAATGACTACAAAGCGAGTCCCTGAGCATAAGGAAAACTGATGGGCATACACAGACAGGATGTCCACCTGGATCTGAAAAAAACAATGCACTCTAAGATTTAGGAAATAAATTCTTAATATCATTACATGAGAAAGTGAATGCATGTGTATTTTTCCAAATACATTAATATAGTTTTCTGAATGTAAGCAAACTGAATCAGTGCAGTCCTAACTATTTTCAGCATTTCTTCACAGTAGCAAAAAAATGCTGCACCCTGAATACACTCACATCCTCAGAAGCTACCCAAGCAGCAGAAGGAGCAAGGCTGTCAAGAAGCAAAGACAACTCTTTATTGCTGTTTGGGAGAGGTTTGAACAGTACCAGCTAGACACTACAGTTCTTTATGGAAGAGACTCCAGGACAAGAGGGAAGGCCTGAGTGCCAGACTGAAGGTCTGGGTCTACTTGGCTCAACCAAGAACTTCCAGGACAACTTCTGCATGTTTCTGCCCTCCACCTGTTAATTAAGATACTTTTTAGTGCAACAGGGTCTTAGTTGCAGTGGAAAATCAACTCTAATGCAAACCTGATGCACCCATTGCATTAGCACCACATCAGTCAGCACCACCTCAAGGCAATCTCATGTTAGGAATCCTGAAGTATGAACCAACACCTCTTCCAGAAGTCTGTAGTTACCGTAACACTTACATATCTTAATGCTGGAAAGTTCACAAAGACTGGATGTCTGTACAGAAAATGCTGATCCCAGGAAGTCAGTGGTGCCAATGACTTCTACAGTCCGATTATACATTACATAAAATAGAGATATTTTAAAATCTTCTAATTGGTTTTGAATTTAGTTGGCTGAATTGAATTGAATGTCTCCTCAGATTTGTTCTATGACACAGAACAAAATTGTCTTCTTTGTACCTCAGACTGCTACACACTTGTACTGTCTAACACTTATTTTTAGGTAGGAAAAGACAGGAATATTACACAGATCACCTGTAAGTACTTCTTGTCCATAGGTTTTCAGAGCACTACTTTCAACGTACATTTTCTCAAGGTAGTCAATATATTTCTGTATTATCTGCCATTTCATATCTCATGCATCCTACGTTTTTCAGAGACCTCGAGTGCAAGTTTCATTGATGTCTCCACTGAGCTGTCCACTGCAATACTCAGTCCTCTTTCTATATACTGTTCACTTACTGTGTCTAACGTATAAGAAGTCTAMGTTTTTCTTTCCATTATTTGTAGAATTTGTAATGAGCAAGTACCTTGTGTTTGGCACTACAGTATTTGCCATGTTAAGAGAGACTTTTACATCTATAAGCTTATGTATAAGGCACAACTTTCTAGAACAAAACAGAATTGGTAGTTTAATGTATTTTTCTTCCCCTTAAGCATGTGAAACAGCCAAGCCAACAAATATTAAAAAACACAAGAAATCCAGTAGTGCCATGTACATTTAGTTCTACAAAATTTTCAAGGTTGCACCTTCAGTAGTGATATGACTGTGTCACTGAAATCAATATGAAGTTTTATACATGCTTGAGTATTCTCATTACCTTTTTAATCTAACTCAAAAAATTAATCCTTGTCTCCATTCTAAGACTTGTGGGTTGGTTTTTTTGTTTGTTTGTTTTAGAAGTCTGAACAACAACTTTCAGCACAGTCATAAGCAAATCTGAACATAAGGCAGACAGCTTTCCAAGCCTCCACAACAGCAATGTCAGCCCTTCATGATTTGACATTTGTAGTTTTAATCTAAGGTCTGGGCAGAAGGTAAAGCGCTGAGAATGGCAGCAATTGTTTCCACACTGTAGTATTCAGTAACTCATTCTGAAAGATGGCATCCTATGAAAATTCAGATTCTTACTACCTCAAAAAGCTTATCCACAAGAGTCATTCTCAGGCTCTAAAACAATTTAGACTATACATTAGACTTAAACCTTACACATGAAACAAATATTAAAAAGAAAAAAACCAAACAACTTACTGCCTTTTATTTACAGTACCAAGTTATGTGCATTACCAGGCATACAGATTAAAATATTATGGTTTTGTTTCATATAATTCACAATCCCCAAAACATTAAGCTACAAAAAGCCAACTCTGCCCTAATTAGGCTTTGGTTATATTTCCTGTTACTTGAAAGTACATTACTTTTGCCACATGCCACTCCCTTTGCAGTTTGGCACGTTTTGTAATTCACTTAACGTGATCTTTTAAATTGTAGCACTCTCTGAAAGAAATGCATGTGATTAACTTTATTCTTCCAGGAAGTCTGTGCTTACACTTTTGCAATATGCTAAAATGGTTTATCACTAGCTGACAACCCCACATTGCTCCCTAGTGTGAAGCTGTGTAGGAGCCGCACAAATCTAGTGAGGAGATCGGAAGCAACTTGAAAGATGCATTTTCTTATCCCAGACTAGTGGTCTGCTCTTTCTTAAGAAGGGAGAAAAGAAAGAAGAACAGGCTTTCACTAGTAAATATTAGTTYAAGCCTACCACGGGGAATTATTTTAAATAGTTCCACTCCTTTGTATCTACAAAGGATTAACTCTAGTTACAGGGTCACAATTTCTAATGAAAGAACCCCATTTTCCATTTACAAAATTAAAAAAATATGTATATTACAAGTTTTTACCCAAAGATTGAAAAATTTATCTGCATACTTCACAGAAATCTCTTCTCCTGCTGCTTTTAGTAATAACAAAGCCGTAATTTAGTATGTTGGTACAGAATTTCATCTTCCACAGGAAGGAAACCAGTGAAGATTAAAACACAAATAGGTATTAATCCTATTTGATATTGCAGGAGAGGGGTTTTTTTGTATTATTTGAAATAAGGTGAAAAAGGTGCTCAAAAATATTGGTGTGTTTACTAGACCCACATCTCTTTAAATCTTTTAGAGAAAAGCTGTTTTTGTAAACATTTAACAAAGAACAGATGGCCTGTTTTAATCATGCGAAAAAACCTGGAGCTCACATTAATACTCCTACCACCAACTACTGGGGCTAGTCACCTCCCTAACCAGCAGCATGGTACAGTCTTCAGTAATACCATTTCATTTTACAATGGACATTTTCTCATCAATTCCCACTGCTTGACAGTTAATCAATGCTATTAACATGCAATATCACAATGYAGGACACTCCAAAAGATCGCAGCTTATTAGAGCAAAACAGAGATTCTTCAGGAACTCTGAGGAGTTAAAATAATTTGCAGCTCAACAGGTTACCCAGGATGGTAATATGCTTTTGCGTTATCAGTAAAAGCCAACAATATCCAAGCAAATAATAAATGAAAACACTATTTGAGAAATTGTTTCTGGAGTGCAAACATCTCCCTTTTCTGGAATCCAAACTTATTTTTAAACTTCCAAACATGTATCACCAAGATTTGAAAAATGAAAAATGAAGCTGCCTGCATTCCACTGCTGCTTACACCTTTAGAGCTAAGCTCATTCTCTGCAGCCCAAAGCACCGATAGATGTCTCAAACCAGGCCTGTTATGTAAAGTAGCAAGATGGACAGCATGTAGGATTAACCCAGTGAGGGTTAGTGGCAGGGAGGGAGGTTAAGCAGGAGGATCTTTCTGTGGCTTGAACAAGGATTGAACCACAATCAACTGTACTTAAGCACTGGAAGTAGCTGAGTGTCAGTTCCCTAGCAGAGCAGCAACTTGAGCCAATATTGAGCTTTAAGTGTGAAGCAAGAGCAGCAAAGTATGCCACGTGACTCAGCTAACTTTGTGAAATTTAAGCATCAGCACTAACCAAAAAAAAAAAAAAGCTCCTTTTTACTAGGACTACTTTCATTTCCCTCACGGGTATTTCCAGACTCCCTGGTCTTTTCCATATTTTGAAAAAGCTACTGTAACCACATTTTTTTTTAATTTTCTTCAACTTTGGTGTATTAACTAAGTTGTGTAACAGTAGAGCAAGTGCTCAGTCAGTTCCCACTGGCTCCAAAACACAAACCTCTCCAATATGATATGTGTACAATGGATAATTTCACGTTAGGTAAATCATTACTGAATATTCTCATTTGCAGCAACTGCAGTCCTGTTAAATTATCACCTTCACTTTGGAAAAGTTAGAACAGCAACCTGCGACTAAAGAAAGTTCTTTTAAAATAGAAGACGGACTACAGCATCGCTTCTGGAAGCAGCTCTACCTAGTGCCACAGAGATCACTCGTTTTGAATGTGTATCCTTCCTGACAGCACAGTCCCCAAAGCGTTAAAAAGCCATCACCATGCAGGAATTGCTCCACAATTCTTCCTTTCAAAGGTTAATGAAAGGATTCATCATGCCTCTGGATTATTTAGAACACACTATTCATCTTGACTATCCTCCCAACAAATCATTTGGAAAGTTTACGCACCACATCTCTATCCATTGCTTTGTCCCTGCAATTCTCAACTTGTGTCATCAACACTTTCAGCATTAGGCCTGTCTTGGTGCTCCCTCGATCTGAAGGACGCTTCAGCTTTTCTAGACCAAGGTAAATACTTTTCAGCTCACATATCAGTAAAAACTCCAGAGTAAGCAGGAATCAACAACACCTCCGAAATCGCAACCCAATACCAGTACCTACATTCAACAGCTGTACAGTTTTTCTCCTACAGTAAAGTCCAGAAACATCCTCAAGACTATGCTCACACCCATAATTCTTTCCAAAATCTGTTTTACCAATCAGTGTCTCCTCCTTTATTGTGAATGATGATTCCTTCCCTTTTCTATGAAACTACTGCCTTGAATTGACGATGTATATGTCTTTTTTACTTTACTATACGAAAGTAAAGTATAGTAATGGAGACTGTTTTTGAAAAACAGGTGCAATTACTAAAAAGTTAAAACTTGCTGATCCGAAGTTTTCAGAAAACCTCAGAATCAAAACAACTTATTTTGATGCCAGCAGCATCCTAACAGTGGAGTGGAAGTGATGAAAACCAATCTTAATGCCCTCAGCCACCACTGCAAAAGTGCACTCACTGCTGATTTGGGAGACCTGAAAATATCACCCAATTACTATGTGTGGAAGAATAAAAACATGCTATACAAAATACAGAGTTCCTTAATTGAGTCTCAGGACAGCTACAGCATTAGAATTATTTATTTTCTGGTCATGTACGCTGTGGAGTAAAACAGATTACAAAAGATGAATGACACTAATGTGGCCATCCAAAAAGCAAACATCCCATTATATTTTGTAGCAATCATATGTAGCAACACTTTTCGTGCGCGCATGAAGTGAGAGATACTACTAAATCTATGGAATATCAGCCAGTGCAATGAGTGCTGATGGTTTGTTCACAGCTCAGAAACAACTAACTTATCCCTTAAGAGAGCTCTTCTGGTTGCTGACCATCTATCAGAATCGACATCAGTGTTGATCAGACAATACCAAAAACTGCCACCCCTACGATAATGAAGCGTGTATGCTCCAGATTAGCTTTCCGTGTAAGAAACTGCAATAGCTACCACACTGATTATATATAACTGCTAATGTGATGGTCCGCAAGACAAACATTTTATTAATACTTTTTTGCTACAGATTACTTCGTAATAGATACTGGCTTAGACAGCAGTGTAAGATCACTCCCTACGCAAGCAGGGCAGGTCCTAAATACTGCACACCAGAAGCTAGCACAAGCCTGACTCTCCACTCTCCATCACCATCATGTAGACTGGCCAAAGACCCATGATTTTGGCAAGTTTCTACTACCTCTAGCTGAAGAGATACATAGAAAGGGTGGGACAATTAGGTACCAAATTCTACTGGCAAAAGTCGTATTGCTGATGTTGACAGCTTGTGCTCTACCTCAAGCCTGCCTTCCCCGCACAGTCACAACCGAAGGAAACCCCACTTCTGTGTATGCTCCATTATCAAGCAGCAGACATGCCAGAAACACGCCAACATGAGTTTTACCACAGACGTTTTGCAGGGTTTATGCGATGCAGTGTATACCACAGGTGGGAAAAAAACAGGCAGACCAGCAAGAGTCCTACTGTAAAACAGCCCATAAGCATCTTTTTCTTAACACCTTACTTCTGCCAAATAGGACCCGTATTTAAAAATGTGGATATTTTCTTTGTGAAGTTATGTCTGTGAAGTTACACCCAAGCACAGGTACCAAGATACCTAGTGCTTACTAGAGAATTCCTTGGATTAGAGAACATCCAGGACCTTTACCACCAGTCTTTTCCAATCCCTCTAAAACAAGGTGGTGGCTGCATACCTCCAGGCAAGATAGGGAAGTCACGCAGTGAAGTAAGAACACGTCAGGATGAAACGGTTTCCAGAGGACCTAGTACAATACTTCAACTTCTCCAGGAAAGGTGAATATAGGAGGAAACACCTTCACATGTTCAACCAAAACAGTAATATTGAAACTGCTATTATTAAATACATAAACCTTATAAAGAATAACATAACGTTTTAGCATATATACAGGCTGAGTTGTTGCTCTTGGGCTTGCCTCCACGTTCCCCACAGCCCTTCAGCTCCACTGTGAAAGCGAAGCAGTTCCTCTGAAATAGTAAAATGCGAACATCCTCCCTCTCTACATCCTCCCTCTCTCCAGGACATTTCACAGCCACGCTTTGAAATCCAAGGCCCTGAGGGAAGAGGGGCCTCGTACTGCCCTGCACACCCAGCCTCCTCCCTCCGCCAGCTGTATTGCCTCCACTCAGTTACTGAACGTCAAATACGTAGAGATCCATCCTCTCTGAAGGGTAACCTGTTCCTACATGACACTGTATTGCCATCACCACAAGTTATGACGCTCTGGTACCAACTATGATTTCCACTTAMCACCCTGTCCCCTACCCAGAAACAGAAAACCCAGCAAAACAGTCCCAACTGACTTGGTGTATTAAGCGCTTACAGCCTGCCCATAGTAATTAAAGAGATAAATGTCCCCTAAAAATTTCGTTTTTCTACAGAAGACTTAAAGTCACTCAGAGAACCATTTTAACAGGAACCTTAATTACCTCATATCTACTTCTATCAATACGTTTCTCTACCGTTATCAAATCTAAATCACAGTAACAGAGAGCAAACGGCGTCAGGTTTATGACTAAGGAAAAAATCAAAGACCAGCATACTTGGTGCAAACACTGCTGCTTCTGACCACAGACAACCAAAAAAGTTCTGCCTGTGCTTTCACTGCAGCAAGCAGCAGTAACAGCAAAAGCATTACACACCACAACAGCAAAAGCATTTCTATTCTGGTACTTTTTTCCACCACCCCTTCTAACCCCCAAAAGAGTTAACAGAAAAACTTATTTAACAGGCTATATATGTAAATATGTAAGGTGTGAGGTAATAAGACATGTATGTATCTTATATGTTTACCTAACAGATACATGCTATTAAAAAACAAAAGTATAAGTTGTATACTTAAATTCAGAAGTAATACACCTCTTTGATTTGGAAAATCTCTAATAAAGTATGCTTTATCTGAACTCAGATAAAGTACACTTTATCTTCTTATACTTTACATCAGATGAGGTGCACTTTAATCTAAGGAAGGGAGAACAACAATAGAGAGAAAAGCAGCATGGTTTTTGGGTTGTTTTGTTTTTTTTTTTTTAACTAGATAAAGCCAGAGACTAGCAGGCCAGGAAATTTTTATTTCTTCTGCCTGCTCTGTCGCACCTAGGGATCAAATAAATACAAGCTTCAGAAATACCACCTGTTTGATGGACATCCTGTGAGCCCTAGTCCGTTACTTGGAAGGACAGTACGAAATGCTTTACCACTTCAACAATGAATCAAAAGGACCAAACTGCAGTAAGGACTGTAAGGAAGTACACTAGGACTGGAGATGAGCACAGATGGGAGCAGTTTGGATATAAATGCATATTGCCCCAATCTATTTACCTGACATCACTGCGTGCATATGTATTTTTTTTTTTACATCATGCCTGTGCCAGAAAGTCCTCAAACTCAGCTTTATACACTTCATGTCCATGACTACATGCCACACTTGTATACATGCACCATCATGTCCTTTCTTCTGCACTTGGATATCTTCCAGTCACTCCCTACCAGCCTCAGGAAGCCTTAGAAAGACACTAGTCATAGCCAGTTCTTCTGGCCTTCTCGTGGTAAGCCACACTTTGCTTTGCCACGCGCACCTGTCCTGGGGCAGCCTCTCGCCCCTCTTCTGAAGGCACTCTAATGCAAGGGTCTGCAACGGGTCTAGCCCACCTCTCAGGAGGCAGGCTGGGGACCTCAGCTGCCCACCAAGCCCTCTCTCAGAGAAATGAATGAGGGCAGCAACTGAAGGGCTTTGCTTCATCCATTCATAAAAATATAAAATGTAGCAACCACCAGCAAAATGGTTTCAAATGTATTTTTAGACAATTACAATTTGTTAGCATACAGTGTTTGTTCCAATACGTTAGGAAGACTTTAAAATACAGCTTCTCCATCACTTTTCCTTCCTTATATACCTAGGAAAACAAAAGCCCGGCATTTTTGTTTTAAAAGTTCTCCCCCATCAGATTCTGGATTTGCTAAACATGCATGTTTAAGAAGCCTGCACATATCAAAAATGTATCAATCAACAGTTTAATGACAAACACGCATCCGATTATGAGGCTGATGAAAAGAGGATGCAATTCATAGAGAGCCTTTACCAAGAACTTCTTCACTTCTCCTACCTGCAAGCCCTCATGAAAAAAGAGCAAGTTTTCCCCAAAGATATAAATACATATCACGTTCTAATAGCTCAAGAAAAGGCCAATGGCCTTAGATGTTTAAGATTTCAACAGATGCAACAAAGGACTTGAACCCCTGAGTTTTTACTCCTGTACCTAGAAAGGAGGTCCCACTGAAGTCCCACAATACTTCTGCAATACCATCCGTAAGTATTTTTATTAAATAACAAAACATTCTGAATTCTTCCACCATTTGCAGCAAGATTTTTTCGATTTCACCAGGGTATCTTGCAGATAGAGTATACCAGCATAAGAAAAATGAGCTTAAAGCATTAGAAGAAACACTACCAGCACAGATACTACACTTTGGTTTCAGTTTGGAGCCAACAAACTTTTAGTTCATCAGTATTTTATTTGGATGACTTGCAACAGACCTCACTAGACAAGTAATACAATACTCTTTTTCTTACCTTGTCATCTCCCCCCTCTGCAAGGTGAAGTTGCACTGTACCCACAATCAAAAGATGAAATATTTTTGATTTGTTACTTGAGCTAGTGCCTTTTTTTTTTAGCTAAAACTTGTACTCAGGTCTTTTCTGCTACAAATGTTTAAAAACACACAGAATTCTCCAATCCTATGGACTTCTAACACTGTAAAATACATAAGGCACCACCAAGGCAATGTTTAAAATTATTTTTATGACTTTTAATCTTTAAGTTTGCTGACTTATTCTGATGTAAAGGGTCTCATTTCAGAACTTCCCCAAAAAAAGCCATATTTGGTACATGTGTTCCGATATCATAAGATTATATTCACAGTAGCTCAATCATCCTGTCTCTACTGTTTATATCTACTCCAAATCTCAAAGTGTTTTCCTTGTTGCTGTTTCAATCTCACAGTCCAGGTGAGCATGCTTAGTACTACGAGATTCACAATTTAAAATTATCTAAAAGTTAGTWTTTTTTTTTGACGTTCTAAATACTATTTCCTTAGTTACAAACAAGTTCCACATCAGAAGAGAAGAAGAAACTCCAAAACCCAAAACCCCATCACCACTTTTTTATATTAGCTGTCCCCAATAAGTTGGAGTGATTTTTCTAACCCATTTTTATCCAATGTTAAACTGTTCTTGTCCAGCAGAAATTCAAAAGCTTTCTCCAGACATTGACCAAATGAGTCATCCTGCAAGTGAAATAGTAAACACATACTATTGTCTTGGGAAAAGAGTAAAGTTCACTGTAACCCTAAGAAAAACTATTACAAATTATAAACATATTTTTTTTTAAATAGCAGTCTAAATTATTAAGTATTTCAAATACTTGAAAACAAAGAATAAATGTTGTTAGTGTCACTTATGAAACAAATTCTACTTCCTAGTACTTAACTTTTTACATTAATATCTCTAACATACAGGCTGACTCCTCCCTAGTTACCTCCAGAATTGCTGCCTCATTCAGCATACAGAATGGATGAGACTCCTAGATTAAATCAGATCTGAATGACTAAGATATTATCCTGAAGAGAAGACTCATGTTACCTTGAAACCTTGAGTACAGAAAGGGGAAGGACTGCAAGGAGATGGTCTGCAATGAAAGTAGTGAACATCAGGCAAGGTAATTTACTGTCCTTTTTTCCACCGGCCCCAACTCACTGTGATACTTTCCTGTTTTTTTCCAGAAGGCGTTTTCGTTTTGGTTTTGTGGTTTTGTTTTTTTTTTTCTTTTTTTTTTTTTTTTTTTTTTTTTAATTTTTTTTTTTTTTTTTTTTTTTTTTTTTTTTCTTTCTTTTAAATTACATACTCATTTCTTTCTAACATGAATCTCCAGCAAAGGACTTGCCACTTCTTGAGAAGTGGCCCAACCATGACTGCAAGAGAGTACCTACTTGGATAACCACTGGCTTCAGCGTTAGGGCAATACAGCCCAGCATAACGCACACTAAGAAGCCCTAAATCCCATGTCGATCACTCTGGCCTGAGGCAACTCCCTGTCCCTCTGTCTTGGTTTCCTCATATGTAAAATGAAGAATACACATTGCAGGAGAGTTTAGAAGATGAATGAATTAGTGATTGCTGAGGTTTTTCTGTGTTATGGTTAAAATTACCATTAAAAAAAGTTCATTTAGCTATTAATTCTTTACCAAGATACGAAGAGAGAGAGCGTTTGTAAGAAGAGTCAGTCTGTTTCATGAGATTCAGTGATATTCAAGATTGGGTTTACTGGATAATATACAGTAAATAAATTATTAGGCCATACCTCAAATAATAAAAACAGTCTAATTAAACAGCTACTTATATCACAGATGATCTTCTGCGGGTAGAAGAAAGGGAACAGAGAAAACATGGTTGCATAYACAGATCACATCCTATTTCATAGGCACAAGTCACGTGTAGCGACAGTCCTACTTTGGATCTTTCTTAACTTCCAGCTTTGCAGCTTGCTATCATTCTGTAAACACAATCACTTAAAATATGTGTATTAAATTACACAGTTTAACATTTTCCATAACTTACTTTGTTGTTTCTTGATACTTACTTTCAACAAACAAAGTATATACAAACATAGCCAAAGACTTCTTGCCAATTGTACATATAAACAAGGCGGACTCTGCAGATGGTAATAAACTATTACAGTTTTCTGGATGTCCTCATCACACCCCTCTTTCAGAGGCATTGATGCTTACAGTGATATAAATACTTAAAAGCTCTAAAGGTGTCACATACTAAGTATGTGGGGAGACAACAAAAGAAGAGTTAAAAGCTACTTTTTTTCTTACATACATATATATTTACAAATACATACATATTTATTCAAACATTTAACTTCCACAGTGGTCTTTACATTTCCTCTACTGATATCTGACCCCTTTCCCAAACTACAGCTGTTTCCATGTTCACTTTCCAATATATTAACAAAAAAACAAAAAAAAMCCCAAAAAACCCTGCAACAGAAAAAAAATAATCAGCTAAATCATGCAGGTTCTTCCCTGCTGACATACTCAAGAATTAACATTTTCCGTATTGTCACGTAGAAGATACCCAGTTCTCAGGTTAAGTAAGTTCCATGAAGATAAAACAAAACATGATGGAAAGGCAGGTTTTTCTTTTCCCTCTTCCATCTCTAAATCGAAAAGGAAAATAACCTGAAAACATAACAACTTTGAGATGGCTTTCTTACATTTTGTTTTACATTCACTCCTGAATAGTTAAGGAAAAGCAGTAATTCTAGAAAAGTCTCTCTGATTAACCAGCCTTTATACACCTATAGTTGAACAACTCATGGAAATCAGAGGCAAAAAGTATAATATATCTTCAGCAGTGATGCATTTTACACTGATGATACCTATTTTATGAGAGAAAAACTACTAAAGATTTAATGGTGCCAATTAAAGAAGCCAAGAGTTTGCATGGCTCAATGGCTGAGTCATAGACCTTCTGCCTATAATAGGTTCCATTATAGCCCTGAGCTCAAGCTGTGGGAAGAGGATTGTAGATGAGTAAGAAGAATTAGTACTTTTAAATGTTATTGCAAAGGAAGGTGTCCTTTAAGCATTACGCAGCTGCGACTCTAGCAGCAGTAGAGCAGCTTACACTTACTCAGAATCCTAGTTTTAAATGAGATGCTTAGAAATTTGTGAACACCTTACAACTTCAAAACGCTGTCAAAGAAATTAAGCCCATCAGTGTAAAGCCCTCACAACTTTAACTAGCACTTCATACGCATTTCCAAACTTGAAATACTTCAGTACTTGTAACTTTTGTGCTATGTTACTACCCTCAATTTTTGGTATTCATTTATATTTACATAAAATAAAGTAAGACTGTGTAGCTGAAGACTACAGTAGTTTGTACTTAACCATAGGATGTCTATAAACAACTGGTGCGATGTATAATGAGGAAAAGAAAATTAAAATGTTAAAGTGCCTCTCAAGATGGCTCCCAGTAAACCCAGGGAAGCATTTGTGCCATAGTACAATATCGTACACAATTCTGATCGTCCACATCAACAACAATTAGACCTCAGATACAGGTACGGATTATCTTGAAGGAGAAGGCTAAACAGAATTGAACTTACTTTAGATAGACTGCTATTTATGAAAACATCGGCAGATCCTAATATAGGAAATAAAAAAAATTAAGATGGGTAAAATTGGCACAAGAGCAAATTGGGTATAAAACCAGTGACTAATAAATTTAGGATAGAAAGTCAGATGCCCGTTCCAACATTCAGAGTAATCTGATTTGGGTCAGGATTTAAAAAAGGGAGTACTGGGAGCAAAAGGCAAGTGCTCTTTAAACTGAAGTTTGATAAGGTTATGAAAAGTAGTTCGTAAGATGGTAAATGTGACAGCTGGAGGCTCAGCAAAATGGCCCACGCAATCTTCACAAGTACTTTGCTCCTAATGACTGGTGACAGTAAAAATCAACAGCAAAATCTTGTTTAGATTAAAAAATAAATGTATTTTAACAAATGTAATTTGGAATATGACAAACACTGAACATATTAGTTCAGGAATGAGTTAAATATGCTTAGAACAACCATTTATGTTTAATTTTCTAGGGGAAGTAAATCTCTATTAAGCAGAGTAATAGGGCTGGTAAGACAAGCTTCTGCTCGCAGAAGTTTTACCTTCAAACCTGAAAAAATGGGTTGGTTACCCAAAAGGCTTTTATAATTAGACTGGCCAATATAGCCAGAAAAAAACACTTAAGTATTACCTCTTTTATAAGCCTTACTTCGCTCACATCCTCAAATCATCACAGCTATAAACGTGACTACTCAGGTACCCCAACCCCAAGGAAAACCTCTGTGATGTCAAACGTTTGTATTTATAACATCTTTCTTTGACTAGAAATTGTCTTCATTCATACCATGATTGTCATACAAAATGCAACAGTGCTGTTTAAAACAGAAAGGGTTACGTTCTAAATAAAGATAAAACAGTCCCAGTGTCCTTTTGCAATAGCTTTTATATTCCCTAGTTTGGACAATTTTCCCAAAACAATGCAGAAGTAATTTTTATTTTTAGGTACTATAGATGATAGCAATTTGAGAAAAGTAGAAGTAAGCAATTTATGAAATTACTGGTCATCAGTTGTTCATTTACACAGTTACATTATTTAAATATTAGTGACATACTTGTAAGGAGTGGTTTAGTGCAGGAGATGCTGGTATCCAATTGCTGTGCATGTGTCTTAACTTGCACCAGGAATATTGCAACTAGAAAGGCTCGCAAGAGAATTTCACTTCTTTCTAATGTTGTGTTGGAAAACTTATTCTTCCTCAAGAGCTTCCTACACACAACATCCCTAACACAAGAGATCTGAATCAATGAGGATAAATGAAGGTAAAACAAATTCTTCCCTCAAAAAAAAAAGAAAAAAAGAATTGTTTTCCACAGAAACTACCCCAGAGCTCCCAAACCAGAAGTCCCCTACCTGCTTTGACAGCTCTCCAGACCTGTTAATTAACATTGTAAATCCCTTCTCCCACCCCCACCCATTGAGGCAATTAGGTGGTTTACAGGAGTGCTTTGTTTTGGGGTAAGTGTGTACAAGTGGGTGTAGAGACACTTAGAAGAGATGGAGARGAGCAAGAGTTTTAATCTTTTACACCTACTAGTAAGTGTATCAGACTTAAGCAGTTAGTTACTGGAAGAGCAAGACAACCTACAGATCATACTTCAACTACCCGCAGCCCAGGTTTTCTTGTACAATATATAAGTTTCCTCCCCCCCAATGTCTTCTTCACTCAACTTACGAATACAAGCATCTACAACTCACAGAATGTTCCTGAGCTGAAAGGAAAACATGCTGATCAAGATTTCAGTAATTCTGTGTTTGTGACTTGCAAGAAATAAATTGGTGGTTTTCTAAGATTGAAGTAAGGTAGGTATTTTCATGTGCACTGCTAACATTCCTTTATGTATTAGTCCCCACAGTTCTGCACGAAAATTTTTGTTTATCCAATTAGACAATTAGTAAAAGCCCTTTAAATGCAGAAAGTTAACGGTTATATTTTGGATTTACTAAAAGACAAAGCAGAACAGAAGACTACACCCAAAGGCTTTTTGCCTTTTTGAGGACAGACAAATGCACAGAAGTAGTCAACTTGGCATCCAAGAAAGCATGCAGGAGTTGAGGAACAAGCGGTGTAAACTTTTCTCAAGGGAGGGCTCCTGGCGCGGGCGCCCCTCAGAGCAGGAGCCTGCCCGGGGGGGCGGAAGAGGGAGGAGGTTTGTGGCCACAGGCATAACCCCAGCCGTGTTACCCCGCTGCACATTTCCACTCTGTGAAATGGAAACAGTGATCAGGGTTTGCCTGCCCCGCAAGCATATTCCCACTGACTCAAATTACTCAAAGGTTCTCTGATGGAAGAAGTTAACAGACATGGAGGGTACATATCACAGGCTAAAGCCATCTTTTTCTAGCTGGCTTACTAATACTAACCTGTCAAACAATTCAGGTAACTGTGGTTTCATGCTGTCACTTTCCACTACAAGATTTGCAGCTCCACATAAAGGCTCAGTTATACCCAGTTCCCTTCAAATCCAAAGGCAAATATCTTTAGTATACGTTCTCTTCAGTCTTTTCATGTCCTTTCCAAAAAAGGTGGCACTGTACAATCTGTTACTTCCTGGTGAGGTGAGGATATACCATCTTACCGTCTTGATTAGCCAACTCAGAACTCACCGCTGGGATTCCCCCCTGAAGAGATCATAGAATCATAGAATGGCTTGGGTCAGAAAGGACCTTAAAAGGTCATCTAGTCCAAACCCCCTGCCATGGGCAGGGACATCTTCAACTAGATCAGGTCACTCAGAGCCCTGTCCAACCTGACCTTGAATGCTTCCAGGCATGCTACCACCTCTCTGGGCAACCTGTGCCAGTGTTTCACCACCCTCATTGTAAAAACTGTCTTCCTTATACCTAGTCTAAATCTACCCTCTTTCAGTTTAAAACCATTACCCCTTGTCCCGTCACAACAGGCCCCACTAAAAAGTCTGTCCCCATCTTTCTTATAAGCCCTCTTTAAGTACTGAAAGGCCACAATAAGGTCTCCCCAGGCTAAACAACCTGAATGGTCTCAGCCTTTCTTCATAGGAGAGGTGATCCATCATCCTGATCGTTTTTGTGGCCCTCCTCTGGACTCTCTCCAACAGGTCCATGTCTTTCCTGTGCTGAGGACCCCAGAGCTGGACACAGTACTGCAGGTGGGGTCTCATCAGTAGAGGGGCAGAATTCCCTCCCTCGACCTGCTGGCCACGCTTCTTTTGATGCAGCCCAGGRTAYGGTTGGCCTTCTGGGCTGCGAGAGCACATTGCCAGCTCATGTCCAGCTTTTCGTCCACCAGTACCCCCAAGTCCTTCTCAGCAGGGCTGCTCTCCATCCCTTCATCCCCCAGCCTGTATTGATCCTGGGGATTGCCCTGACCCAGGTGCAGGACCTTGCACTTGGCCTTGTTGAACCTCATGAGGTTCACAGGGGCCCAATTCCTGAGCTTGTCCAGATCCCTCTGGATGGCATCCCGTCCCTCAGGAGTGTCAACCACACCACTCAGCTTGGTGTCATCTGCAAACTTGCTAATGGTGCACTCGATCCCACTGTTTATGTCGTTGATGAAGATATTAAACAGTACTGGTCTCAATACACTTTGTTGGGACAGAGGGTCCCTGCACTTTGCTTTCCACTGAGGTGTAACTGCTGTCATTTCAGACACCAGCCTGAGCAGATCCTGTCTGAAGTGAGATTCACGTTACTACACAGAACTCTGTTCTGTCAATTTTTTTTTTCCATTTTTTTATTTTTTAATCTGTAAATCTGTAATCTCTGGTAGTGGAGATGCAATTCTCTTTAAAAACTTCCCATATGCATACTGTTGCTTAGCATATAAACCTGCTCTCCTTAATCACCTTTCCCAGGCCACTTAAAAGCAGTTCGCAGGGGACTTCAGAGGTATACAGTCCACAGGTTGAAACCACCAACTCAGAGAAATCTAAATGGATACACTCGAGATACAAAACCAAAAGAGATCATCAGTAATCAACTCTATTTTTCTCTTGGGGTGGGAAGACAGCAGTTCTCCAAATGGCCTTTCCATTGCAGTATTTTATTAACTTCAGCATGACAAAGTGGGCTTGAAATCACAGACTTGTTAAAAATCCTTTGATGTTATATATGCTGCCCAAGATCCATTTATGTCAAAGAGCCCAAGATACTTCTCAAGCTCTAGTTCTTTAGTCACAGCAACAAATGAAAAAAACCTTTGAATGTTATCTAATAYGTATTTATGACATGTCACAGGTAGGCCCTTCCCAGCTCCTCTAGTAATCGAACTAAACTAGCAATTAAATCAGAAAGTGTCATTAGAACTGGAGGGGAGGGGAAAAAAAAAGAAAGAAAAAAAAAAMCAACCAAAACCCCCACTCTTCCTTTTCTGTGGACAAACACCTCATTTAGCAGTACCAATTGAGATAATTCTTAATTATGTCAYCTAAATCATACTTCAGTTCTCCAACCAGTTTCATTAACAATGTTCTATGAAACATTAAATACCTTATCTTTAGTGCAGATGTCTTTAGTATCCTAGCTCCAGCCATTCTTTACACAACATATAGTAAAATGTAAATATCCCTATACACCAGTCTTAAATCAGACGTGCCTACAGCACTATCAGGTCTAAATTTTGTTTTATGTTATTATAACTGGAGAGCTGTGTCTCCACACATAAAGCGACCCTTTATAACTTACCCCTCATTGCCAGTAACCGTTTCTGAGTTACATTTCTAGGTGTTCCTGTACAGCGCAGCAGGGAACTGCAGGAACTGCTCTGCCGTCCCCTGCTTGCCACTGCTGCAGAGCACCTCTGCAATACTGGCAATATGAACACGAAACAAAYGATTAACAAGCAACCTATGTCAGATAGCAAAGATTCCCTGAACCCCAGTCCAATGCCTTAGTTACACAATTATCTGGTTTTCAACATGTTTTCTGGAAATATTTCAAAGAAGGCTAGCAGAGAGAATGACTTAAGAACTAAGTAGTCTCCCAGTATTGTAGGCATCTATCCCTATGTCCGCAACTGAYGATGCTCGCCCCGGTAAACATTCACAATATCCTATTAGCAAACCGGGTGAGATATGAATAACAACTATAAAGTCCAAAGTTTTAGACTAGTTTTAATGACTATATATTTCATATACAGTTGTACAAGTAAACAGTGAGGTCAACTTTTTATGGTAAGGTGTCACTTTAAATTCAAACATGCACTGTATATTATAAGCTTCCCACTATATTTAGCAACAATTGGCTGGTACAGAAAGATTTCTTCCAAAAATAAAACAAAACACTTCGTATCATTCAGCACTCACATGTAAGGAAAATTACAGTATTATCACAGTTATCAGAGTCTTGCAGGGCCAAAAAAGATAGGAAGTACCAGAATGCAAGTGGATGGAGGGCCATCTGGAGAGAAAAGAAATGTAAAAGGAGAGTGGAAAAAACGGACTACTAGATATTGGCAAGTTTGTTATGTTATGTTATTGTTATGAAGCTTGTTACAAGTCCTCTCTCTCTTTTCTTAGAGGAACACTAAATCCAAAAATCTATAGAAGCATTAAACTTCTCAGTTACTGTGGTCACTATGTTCTTTTGGTTGCAGGAGTTACAGAGACATCATAAACACAATTTAATTAGCACAATTAAAATTGACTGATGTTCTTCTGATTAAACTGATTAAATTATTCAGTTTGTTTTAAGAAAGAAGTCTATTGTAGGTGGGTATACGCTCCTTTCGGGAACTCTGGTATTACGTATGAGAATTTCTTCTCTGATTAAAGTAACAAGAGTTTAACAAAATATAAAAAAGTGAAAGATGAAACTCCAATAAGTGTTTGGCACTCCCTACAACATGTTATACCAATATAATAAAGACACATTTGGTGCTGTATACTGAAGAGTAAGTGTTGCACTCTTGAAGACAAAAACTTGTCTTCAAGTATTTTCCAGAACTGAAAGGTTAATATTCTATAGAAACCTGCCAATCTTACCTCCAGAAGGTAGGATTTCTTGATGTTTAATTTCTACAGCAGCCACCCATGCAATATGAACCCACTCCCAGAAGTTCTTAATTTTTGTGCTTGTTCAGCCTAATACATGGGCTGCTGTCTCCTAAGCTTGGCTAACACAATAGAACTGCTGAGGAGTAGTACAGTTGCATCCAGACCCCCAGTACTGATTCAGGGATGAACAGGTGATGGAGCAACAGAAGCAAGGGAACAAAGATTCCTCCCAACCCAACAGTGGAAGATCAGGGAGATTTCCACTTGTTTTCTTCCACATCTTGTATAACTGCACTACTCTCAGGTTAACCTCTACAATTACCAAATTCCTACACAAGAAGTGGGATTTCCCGCTTTGAACTGTTAGACTGGTCGTCTCCGCCTTCTTGAGCTGCACTCTGAAGCAAGAGCAATATTGGAAGGAGTGACAAGGAGAGCAGGGAGATGGCATGTTTTAGAGTAATAGATATCTAAGTAAGAATTGGAATATGCATTTGKGTTCTGAATAACAATCTTTATGCCCATCATCTACATGTTCCTCTTCATAAACAGGGGCAACATCATTACCAACCTCACCCAGTAAAGAAAATTCTAACTAAATAGGTGATATACCAAGGACAGTAAAATCAGAAAGAATGCYGATTCCAGAGTTTATAAATCAGGCCCAGATCACTAAGCCATCCTATCTCTCAGTTCTGTTCCTCATAAAGAAGACTAAGAAATCAATTTGAGTTTTATTTCTAACTTTTCATGCTTTTAAATGATTCTCTATGTGGAAGAAAAAAAAAATCCCATTCAGTGCTCAAGGAAAACAATTCATTGATAGATATTGGAGGCATCTTCCCTCATTTCAATGCACATGACACACATCTAATGAAATTGTGCCAAGGTCTCGTTGCTAGAAAGGGGATGTTCTTTCATCTCTTTAATAACAAAATAGCTGCAAATACTTCAGTTGAAAGAGGAAAAAAGTCCTTTTCTAAAAAAGAAAACACACCTCTGAAGTCAAATCAGTCATTTATATTCGTGTGAAAAAGGAACAAAAGGTGAGAGTTAAAAAAAATTTGGGAGAAGTTGGAATGTGACCTGTTTGTCACTAATTCAATAAAACAAGACAAAGCTTTGACTTCTGATGGAAGTTTAAATTTATCAAAATATAAGGGAGGACTCAAGGGCTGATTACTGAGGGCAAGTGCTACAGAAACTTGAGCTGTGTAAGAGTACAAAGGGCCTGAAAGCTCATTGCCAGAGGAGTCCCCATCTTCCTTCACCAAGCATTCCCACTCCCACACCACYAGCTTGGGTGATCTTGTAGTCACACCATGAAGAGATGTCAGGAACGTGACCTGGCCAGAAGTGAGCTGGCCAGATAAGCCAGTTCACCAAATGATGAGGCATGCTGATGCAAGGAAGGAGCTAAGGTTCTGTATCCCAGACCTCACCCACCTTTATTTGCATGGATTTTTTTTTTTAAGCAGATTAGATACTGAGAGTTATTGAGTTCGCACAACTATGCTGGGAAGCTGTCAGGGGACTGTCTGCCCACAGCACGATGACACAAAGGTGCACCCTGAAGCAGCGTGCAGAGCAGTAACGGGCACCCTTGTGCCAAATGGCTGCCTCTGGCAAGGGCTCAAGAGGCAGGTGATTCAAGCAGCTGGCAGAGGAGAGGTGGGGTGATTCCTTGAACTTCTCTGTCCCACTTAATGCAGACGTTGGTCATTTCCTCTCTGTTCTTACTGCTCAGCACTGCTCCATCAGCTCAGCTCAGCCTTTCGCTGCCCCCCTCCCTCATCCCCGCTTCCTGCTCTGCTCCCACCAGCTCCCAAGCTGCTTCACCATCTTTAAACCACACCTGCAAACTTGGGAATTTTTCAAAAGAAAGATCTGTACAAACAGATGCTTTAATCACCGTGAAAAATTCAAGGGTGTTAATCTCGCTCCTTAGCTACCAAACTTTACAGCTCTGTTGACAAAAGAAGGTACCAAATATTTATAGATGACATCTCTAAAGAAAAAAAGCGATTTGTTCCCAAAATCCAGACCACATTACCACCTGTATAATCTCTCTCTCTCTCTGCCCCCATACAATTAGAAGACCATTGATACTTAGAAAGGAAAGCTCTCAAAGAGAATAAAGAAAGGAATGGGAGGGGTACGTACATCCATTCTGGTATGTTGTTCAGGTGAGACCGTCCCTTTTTAAAAATACCATCCCAGTATTTTAGCTTCATAATTGTTTGGTTATCAGTTCTTTCATTATAACTCAAGTTTGAAAATTCAAAAGTGAAAAGCACTGGCTCACCGAACTGAGGGAGAAAACAGCCTCTACAGACAAAAGTTAAAAATCAAACTTCAGAGTGATGGTGTCCCATCATAGTGGGAACTGAGACATTTACTCTCCCCAGAGGAAAAAAAGAGAGGACACTTACGCAAGTCTGTGACACTTGCATTTAAGATACAAGCAAAGTCAGATTAGTTTAAAACAAATGGATGCCTCAAATTCCACATGAAAGAGCAGGATGGAAGACCAGGAGGAGGATCCATAATAAAAAGGCAGGAAATTATTACTTTGCCTGCAACTTGTTCCTTATTAAGATTGCCACTGTATTTAAAGAAATAAAAAAATAAATGTAAAAAAAAATAATCAAACATTTCTCCTTTCATTTGCCCCAGTTTTCCGTCCTTGTAAGTTATGTAGGCTGATGATGATACAGACATGAGGGTTTGTATTAGACTATTCAGTCATGAAAAAAGCTTCTCTGAAACAACAGATTTAAATTTGTTCAAATAAATATAAAATAGGAGAATGTGTTCAGCCATGGGAAAATAAGATGCCTGCCAAAAACCACTGGAAGTGACCATCCGCAGATAAGAATACTGTACTGAAGTACTGAACAGCAGCATAAATTTAAAACTATTTCTAGTTAGGTGATTCCTCAGATAATGCTAAAGATTTCAAGAAAAACACATTCAGGTAACCAACATATCATAGAAACTTTCCACATATTCACACTGAAGAACAAGGCTGGTAAATCATAAGCCTACGATATCAGTATGCTGATGCAGACTTGTGGTTTTATGCTAATGCTGCAAACTGGCTTTACCCAAAACTCCAGAGCAGATAATTTAATGGCACAAATTATTTTCACCACAGTCAAGTCATGGCACCTGAGGGAAGAATTATTCTTGAAGTTGCTTGTACCTCCTCAACAGTAAAAAAGACCAAAAAATCCATAGTAAAACCACCTCAAAACTACAAATCTTTGGCCCAAAGGTCTATTCGCTGCAAAATCACTGCAACCCCTGATTTACAAAAGTACATCTAGCCTTCTCAAGGGTGAGGAGGAAATAAGCCTTTGGATATGTTAATATTAACTGTTAGACTGGAATATATCCAGAGTTTTAGAACAGGAACTTTTGTTGGACAAAGTATTTCATATTAATTATTATATCCTTTGAGAGACCTGCATGTGAACTAGCTCACGATGGATCAGCATAACAGACTATTCTACTCCACAGAGGTAACATAACTTCAATGCTTCTAACCAAAGGTAGTTTTAGTGGTCTACTTTTCTTTTATTTGGAAAATTATAGTTAATTACATTGTGTATGTTGTTCAAATACAGGAGTTCTTCAGAGCCTCAACAATATACAGCAGAAGTCTGTAAACTTTTAAGAAAAATTTACTATTATCAGGCTTTACTTTTAGATGAAGATTATGGATTTTCTTCTCAGCTTTTCCTTCATGATATGATATGGCCTAGGTTTTTTTACATATATTTTACATAAACACACACACRTATGCATATCTATATATAAAAACAATATACAATAGTAATCAATCAAGGTTCAGTATTAGTGTGTTTTTAAATTCCATTTAGTCTAGCACCTTCAACAATCTTGCCAACATACATTAGTTTGCTGGGCTATGAACACTTGAAAAGGGAAACTAGAATTTCCAAGGGCAGCCATGAGATTTTGCTGAACATGCAGCACATATGGTACCCCAAAAGACCAGCTAGCCATCACGTGAAATAGCATCTGTATCAAAACAAGAAGTACCCAATAATGTTTTTAAGTTTTAAAAAAAATTTGGAGTTGTTATTGACAGGAAAATAGTCAAAAAGCTAAACACTCAAGGGATGAAAAAGCTAGCAGTTCTCTCTGGAGCTGTGGGACATTGCTTATGAATATTAACTTATGGGRAAAATCCCAACCATCTGAAATGATACCATTTCTTACTAAATAAAATTATAGGACACATTGTAAAATAATTAGTTATGTGACGACAGTAAGGAGATAAGTAAGAAGTCAGTCTCTTCTTACTACTCTTGGGCATTAAAACACTTAAATACCCAAGTTGACTTGAGAAAGTCAACTTCATTTTAGTGTGCCAGCAGTAACTGACAACATGCACTCTCTGCTGGATTAGGATATCGYGTCAAACCATTCCAGCTGATAGTAGTTTTCATTAATATCCCTCTCAATTCAGGTATATCCAAATATAAATTAAACTGAGGCAGCAACACAGGGTTTGAAAACGCAGGGCCTGTGACAGGGGTGACCCAGCTGGTGACTCAGCAGGACTTCCCCTGCCTCCTCCCCTGCAAGGGAGGGCAGGAAATTTCAAAAGAATGTGTTCATACCAAACACAGCTATGAGTTATGATTTAAAGCAAAGTCACATGCCCACAGATAGTAAGGTCAGCAGCATAAACCTGGCAGTGAACCGGTGACACACAAAATTAACTCCTCCTCCATGAGAAGCTGGACACCACAACCCAGCATCCTTCAACACTGTTGGTGCCCACCATTGAGCTCTACCATTTAGTTGAGCATGGAGGCTGTACCATAACTGTTTGTCATGTCATTTAAATATTCCTGTGTTTGACTATAAATGATGTAGATCACATTTGTAGAACGTGATTAATGAACAGAACTTGAAACTTCAGCCCACACAGTAGCTGTGGGTAAATAAGAAGTTCTGTATAACAACCCAGGATAGSCTGTTCTTGGCAGAGAAAACTCCTACACTTGCTCTATCGCTAATAAAACCCTCTGAAAATGATGATACGTAAGAGCAATTGCATAGCATTAGACCCCCCAGAGGCCTGTCTAACCTGATCTCCCCTCTCTGATTAAGTCTGTGGAAGAGTACAAGAACGAGACACGCACACAGTAGATGCACCCCAATAACAAACTCTCAGCCACTTATTTACAGCACAGATCCGCTGAGCCAAATGTGATGACTTCATGTTTATCAAATGATGATGCATTTTTCTGCACAACATCTCAGAGATCAGCATCTTAATGTGCGGTTCTGAGCTCACCACCTGATAATTTGCTGAATACCTTAGAAAGAATTCAAGGAGACAAAAACAGGTGACAAACAACCCGTGTTTCGCATTCACCTTCTTCATGCATCCATATCACTCACAATTTTAGAGGCTTTCACCATCTCTCTCTTTCCCTTCCTCCCTAAATCACCCTCCTCTGTGCTTTTTCAAGTGCTACTGTATTGTCTGAGGCCTGAGGAAGGGACCCAGAGCTGCACAGCACTTGCCACATTGGCATACCATGTATACAGGTAGCAACATGGTACCAATCTTTGTCTTGCTCTCTACTACTTCCATAACAATTCCTACCATTTTATTTCTTTGGCTGTCATACCACATTTTCAGATAGCCATCTAACACCAAGACTCTGTTCCTAAGGAGAGGTGTTTGCCTGCCATTTCACTGCCCAGGCACCACAGAATCACAGAATCATTTAGGTTGGAAAAGACCCTTAAGGTGATCGAGTCCAACTGTAAACCTAACACTGCCAAGTCCACCACTAAACCATGYCCCTAAAGTGCTACATCTACACATCTTCTAAATATCTCCAGGGATGGTAACTCAACCACTTCCCTGGGCAGATAACCCTTTCGGTGAAGAAATTTTTCCTAATATCCAATCTAAACCTCCCCTGGCCATGCCTTGACTCACACAGCTTACGGCCAAGTGACTGACATTCCTGTTGTATGTCTAATTATTTAGTTTCATTATTGTTAGGCTCTTCACCACGTCTGCACTTGGCTTTGAGTACGTTAACAGCAGCAGCAAACTTTGCCATCTGACTTTTCACTCTTTTCCAGATCATTTATGAGTATTTTGGAGAGCACAAGCTCATAAGCCCAACACAGATGCCTCCACTGTGAAAACAAGCAAGATACTCCTACTCTCTGCTTTGCACCTTGGCCAATTACCCGGCAACAGCAGAACCTGCCTCCCCACCCCACAGCCACCGAGCTCTTCCAAAAGCCTTTGATGAAGAACATTTCAAAAGAGGGCTTGAAAAACCAAGCCCACTGACTGAATGTCCCAACACTACGGTGGTTCTTATGAATCTATCAAACTCCACTGAAGACAGCAACTCACTACTAACAAGTTCCTAATAACCATGTCTAGTCTTCAGCTATTAATCTAAACCAGCTGAATTGTCAATCACCAGGTCTTTCTCCCAGCCGAAGTAATTTGCAGTTCTGCACACAAAAAAAGAAATAACGAGCCCTAGAATCGACACAGCGATTTCTTTCAAGTTAAAAGCAAAAGAACTTCACTTTCCTTCCAACGTATCTAAAAACAAAACAGTAATTTGGTTAACCACAAGTATTACAGCCTTCCCATGATAAGGCTAGCGTCAAATCACTGAAAAATAATTACTAAGATGGCTTCTGTTGATTTAAAAGTACATAGTGATTTCCATTTCACTGACTATATTCATTTTGTTGATTCATTTTATACAAATAAAAACAAACCAGTCATTTAAATAACTGTTCTTCAGTGAACAGTTTTCTGCCAACTGACATGAAGGGAAAACCACGATACAGACAGGGGAGCTACAAATTCTGTATTGAGTCTTAAGAGCAGGGGTTTCACACATCTGCATTTTTCCCCAGGGGGTAGGGAGGAGCTGAGTTTTTGTTGATTGAACAATATTTATTTCATCCAACCAGTTTTCAAGGGGGAAATGCCTGCCTGTCAAGAGTTTCATTACTACAGTCAGGTCTCAAACTAATTACTTAATGGGAAAGTATGTTAACAATAACTTTTACCAAATAAAAACTTAACAGAAGTAGGCTAACAGAGATACTTGGCTAGCTACAACTGTTTGAATTACTGATTTTAATCAAATAACTTGAGTTATCATGTGGTTTTCCTCTAATTATTTAGTTTCAGCACTTACCTCTGTTCAAGCTATTCATCTGCAGTTCAGAACTTTGTAATAGGTTGCATAGCTCATTTAAGGGTTGAATTGCCTGCATTTTACCTCTTCACTGATTAAAGGGAAATGAATGTCCCAAGAATGTTTAACAAGCCTGTCCATTTTACAAGTAAATCTTCTCCTCCCAAACCACCTCTTGCTGCCAAGAAAAGGTTTACTGGATGAAAACAAGGAATTAATGCCAGTGAAGAACACCACAGCTTTAGGGCACAGTCGATCTCAAGTCTTCCCTTCCCACACCCCCACCATCACTAGTTGTGAAAGATCCCAGTGACGCTGGTTTTTGTTCCTTTACTGCCTTGGAAGTCTTATGTTACCATTTCTACAATTTTTTTTCAAGTTTTTTCTGCCAGATTTGTCAGCTCTCATCTTCAGGGTAAAAACCACATCTTGTACTTCTTTTTCTGATCCCCAGTCTTTCTGTACCGATTTCTCCATGCTGTCATTACCCCTTTATTACCCCCTTTCCAAATATCTGCTCATTCTCTTGGCTTTTTTTGTACAGCCTTGAGTTCTCTCCTTTTTCATCCTGCTTACCCGCACAGTCGGTAACACAAGGCATATTGTCAAGAGCTGCTTTCTCAAGAAGGAACACACAATTCCACGTGTGTAATTTAGGTTCTCCAAACAAAGCCCTGTGCGTGGAGGTTGGGGGGAGGGGAGGGCCAACACAGGTATAAAATTTCACGCCAATTTTGAGGGGGGCAGGGGAGACAAAGAGAGTCTTGAAGGTATTTTTTTGCTCCTTCAAGAGGAGAGCTTCCTCCTCCCTCCTAGAAAGACAGCGTCCTTCCCCTTGCCCAGCTTAGTCCCCCATCTCCTTCCCAGGGCTTCCCAACCCTACGGCACCTCCAGCGCTCCCCCCTCCTCTCTTCCACAGGGAATGTGGAAGCCTCTCCCAGCTGCTGAGCTGCTCCATCTACCACTCCTTGTCAGCTGCCTCTCCGCAGCGCATACATCTGATTCCCAGACCCACCTCACGCTGTGCGGAGCGGCTAACAGAAGCAGCCGGCAGGCAGCAGTGGAGGGGACTGCAGAGCAGCTGCTTTCCGTACAGGCCTAGGACACGGGCTAGGACAGCTGTTTTTATGATTTATTAAGCTTATTGTAGCATCGTATCATTATGACTGCATTCCAACAATTGTCTCCAAATATTTACGGGCAAAGCTACTTGGCATTAATTACTGACTGGTTTTAAAAAAAAAAATAAAGTTCAACCTCTGATATCTTGACCACCTATTCATTCAGTACCAAAACCTCTTGAATGATGACTCATAGAGCCAGAGGCAAGCAATGGCAAACATGAAGATCCCAAAAGGCACTTTTTCAGCTCAAGCTTAACATACTAGCATGTATTCAAAACTGCTAAGCTACGGAGGATCAAGATGTTTAACTGTTTTTAGCTTTTAATTGAAAAATGATGTGGAAGCAATACATTTTCACTGAAACCCGGCAGATCAGAAACTCAGTAAAATAAAACTTCTATCCTGTTTGAGATTTCATTTAAGCCTCAGAAGATTTTATTTCAGACTATGATTCACATCTGCCATCTTCTCCTTGCATAAACTGTTGCCCCATCACTTCTCAGTTGCATTACTTAGTGCTGAAGAAGTTCATCCTGGAAAGTTTTTAACATGTAAAAATTTCAGCTTTAACTAAAAGCCACAAAACACTCCCTTAGGATTTAAAGAAAACCCTTGGTTTGACCAAAACAAACCTATTCCTAACACACACTTCTTTCTCCAAGTTGCAAATACAGAAATTAATAGTTTAAATGACAATTCTCGCACATGCTTTCCATTTTCCCCTCAAAGGCATCAACATGAAAAAAGCAGGTATTCAGCTTGTCCTGTTGCTGTATCATATTTTGGTCTAACCATAATGCTATCCTGTAAAAATTACTGTAAGGATATTAGCAAGCTACCTGAACCTCATTTTACCTTCAGCTTCCGTGCACCAAGAGAGCCACATAACCAGTAACAAACAGGGGAGTCAAACAGGAGCAACTATTCTGAAACCATAGATCTTGTGTATCCTGGAACGCATTTACAGTAGTTTAAAACATTTTCTACTCATTGGAAGTGGCTTACCTGAAGGACAGGCACTTTTTGTGGTGTGTTTTGTGGTGACTGGTGAAGCTGTGCCCAAGGCTGATGATGAGGATGTGGGGGTGGTGAAGACTGATGATGCATCCCTGGATGAGGCTGCATGGGAGGACAGGTTGGCATTTGCTGTTGAAAAGACTGCTGCTGAGTAGGAAGCTGCTGGCCAGATATTAGTCGCTCTTGTATTGCTTGTGGATCTGCAAGGCCAACACCTGGACAACCATTTGGTCTCATGTGCCCACCCATCTCCCGTGGTGTTGAAGACATACCCATAAACGGACGATTCTGTTGCATGTTTCGGGGGCCCATATTCCTTTGTCCAATTCCCATGGCACCAGGGGGCTGGTGTGACGGCTGAGGATGGGGTATATTTGGATAACTGCCAACTTCCATTGGTATTCCAGCACTACCAGGTCTAACCTGTGGAGGAGGTGTACCTGCTGGATTACTCATTGCTTTCATAGGTGACATGGGAGGTGGAGAGGCATAAGTTCCCTGAGGCTGTGAGGGGTGCATAGTTTGTGTGTTCATTTGGTTAAGTGAGCCACTAGGGTGGATGGGTTGCTGGTGCATTAGTCCTTGACCACTGTTTGATGGAAATCCGACAGCATTTGGGTATCTTGGTACAGATTGATTCATTGGAGTGTTATTTGTAAGGCCTAAATTCTGATTCATCCCTGTATTATTAACTAATCCCTGATTAAGGTTACTGTAAGGATATCGAGAATACTGCCCTGAGTTGTTTATAGTAGGTGAGGGTACCGTCTGGCTCCGAGAACTAAAATTAAGTGTTTGCGGCCTAACAGCACCCTGCTGAGGAGGATTAGGGGAGAATCTGGGACTGTGGGCTACTGATTCTCCATGGAGAGCAGTGGGGGGATGGTGGTGAAATTGCTGGACTGAGTGTCGCAAAGAAGGTGCCATACTGGGATTCTGCTGGGGCACATGAGACAAGTGGCCAGGTCCTGAGGTGGCAATGAAAGGGTTTCCCTGATTGAGGCCTTCTTGGCCTTGAGAAAACTGGTTCATCCTCTGCTGTTGCGGCTGACCGTGCTGCTGCATTGAAAAATCACCACGAGCCATGTAGTTTCCCATCTGCTGCATGTGCTGAGGATGGCCCTGCCCAGGGGGTCCGGAGGGTGCCTGTGGCGGCTGTGTCGGTTGCGGTTGCTGCTGTTGTTGCTGCTGGTATGGTGCCCTTATCTGGTCTGGCACTTGAACTGCCCGTGGTCCCCACATGGAGCCACTGTCTACGAAGGGTTGCCCGTGTCTTTCGTTCTGCATGCTGGGATAGACTCCCATCTGACCACCAGCACCACTGCTGTGAGGAACCTGAGGAACTGGAGGGTTGTGATACTGTGAATGAGGAGATGCTATACCATTCCCAGGGGCATTGCTTATCATCCTGTTTGGCTGATCCATCAGGTGCATTTTCTGCTGTTCGTATTGATTATAGTGATCAAAATGGGTCAACTTGGCTTGATTTTGATTTGCAGGGGGATGATGAAGAGATGACTGTAAAGAGGGAAATCCTTGATCCATGGGCATTTGCTGCCCCATAGGATTTACGGTATTTTCAGGATATCCACATTCTCCAAGACCTTCCAACCCTTCACTGAAAATATTCCCATCTTCTCCAAACAGACTCATCATTCCTGGATCTGCCATCTTTTTTCAGCACACAGCTCCTCGGAGCTACAACTAGAATGCTAGTCTGTGCTTCACCTCGGTGAGGTGTTTTGTCCTCAAAGCCTTTAATCCTCAAMTAATCTCCTTCATGTCATTCCATATTTCCTTAATGCTTTTGGACCACGCAGTGTCAGGCAAAGTCTGGTTACTGCTCCTAGAAAAAGCGGGGGAAGGGGGAGAAAGAGATGAAGATATTGAAATAAATAACGTCAGGCAATATAAAGAAAACACACTTGACTSTTTTTTTAGACAATGCTAGCTAGTTTCAGCCCCTGAAATACATCTTAAAAATCTATTTCACTTTACAAAGGATTCATTAGCTTTATCAGAAGCTTCATTATGATAGAGAGTTAGGAATCAAGCAAAACACTAGCCTTAACCTTAAATTAATCCATTCACTACACTTCCTAGTGCTCCTTTCTTGGGTGGAACAGAACAAAAGAACACAACATGCAGCAGCAGCAGCTGCCACAGCAGGTAGGCAGATGTATGAATATAGCCAAGCAGCCCATCTGCCGAACTAAAGCCCTGAAAACGCTCTAGTTACCAACAGCATGTCCTTAACCTTATTCCCTTGAGCTGCGTAATCAGATGAGCAAGCAGAAGCACCAAGTCCTACGACAGACTAAAGTTAGTTATAGACAACAGATTTTTCAGATGCACACAGAGGTGACCCTCTAAAACATACCAAACGCCAAGACTTAACATTTAGGAAGCCAAAAAAAAAAAAAATTTTTTTTAAACATGCAATTTATCTTCATTTAATGAAGTTGTAAACTGAAAGACATGATGACGTTTCTTCCCATTTAAGCAAAACTATATGCTCAATTTGTGTAATAAAATGAAATTCAAAAGCTTCATTCTATGATAGGGTAGATTTCTCAATCCATATCCTAATTTCTCTCATGATGATAACAGGGAACACTATCATTGGAGTTTATTCTTCTTCTTCAGGCAATCATGCTACTAACTGCAACTACAGCACTTTATAAGACTACACTGAAGTTTTGTTCTCTCCAGAATTACAATCTTGAAAACTCAGTCAGAAGAATTAGTAATGGCAAAAGAATTTAAAATCATAAAATGCTAACCTAATAAGGTACACACTTGGACTTGGGAAAAAAAGAAGAAAGCAACACACAGTAACAGAATAGATTCAGAAAAAGTTCCCATTTAGGTTTTTCACATGGAAGACTGGCATGTTCTGAAATGTGTCCCCCATTCTCTCCCCCAACAACATGAAACATTTTGTTTGCATCTGTTTATTATGAACAAAACTAGTCTAATGCTATCTTTCCTTCTTAAGATCAGAATTTTAAATTCCGTGTCTTATATCTCAAAATAAACTTTAAGACCATAGTCAAGAAAGCCCATGCACGTAGCAAATAAAAACAACTATTTTTGCATCTTTTTCATAATTCAGTAGAGACTGTACTTGCAGATACCAACTTGCCCTTAATCAGTGATCAAAGAAAAGAAGATTTACAAGTTTGTACTTTCACATCTTGCATCTTCTTGCTGAGGAGGGATGCTTTCAGTCACTTTGGATGCAAAATGCCAGGCCAGACTATTTTAACTGAAGGCAATTTGTCCCAGACAAGTTTTAGGGAGAAAATATCAGCACATTTATTGCACTTCTTGTAGCTACTGTCAAGAGAACCTTCTACAGCATGAAGCAGAGGGCAAGAGGAAAAGCACAAGCATTTATCACTCCTCTTAAAATAGCATTTGAATGTCACCTTTAAAACCACACTCTTAAATCTCTTTAGTGCTCGGCTGGGATATTAGCACTTATATTTCTAAGTCACTTGGGGATAAACTATGAGCCATCTTCATATCGCTAACATCTATTTCTTTTGACTTCATTTTCTTCATTAAGCAGAAGCCGTCTTTAATATTTACCACCACGATCAGTTTATTAAAGCACAGCATAAGGAAGTTCCAACAACAAGGCGAGAAGGAGCCTCCTTCACCAAAACAAACTTTCAGTATTAGACAGCTCCAGAGCAGACCACTCTGCCGTGGTGAAGATCCCTCCAGTGATTTAAGATTGCTCGAGGACTTCTGATGCTGCTACCTCTGCTGACGCACACTGCTATCAGGAGCTGGCAAAGCTGGACATCAGTGTGTACTGAGAGTCTCCACCTAACGGAACAGTCTCTTTGCTTGGAAATGCTAAGAAGCATAGTGCACAGATACTATTACCTCCCAACCACTGACGTAACGCGGGCAACATCAAACTTGAGCCAAGTAGAGGATTTCACCTATCAGCTAACCTATTTACAGCCACAGAACTATGAACAGGTAAGAATTTTCACTGATTTTATTATATAACTCATGCCTACTTAAAAGAACCATTTTTGAAGACATGCATGCTCTACTCTCCTGAAGCACTAATGAAACTTTGCAATAAAAATAACTGAAATCTACATAGAAGAATTCTCTTTTGTTATCTGTTATAGACTGGCTAACAAAGCACCTCCAGAAACAAGGTTACAAGCATCAAGCACACATTTGAATCACACTGCTTCCCTTACTGTTCATCCGCTGACAGGCTTCCAATAAAATTCAGGTGAGAGTCAGCCACCGGTAACAAGTCAACATTGGCTAACACTAGTTAGGACCTGCTACCATACCCAGAAAACCAAGTCAGGAAAGGGTAAGGGTGTTGTTTAATTAAACACACTTTAATTCTGCCCAGCTGACTCCATCCCAATTTGCAGGTTTGAGCTAAGGACTGTCCCTTACAATGAAGGAGACCTAGCACCCACCTGGCTTCCTGAGCACATGCTCTTTAAAAAGAGAAGTAATCTCTAAGTTTATGATGCAGTTTGTATGCGAACAAATCCATCATCTAAATTAAGAATGAAAGCACTGTTTGCCACTATTTATGATTTTAGCTCTGCATTTCTATCTGGAGTGTGAATTGATTTCATGTTTGAGCTGTTGATGCTAAAGCTATTAGGTTTGAAATACAGCATGAGAATGTGTTTGAGAAGATGTGTCGAAACTGTAGTTTAAGTTGAGCCTTAAATTTAATGACCATAGCCCTTTACAGTCAGAAGTTATGCTCTCACAAACCTTATTCTACCTCCCCAAATAAAAGTCACACCTCTGATGTGATATATGGCTAACAGCACATGTTGAAGAATAAAAGACAGTAGCAGCTAAAGCCTGATCAAAATGAATTAACCAACTTTTTGATAAGAAAACACTCAATATTGGAATTATCTAGTAAGCTCTCAACCTCCTACACTAACAGGATAGATGTCTTCTAGATAGTCAAGCAAGTCATGAGAGTCGCAGCCTTATTATAAGGTGCAATCTTTTCTTTGCTTCTTTCACTACAAGTAATGTAATGTCCCTGCTTAAATCCTCAAGGCTCATCCAAAAAAAAAAAAAAAATTCCACACAAAGGTAGGACCTGCATCAAGCAATAATTCTAGCTAAGATGAATTCACTAAGCACCACTGTTCACTTCCCCATGAAAGCAGACAACTAACAGTAAGACTGACCATGTTAAGCTCCGTTTAAAGTTTTTTTTTTAAAGTGGTTTAAAAATACATATGTGTGTATCTTCTTCTCTACTATCCTGTAAGTCAAAACCAACAGACATCCACGAAGCAATGACTGTTTTCCAGGCCTTAGAAAGGCGGACTGCTGAATAAGAGTGTGAATAGATGAAGAAATAGTGATTTTTTTTTTAAATAATCTTAACCAAACTATACAGATTCTGCTACAAAATTCTATAGCTTTTTTTGTTCCTGAACATGAAAGATTGCATCAAGAAGTCTGAACTCAAAGAGTATACTTCCTTAAGACTGCCTAGACAACCTATTTCTGTTCAAAGCAGCGGTATGATCCCAACTACCAGGACACAGTCAATTGCTTAACAACCCTGTTGTCTCCACAGACAAAGCTTACATTTACTCCAGTCTGCAACATTCCAGTCCTAAACAGCTAGACCTCAAATTTAAGTAGTAGTTAACCATTGCTCAACTTAGTATTTCAGAGCTACATGGACTTAGTAGCCTTGGCAGCGTCCCACTTTTATGAGTGTAACAAGACTGGCTGCTGCACACATATAATCCAATCGAGAGCTGCAAACACTAAAACCTGAAGTTCGTTAGTCTTGCTCCCGAAGTAGCAGATTGCAGCACTCAAGATCAGGAAGCAACAAGGGCAGCACACAGATGCACGTGCCCTCCACAATGCCACCCTCGCATTCTGCCGTTCGGAAGAACTTTTTGTACATCAACAGGTCCTTCGATTCAACGATCGATCCTTCTATACAAGAAATTTAGCAGCATTTCTTGATGGTCATGCAGCAAGTAAACTGAATAAACAGAACGTGAGAAGGCAGCTAATACTGACTGCTTCAAGCTTTGAAGCGAGATGTGTCATGCAGAGTTGATATTTTTCCAGCTACCAGTTGACATGTCAGACAAAACTCTGAAGTACTTGACAGACACAAAACAAAACAGTTACTGGAACTATGCACCTACAATACAATACAATAAACACTGCAAATACCATGCTATTTTGAAGAACTAGGCTAAAAAGACCTCTCATGCTAAAAACCAAAGCCATGCCAAAGGTCATTTTGAGACTGGAGCCTCAAAATGTAGGACAACATTAGGCTACTAAATCTGCATTTAAACATTGCGTATTTAAACTGCTTTTCAAAACTGCTAAGCTCCCACTGGCTGTTAGGGGTAGTAATTTAAGCATTTGCTGCATGGAAGTAGATGACACAAATGACAGCAATTAAAGTCACATTCGTATTTTATGAACAACGTTGGAGGAAAACATTCACCAAAAACTTCATAAACACACATAGCACCCTGACAACATAGGAAAAGTCATGCCAAGACATTCAAATTGGGAAAGATGGCTGATGAGACTTCTACCTTTCAGCTCATTTACCTACTGAGCAAACAGCACTGCTGATGCCCGGACAGTTATGCAAGTGCTTAACTGTGTCCATGGGAAGCACGCCTAGTCTCCTGCGTGTTTAATGCTTGGTTCTCATTGCTGTTACAGACAACCTCTCATGCACGGTACGTTCCTCCGGCACATCAACTAGCCAAAATAGAAGAGCAGATTTGTAAAATGATTCAACATGATTTCTGCCTGTAACTTCCAAAGAGACTTGGTTATCTGAATGCCCAAGGACGCTTTTTTTTTTCTYTATATAGAATGCTTTCCTAGTATACACTTCACACAGTACAGCTGTGTTAGAAATTAAGTCCGTATAGTTCATATCAGATCAAAGGATGCCAGGAATCTCGTCCCCCCCACACCCCGAATGGGAGACGGGACTTGCAAGGATGAAAAGAATGACCTGACACAATTCAGGAATATTCTGCCTTCAGTGGGAAGAGTCAGCAAATATGGTATAAGCATTTGTGAAAAGTTTAATTTCACATCTATCTGAGTAAAATTCAGTTAATTCTTGAAGGAAACATATCCTTAGAGAAATCTGGAGTGGGAAATTTAAGGCAGTCAGTATCTCTTGTTCAACTAAGAACTGGGGTGGGGGGGTGGGAGTGAAAACCTCACATGCCTTTCCTCAAAAGTCACAGTTTTTGCATACATGCAGTCAGCTAAACGCCATGAATGCTATTCAGTAACATCTTCAACATTAGGCAAGAAATCCATGAAGTTGTAAGTTTTCCATACAATATTTAAGTAGCAATCAGAYTGCATTTTATTTCCTTAATGCATCACGTACTTTGGCAAAGAACAGGCTTTTACAGAGGCAACTGAGGGCACAACCGCCTTTGAATATTTGGCAGCTTGCTGCTGTCAAGCAGCTGATGCAGGAATGACCAGCTAGAGTTCAGCCTGTGCCACACATTTGGAAACAATATCCTACGTCATTCAAGTTCACAGGAGCTTTGATACGAGACCACAACAGCATCATGTAGGAGTACTCTGATGCAAACCCACCAAGCCTCATTACATCATATGCTCCCGTTGCGAATGACTTCTGCGTTCGCTGTACCAGTTGGGCTGCAAACGCTTTTCCTAACATGGGGCACTGCTAATTTTAAGTCAGCACTTATAACATTACATAAGAAGCCTCAGCATGTCTTTTCTTTCCAGCCCAGAAGGGGAAAATTTATAGCCATTTATTAGAAGTACATACTTGGAGGTTTTTAATGAGGTAACTAGAGGAATAAAAAAAAATGGTTTTTACACTTAAGTACATTAGAAACATGAGGTGGGAGGAGAGGGGACAAGCCTAAGCCAGAAACACTTCAGTTCTAGTGTTATGTAGCCTGGAATTTTAAGAGGCCTTTTTTGGTCATACGACCACCCTCCCTCCCAACGTAAGTTTAAAATACAGAAGTGAGGAGGAGGAGATTTATCTAAAAATAGTCCTAGATAAGTAAGAGAAACAATTGCAGCCACAAAAATATGTCAGGAATACTTTTAAAAATATTTGATACTGGTGTTATCTTGCAAGTGACTCTATAAAGGAGAACCGTAACGCGTTCAGCGTCACCCTAAACAAGGTTTGAGCATTACAAGCGCAGTCCATATAGCCGACTCAACGTTCGGTGTCGGTGGGCCGGGAGCGTTTCGCACCGCCGGTGCCGAGGGCACGTTGGGCACTGGAGCTCGCTCGGTGCCAGCTGCCCACCCGATCGGCGGCTGTGCGACGGCCAGGCGAACACAAAGCCGAGGCAGGGCCGGGGGGGAGGTGGTGTCAGGGAGAAGACTTATATTGTTGCCATCAGTCACCACGAAATCTCCCAGCAATTACATTCTCTTAYAAAGCTGACACTAAACCGGCCCGGGGATTCAAGAGGTGGGGCCAGCGGCGACCCGCTGAGGCGCTGAAAAAACACCCCGCGCAACCGATTACTCTTGTTAAGGGCCGTGCTTTTTGTGCACCTACTGCAGTTGTCACTGATTAACCAACTGATCTGGCAATTTCCTACATTCTTTTGCATTTAAAAAGGATCTGAGAGGCCGAGAGTCATCCCCTTTCATATTCCAGGGGGAGTGGGAGGCTTCGCCCCGTCCGGCTGGCTGTGGCGCGGAGGGGCCCCGCTCCAGCAGGCCCCTCTGCCGGCTCCGCCACCCTCCTCCCCCAGCCCAGGCCTGCAGCTGAAAATAATTTATCTGTTCGCTCCGCCGGGCTCCCGGCATATGCGATTGGGAGGGAAACGGATCCATCATGAATAAACTTGAGCACAAAGACAGGCTGAGTGTCACAGGATACAAAAGGGCAGAGGTCGCCACAGCGAGCGGGAGGGTTTGCGCAGGGCCGGGCTGGGCGCGCATGGCCGCCTCATGCAACCTCCGCCCAGCGGCCTCAGGCCGCAGCCCTGCCAGGTTGCCACATCCCCCGAAGTAAACAAAGCCCCGCACCGTCCCAGTCACAGAAAAATTCGTAAACAACAAAATAATCAGAGAGGTGACGAAGCTGAAAGTAAAATGGAGCCTTTTCTCTTCCCTTTACTGAAAGTAGCTCGCAGCGTTTACACCCAGAAAGCTGGGAATTGTAAAAATTCATGAGGTGGATACTCAAATGTTTCCCAGGGTTTCTGAACATGTGATTTTCACTGAAATGTATTTTTTTAATCACAGGCAGGTTTTAAGACTTAATCGTATCCCAAAAGGCTATTTCCAGCTATAGAATTATGAGCGCTTTAAAGTAGCCAGACCCTATATTTTACTTTACCTGTTATAAGGCCAACACAATCATGTTTCATTCGTAGTTTATGAAGTCTGAAAAACCACTTGATGAAATTACAGTCTACCGATACCACACATGGTATATTTGTCCACGCATATTCTATAATCATTTCAATTTATGACTTGTACTTAAAAGTCATTTTCCTGTACATGTGTTCTTCATAAATACTGGTAGATCACAGTCTGCGCTTGAACAGGAACCACATATCCACACTCATTTCTGTGAAGATAAATACACCTTATACATCCAAAGTGAAAAGCCAGAGTTTTCGCAGAACTAAAGAGAACATATTTCAGGATTGCGGAACAAAATGGTAGTTCTCCCTTATGCTCTTTACATGTGGCAAGATGAATCATCCTACATCTGAACTTAAGCGCTTACTCAACTTCCAGTACTGATGATAATTTTTGCCCAATACACTTAGGCATACCATCTTGAACCTTCCAGTAAAGAAAAAAAAAAAAATCTATGTATTACATTGGGAAAGGATTACAAATTATCTTTTTCAGAAAAAAAATAACATCAATGTTTTATAAAGTATTTTAAATAAAATCACACATAATCGATTGGATTTTACAAATATTAATGTTCTGTTAGAAAAAAGACCTGTAGTACCAGACTAACTATGTATTTTACCATATGCAATAGACTACTTAAAAGAAGTGTTAAATTATTTCACTAACTTAAAGTCCACCATAAAGAAAAAGGGTTTGGGAGGGAGGGTGTGGAGAAAGACAGTACACTGCAGGACACAATGCAGTAGAYGGAGTAAATAGATTTCAGGAACCTTCATTTACTGCCTGGACCACTAAGTAGGTCCAATAATGTCCCTCAGAATATGGGGGACAGCTACTAAAAAGACCTTCCACAACTACTGTTTATTGGAATACATATTTGACTTTTTTGTTTGTTTGTTTGAACAAAATTAAGATACGCACCTTGAACATCCTATTGTTTTTTTGAAGAAGGATCTGCCAAAAAAGGTGGTTTATTCTTGGCCTGTGGAATGGAAGCAGACTCTTGCATATACAAATGAAGTTTGATTTTTTTGGTTTTTAGCTTAATGCCTGGCTCACAGTGATCATCAGTGCTTATTCAGACCACAACATAAATGACTATACCAAGCTGTTCTCTGCAGCAGAGAATGCCAAAAGGAACAGAGTTTGGAGCTCTCAACAGCTCCCAGTGTATAACAACAAGATATTTAAAAGTAAACAAACTGCTGCATTCAAGTTCACTTAGACATGGAAAAAGGGTGCCTACACAGTATAAGCAATAGTGCCAGAAGTTATAAATTGGAATGGGGACTGCCAGATAAGTGCAACCCTCATCAGGCATCGTGTGCAGTGTGGCTTTTCTTTCCAGGCAGGACTGAGCCAGAATGCTTTTCCTCTATAAAAGCAGGTGAGGTTCAAAAGGAAGAGAACCAAATTTTCTGGTACAAAACTTTAGTGGGTCTCCAGTTTCTTCTTCATAAAGAAGAAAACTAACTGGGGTGTTTTTAAGTGTGTGGCTTAATTGATATGCACTTCTAAAATTACTCCAACATAGTTACGTTCAAACAAACAAACAAACCCTTCCAGSGAAAAGTTTGTCATCTAAAGTTTTAGAACTACGCAATCTCACTCCCCTTCTCATCAAGATTTTGAAGAACTTGGAAGTAGTTTGCAAGTCAAAGATAATTATTGACCCAGTACCCAGAGCCATAGCCATTCAAGCTACTGCAAGCAGTAGAAGCAGCTGGCATTCATCTACCACAAAATCTTTTATGCCCAACAGGAAAGTTCTTGAGCTACCTTCAATTCTCCACAAGCTTTTCAGAGATTGATGAACATCATGGCTGCATGGCTGCATTCATGGGTAAGATGTGAAAAGAAATTTTTACTCATCTGAAAACAAACTTGGAAACTGGTTTCATTTCACGGTAGGTAGCTCCACCTTCTCTCAAAAAGCAGAGAGAATTAATTAAAGCAGAATCGCTTAATTTTATAACAGAAAGCACTATCTTCACTGTTCCCAATGATTCACATTCAATTTAAATTTGCCTTTCAAGCTTATCAATGTTGCTGCACCATCTACAGAGGACTAGAAGTTTCCAAGTCCTTTTAAACAACCAACCAACCCACCCCAAAACAAAAAGATACATTCCCACACTGCCCTCCCTCAACAAAACCAAAAATGTATTTCTACTCACTTAGAAGCCTTCTGTGAGGATAAAATTTAGTGTAGGGGTTTTTTGCACTTTGTTTTTTTGTTTGTTTTTTTAAGTAGGAAAAACAAGCAAATTGAAGGAGGGGGGCAGGCTGACTAGAAGATTAGAATACTATTTTACAAATGTGAGAAATAGGAAGATTTATTTTGATAACTTTGGAAGAGTTTAGATTGTAGACTTTGTTGGACTAGCAGTTTCTTTATTTTGTGTTTGTAAATACCTGGAAAAGCAAAAGTCTGACAGATAAAATGGCTCATAAAATAAATAACAAGCAAAACCACTTTTAAGTAGCAAGTCCCAGACCAACAGAATGCAGGACTCTTAATCTAAGTACTATATGAAGACTACTACCATACAGATTTGTGTAACCAGCCAAGTTTAGAACTATTTCACTTACTATTCACAGTCTGGTTGTCAGAACAAGACCTACAACAGCTAGTGTATTATCTAAGCTACAGGGCATTGCAGAAACACTACTAGGAAAATCTTCATTCTATCAAGGGTCAAAAACCTGCTACTCAAAGGTGAAAAAACTCAAACAGCTAAAAACGTATTCTTTTGCTTACGAACAATGTAGACAAAGAACAGGTACAAAGAACTTCTAAGTTCCAGCACTAAACAACATTTCCAAATTTACTTTATCTCTAAAAAAACCCCTCAGAATACAACAGCGATCAAAAGACTAAAAGCATGAACCCCCACACTATGTTTTACTTAAGCAAACAGTAAATGGCATTATTATAGCATCCATAGTACATCAAGAACTATCCTGATGGCCTATCTTTGTAAGTTAGCATGCAAAGACTTACATCACCTGAACCAAATAATACAGTGCACAGCTGAGGAAAAAGGCTCTGCCAGAGATCAGTTGATTTAGGAGTCACAGGAATTAGTGGCAGATGAAATGCTTATGCTGTATAAACAAATATTATTTGGACCTACAGCTGCGACTCAGGTAACTGTTTAATTAGTGGTGCTTGCAAAGCAATAAAAACTAGCTCCTTGTCCCCCCAGTTATATATACTATATAAAACTARTTATGAAAGTAAAAGTACTTTGAAGTACTTGAAAGGGATGATGAACTGCCTGCTGCCACTGATAAAACCTCCACAATGAGCTTTCCTGACCAACTTTTTACAGCACCTTTTAAGTTACTGTATCTCATCACAAAGCATCATCCAAAAATCTGAAACCTGTCAGATCATGATTCTTCCTTTCCTACCCTGCTCAGCACCTGAAATCATAGAATCATAGAATCATTAAGGTTGGAAAAGACCTCTAAGATCATCGTGTCCAACCATCAACCCAGTACCCATGCCCACTAAACCATGTCCTGAAGCGCCACATCCACACGTTTTTTGAACACCTCCAGGGATGGTGACTCCACCACTTCCCTGGGCAGCCTGTTCCAATGCCTGACTACCCTTTCAGTGAAGAAATTTTTCGTAATATCCAATCTAAACCTCCCCTGGCACAACTTGAGGCCATTTCCTCTCATCCTGTCACTTGTTACTTGGGAGAAGAGACCAACACCCGCCTCTCTACAGCCTCCTTTCAGGTAGTTGTAGAGAGTGATAAGGTCTCCTCTTAGCCTCCTCTTCTCGAGGCTAAACAACCCCAGCTCCCTCAGCTGTTCCTCATAAGACCTGTTCTCCAGACCCTTCACCAGCYTTGTTGCCCTTCTCTGGACACGCTCCAGCACCTCAATGTCCTTCTTGTAGTGAGGGGCCCAAAACTGAACACAGTATTTGAGGTGCGGCCTCACCAGTGCCGAGTACAGGGGCACGATCACCTCCCTCTGCCTACTGGCCACGCTATTCCTGATACAGGCCAGGATGCCATTGGCCTTCTTGGCCACCTGGGCACACTGCCGGCTCATGTTCAGCTGGCTGTCGACCAGCACTCCCAGGTCCTTTTCCGCCAGGCAGCTTTCCAGCCACTCTTCCCCAAGCCTGTAGCGTTGCCTGGGGTTGTTGTGACCCAAGTGCAGGACCCGGCACTTAGCCTTGTTGAACCTCATGCAACTGGCCTCGGCCCATCGATCCAGATCCACGTACCTCTGTTTTCAGACAACAGTGATCCCTGAACTTAGTCTTGAAATAAAAGCAAGAGAGATCATCACCTCAAAAAAGTGCGTCATGTCCTCAACTGAGACTGCAGCTTCAAAGAAAAGCAAGCAATGAAACATCTCACCTCAGTAACAGCCAGTCATCAGAATCAGGTCCTCTTGGACCATATATGTATATACCAGTATACCAGTGTGCCAAGCTTGGACAAGGAGGAGTTGTTCAGGAAAAAAATTATATTTGAGAAACTTCAGGTCTTACCACTTTAAAACACATGAAGACTTAACTTGATAGACTGATCTTCTACCACCTGGTCTTTATAAAAACTGTTAAGGAGGCTCTTTTGTTCAGATTTTCCTCAAACCCAGGTCTCACTTCTCAGTGTAACGGATGCTACCAGAAGGACCTAACACCCAACTGCACCTATCATATTTCCATAGCACCCAACACATTCTGCACAGCTCTGCAAATTACTCAAAAACCAGAAGAGAAGAATTAAGTGAGAGATACTGGAACCAGCTTAATCAAGACCTGTCTGCAAGGCAGTAGCAATAGCAACAGCTGTCAGTCGGATTTGTTCATTGGGATTGTCAGGAGTTCCAGCCTGCTTCTGAGCATCCAGGTAAGTCAGCTGCCACCTTCCCTTTCAAAGGCACTCCTCCCACGTCAAGCTTGGGTTACAGCACAGGCTGCACTCTCAACTTATTCAAAAGCTGTTGCTACCAAAAACTAGAGGTATTTATTTAAAATTAAGATTTTTCTTTTTGTGTGTCCTTTTTCCACTGGGGAAGACTGCATTTGTGTTTGATTTGTGGCTACTTATGAAGTAACTTTCTAGGGGCAGGCTAAGTGAAGGTTTTATTGAACAAATTCTAAGCCTCAGACTTGACAATATTGACAGTCTCTTATCAAAAAACATAATATCTGTACTTATCCAAAACCATAAATGGCATCAGACTTATTTTTCTGATTATTCAATACCTACATTTTTCGGCAACTGCATTTATAGAAGCAGCAGTTAGGTGTTAGTAATACTAAATGCTAAATGGTATATGTACTCTAGTAACTCTTCCTGACACCTCCATATAAAATGCATTTTCTTTAGAAGGGATGAAAGATGCTATGAAACAAGAATTTCTATGTATCTATAATCTTTTTAGTAAATAGTAATTGAAGCATTAGGTAAAAAACACAAACCAAACCAAACAACACCAAGAAAACCCAACAAAACCACTTCATCAACATCTGTCTGCTTAAAAGGAAAAAGTCCGTTGTTCTTTGGGGATCTCAAGATTGTAAGCAGCATCACGTACAGGTGGGATTATTAGATTTTTTCACATCAAGATGCTCTACTAAGAAACAAGCTAAATCACTTTTTCTGTCTACAATAAACATGTAATTCAATTTAGTTCATTTAAAAAAGGAGAGTCAGCTCCATGCTATCAGCCTGGTCTGCAAATAGTCCTTGTTGATAATCTGGGAATTTGAGATTATTAATATGGCCATGACATATTACTTTACTTGAGGATGAACAGTTAGTTTTTCATGTCTCACACCCACTCCCTATGTCTTCTTCACAACAAGGACAAAACTGAGCTTCCTCTCACACCTTCTAAAACACTGAATGAAGTAACCACATTAAAGCTGGAGTGAATTTACAGGTAAGGTCCAGAGCAGTACTATAAAAGCCTTTTTTTCCAGAGCTGAAGCCAACTAAAACAAGTTTAAAGACAGAGTTTCATTTGAGAAGCAAGGAGGAAGTATACATCAACAAAGCAGCGATGCAAGGAACATCTACAAGATAGAAATCTATGTAGCGCCTCTATTTCAAACCTATGACRGCAATATAGTCCAATCATTTATACTTTGTTAGAAAAGCAGTCCATCTTATTTCACAAAAGACATACCATCTTTTATGATAACTGATACAAATGAAACAGGGCTACAGAACACACTCTGGAATCTTCTTATAGTTTTGAGAACTAGACTGCAGATTTCACTGTTTACAACAAACTTCGCATTTCACTGGAGCCAGGAGACTGTCCAGCCAGTTTTCCCTACTTCTTTTTGACCTAGGCATCTGCAGCTTTGACTGAACTAAAATCCAGATAACTACAAACTCGGTCATTTAAATTAATTTCCCATTTCTGCTGTACCATACAGTAGCTACTTACTCTAGAGCCTTGTAGCTAGACAGACTAGCATATCAAATAACCTAACTCCTTAAACCATCCATAGACACTCACTCCACTGCTGTTTGTCCCTGAACTTCAGAAATCACAAGTTGGCTTCCCCTTGATCCTGATTTTGTATCTTCCCTAGTAATGCTCTGTCATGGTTTAACCCCAGCCAAAACCAGGACATGCTCCAAGTGCAGAAGACAGGGTGGGGAAGCTTCTTCCCAGAACATTGCAGAGCCCCTTACCTGGCAACTCCATACCTGTTCTCATTGCTCAGCTGAACTGCTGAACTATTTACAACACGGTAGTTGCTCATGACTGAGCACACAACTGAGATGCTGAGTGACACAACCGTTATCCATCAATAAAAACATTCCTGTTTCACCGAGTCCTCTCCTTCTTGGTCACTGTTTCATTCACTCCATGTTTTTCAAGAACGCAACACATTTCATGGGCATGGAGCTTCTCTTCTCACTCTGTACAGAACAACATGTGGCAGCTGCACTGACAGTCATGCATTTGCATAGAAAACCATCCAGAAGTATATTACATATCTGATAATGCAATACATCTATCCTCCCAAAAGGCAAACAATTGCTCCTATCAGCAACTCTATAATTTTTTATTTCTCCATTATCAATTTCTGCCAACATCAAGCTAATAAATGCATGATCCCCAGTTAGAAATCAGTGGTTAAGTTACACATACCATATTAGCTGGGATTTGGGGGCAGAGGCGGACTAATTTGAGAAATACATAGAAACCTTGCTTTCAGGAGAACAAGCATTAGCACTTTTAATGTGCTCTGGGATTTCAAGTTGAACGTATGAACCACTTATAAAAAAAAAAAATCACTTTACAGTAATTTTCAACTGGTTGCCTAACACCCATCTCCTAAGTGACTATCATCAAAACACAACCATAACAGTAGTGATGAATTAATATTAAAACCCTTCAGTGAGATCACAGAAGTCCTCAAAAAACAGCCCAAGTTGTCAGAACACGCTTCTCCCACACGCTGAGTAGCAGTCAAGTTCTGGAAATAAAAGCTTTGTTCAGTTATAAAAGTGGGTGCTAGGTACATTTCTCATTTACACATATAATTTTGAAATCCAAACCAATCTGACAGTGTCTAAACAGATCTTAAAAGCCAAGAACAAATACTTCCAAAAGGAAGAAAACGCAATAGTCAGAAAAAAGGAAGCTACTGACTTAATAGGACAACTTGACTAGCAAGGGACTGCATTCTGACAACTTTATATACTTTGGCAGGGATAATTAATGAAGTTTTGCAGGGCTTCTGCATACCGGCAAGTCAAAAGTGGCTACAATTCTTCACATATAAAATGGGTGTTTTGTTGTTTGCCTATTTTGCTTTACAGGAATACTTCTCAGTTGCACGCCTGCATTGCCACTGTCTCTGCTGCTGTCGGTAACTTACCAGTATCACTCAAGAGCAACAGCCCAGCGATCTGTGAAAGGGATAATCTAAGCAACTGCAGGATGGAAGAAGTGCTAAAGACAAGAGCAGCCTAAAATAGCAGTCTGAAGATGGGCAGCAGGCATCTGCCTGCCAAAAGAGAAGGCACCTCGCAGGGTAAAGTTCCTCAGCTCCTGGGCCAAGAGAGCAATGGCCACTCCAAGGTTTCTTAACGCCTCCCTTGGCTCCCTGCTACTTCTTACTAGTTGCATATTTTTGTCTTCACAAATAAGGCTTCAGCTATTTCTCCCACTGTCTGCTGCAAGTGTAGCATTGCTGTGCATTTCTGAGCCCATCACAGACAGAAGCACAGCGCTCCTCCCAGGGCAGGGGGCAGCTGCCACGCAGGACAGGCCTGCAACATCGCATACACAACTAAGATGACTAAACACGTTTGCTACAAAGAAATGAAAATGCACCTAACGAAGTTTTTCAAGGTATTAGATGTGCGTGTGTTGCATGCCAAGTTTCTGAGAGGAAAGGAAAATAAGCACGCGAGCCATTTTCTCCAAAACCACAACCCCCTAATTCCCGGGGTCAGCGCAGTGTCTGGTCCCTTCAACATTTTACTTGGCTCAGCAGATGAGGAAACAGTCGCACCAGAAGGCCCTGTAACAGATGGAAACCAGAGCAGCTGGAGAGCATGTCTGTGTGGGCATGGGGCGAGGGGGTGGGGTGGGGGCAGAAGCCCATCCCCGCTCCCGAGCTTTAAAGCTGCATGCAGCCATCACGCCGTACTGCAAAGTCAGCCCATGGATCTGCTGGGGAGAAAGTTGAAGGAAGCGGTACGCGACCAGATGATTTAGTGCTTCCCGGACTTCCCATCAGGAGAGCAACACTGAACCATGCAACAAGGACCTGCAAGCACTCGGTGCAAGCTCCTCCAGGGGAGCGGGGAGGGAGCAGAAAAGAGCAAGCTGGGCATTTGCCTTCTTCATGAAAAGCGCAGCAGATGAACTGGTGGCTCAAGAAAGCGTAGAACTGGGTGAGAAAAGAGACAAACTACACACGCATACTGGAGAAATAAGTAGGGAAACACTGGAAGAATCAAGATCAAAACCGATCAAGGTTTGAGGGATGCTTTTCCCYCTCCCCCCTTCTTTTTTTAAATAASAGGTATTACAGAACGGAAGCRGCACAGAAATACATTTTTTAAGAGGATAAAACAAACATGGTAAGTGAGGAAGAATAAAACTTGAAGAAAAAAACCCTGACATATGGTACAATTATTCCACTACAATTTAGATTCACAGCTTTACAACACCTGCACAGTTAATAACCATATTAAGTCATAYATGATGTCACCAGTATTTCCTTTCTCAACTTAGTTAACTATTAAGAAAATACATCTAACAGGGGTTTCTACACTTYTGAAAAGACAAATGTCTGTCCATGAGCAAGATGCCCATCCCCTGGCAGAGTTTGGACAGCAGCCTACCCCCTGTTCCCACATGAGGAAAACGGACCAAGCCCTATGAGGGAAACAGAGCCATTAAGCAGAGAGAGTTTTATAAAGAAGAGCAGGATGGGGTTTTTTTCTTGTTTGTTTCTTTTAATCCTGGTTGGAACTACCTTCTGCAATCCTTTTGGCTCCTCAAATTAGGAGACAAGAAACTAAACTGATCAACGTGTAAGACGGAAGTCTTCATATGAGAGCAGCAGATTACAGTGTTAACCCAGATAATGCAAACAAGGTCATTCAATGCTTATAAAAGGCACACAGAAATACTCCATTATATATATATCTCTATACATATATATATCTCTCTCTCTAAAACTGTTCTTTACCTGGCCTGCCATGTAGAATTAGACTTTGAACACTGATTTTCAGCAGCTGTGAGCAAGTGCAAAATTGACAGGGCAGCGTAAAGTTTTCATGACAATTTTTCCTCCTTAGTTATTCCTTTTCCTAACCACAAACAAGATGCTTTCATTCTACTGCTTATCCCAAACGTCTCAAGAAAATGTTCGGGTGCAGTCTGACACTAGAGGTAAGCTGATCTAACCATTAGTTGCCATCAGAAGATCGTCACCACAGGAGCAGCTGAACAGCAATGACAGCACAAGGGAAGATGCACGAGTGGTATGGCTGATTTCAAGCAGCACAGCCCATTGGATCAGCTTATTACTATACTCATTCAAACTGCCTTCAGGACATGGCCAGGTGGTTCAACAACTTAACCTGAAAAGCACAGCATTAAAACCAGCCAGGCATTTGCTGTAGAGAAAGAACATAAGAAACCAGTATCTGCTGGTATGACTTCCAGAGAAAAAAAAAGGAATTCTAATTTGATCAAATACGTGAAAAAATATTTTGCATCTAACTGATCAAACACACAATCAAATCAACACCAAACACTACACAAAGCATGCAAAAATCTTGCAGTTACCACTAGCTACTCCTGCTGGCTGGAAGGGAAGATTGCTGACTTGGAGTTATTTCATACCCATGTACAACTCCAGTGAAGGATGTGCAAATATTCTGGGATCTAGCATTAGAATTTCTTTTAGACAAGAAATGTTATATCTCAGTGTGATTTAGGAAAATAAAGGCCATTTGTGAATACTAAGGATATTTGTCAAGAGAGTCAAAGAACAGGTTTTAGTTAAGACATTCCAAAAGCAATTAATCCATGGTGCTCAGAGGACTGCCTCCAGCAGTTCAAGCCAAGCACACGCACAGTCCCTCAATGAATGGCTGTGATGGATAAACACGCTACTTAAAGGGAGAATATTTCATCTACATCCATTCAACACCTAGGAAGCCTTCTGGACACAGAGAGGTAAAACTTTCCTAGATTTCTTGTAACACTTCCCCTGCTCACATYGTACTTGTCTGCAGTCTCCCCTAAATCCCCATACTAAAAATCCATTAGCATAAGGTTGGGTTTTACATATTCTTTTTTTAAAAACATATTCACCACAAGAATTTTTAAATATATCCCACTATTTGAAACACTTTTGTTCCAAGAGCTGACCATTACAGACTATTTTCTAGATATGGCAGGACAAATTCCTTCCTGTCTGAGAGTTTCCATGGTAATAAAAGTCCCCTTTAAACACATTCACGGTGGTTTGGGCAGGCCAAACAGGCAGCCTTTGTACTGAAAAGCTCCCTCTTTGTACTCCTCTGTGCTGATCCTGCACAAACTACCGTAAAAGTGTATTTTAGTGGAGGCAGAGTAAAACCAAGGCTCGCATCAGTTTCACACGACAACTGTTTATTCCACAGCACAGATACAATCCTCTGGAAGATTCCCTTCCCAAAGAATTTCAAGTGGTTGGAGAAAGCATGCTACAGGGCAGTCTATGGCACATTTCAAGCAGACCTAACCTGAGCAACTTTGCCACTTATACCATTAAAAAAAGATGAACTGAAATGACCATCCTCCTTTTCCCTTCCCCCCCTCCCCACCATGTAGTCTCACTACTATTTGGAGATGGCGTATTTACACCAGTGCATACATCCCTAGTTAAATAAGGGTAGTCTTAACTGATACCTCCATATCAATATGTAGACCTSTAACAGAAAGGGACTGGGAGAACAATCTATGTGTAGTTCAAATCGCTGTTTGGGGGAATATACAGAAACAAAAAATGTTTTTAGGATGTTCATCAAAGCACCTCCCTTTAAATTTCTATCTCTTCATATCTGTACTCTGACATCTTTGAGTACTAGCACAAATTCTGGCACATTTAGATCTCGCTAAAAGTGGAGCATTTTTGTATTAGAAGTTTACATTTCAGTAAATCTCACAGTATTTCAGATTTACAAAGATTTTTTTCTGCTACCACTACAGCAGACCTGCTACAGAAGCTGGACAAACTCTACAGGCAACGGATTCTCTTAAAGAACTATATCATTAAGCATAAACATGCAACTTTAATTCACTAAGAAAGATTTCAGCCATCCTTTAGATTTTTCTTTTGTTAGCTTTTGAAAATTTGCATGCAGATCTCCTTTTAGATAAAAAGTCTCTATTTCCTGATCGTTTGTTCACTAGAGTTTTCAAAYACTGTAGCTTCAGACATCTCCATCTCTGTAAGACTCTTAAGTTAGCTCAGTTCCCAAGCTAGTATTTCTTTGCTTACAATAAAATAAGGGAAAAAAATTAAGCATCTAACTTGCACAGTGAGCTTTTCTCCAGTGCTACTGTTGAAATTTAGGGTTTGGTGGTTTTTTTCCACCTCATCTAGTGGAAATTTCAGATTCTCTCATCCAGGCTTTTGAGAAAATGTATGAAGAAAGAAGCAAGAACAGCAAGAATAACTCTGAGAAATCAACATAATGCTTCATATCTCTCATTTCAATAGTTTTAAAACACCCTTCACACACACACCCCTTCTCAACTCCCGTCCCCACCACGTAACTCATTTCCCGTTGGGTGCCCCCGCTCCTGAGAGGTCCGATCTTGACTGCAGACTCTCTTTGCTTCCCAAGAATTGAGGCGGTTTGTATGGAAAGCATTATCCAGCTGAGTGAAAAAATCAGTCTTGTGATCACTTTCACAAGGGTAAGAATGAAAATACCTGATCTTTGTCAGATCTAATTTAGAGGCATTTAAGTTTCCTCTTTGGCAATAGAGGAAACAGCCTTAAAATTACAGCAAGTTCAAAATTGTGGAAGGCAATCTAGTAACATTTAAGACAAGCAGATTGAATAGAAAGGAGATGTTTGAGAAAGGCATGTTATGCAGAACTATTTGGACCCATAAAACTAAGCTATAGCTATAACTTTCTGGAGAAGCTTTTTGGTAGGCAGATTTTAAGAACAGGATCAGAGCAGATACAGAAAAATCAGAAGACAGCAAAGTATTCATGAAATACCTCTCAGCTGACTACTTGCAACTGAAAAAGTATGGTTTTAGCTTAAGCAAAAGCTAACAGCATTTATTTTTTTCCAACAGAAAATTTCAACTCAGGGAAAAGAAACTGAACAGAATTTGTTTTGGTTGCCAGCAAAACCTGGTCTATCGCTTTCGTTGAAACTAGTCCAATTTAAACAAACATCAATGTAACATCCCACATTTCTCATGCTAGCAAATCTTATTAAGAATACTTTCCACAAACACATGGTATTGCTCAGTTATTAAAAAAAAAAATTCTTACACAGTCCTTAAGGATCATTTGTAGTAAATCCATCTACTTCAGCAATCTAGCTATGAATCTATCTCCTTAAACAGATGCAACGTTATATGATTTTCACTGTAGGTTGTAATATTTCTGAGTATGTGTAAATTGCCCTCAAATTATGCTTTATCAAGCTATCATGCTGATTGTAAGATAACTGAATATAATCAGAAAAGGTAAACTGTAGCCTCTATTTCTCATGCACCCACTTCTTAAAATCAGAGTCATCATATGACAAAGATTTCATTACCACCCTGTTCTGACAGAAACCAATATTAATTATTATTTGAATTAACCTTTGAGCCATAGTTTTCATCAGTACTCAGTAAAGACACGGACAATTTCTAATTACATTCTACTCTCATTATAAGTCACTAGGCTGTAAAGCTGTATCTGACAAGACTGCTATACTTGGCCTTGAAATGCTTTGGACTTCACTATAAATCTTTCAGAAACATCTAAGAACTCATTGAATACAAGAGCTATCGCACAGGATGCTTCTCCAACAATTTAGAAGTGTTTTTTAAAGGGATACCAACTGTGATATCACAGAATTGCAATACTACTGCTGAAGGAAAATAAATTATCAGTGGCTTAACATTAGGCATCATTATATAGATGATCTTTTACCTAAAGTTACGTACAGTGGATCCACTCAGTCTATCAAGTGCAATTATGCAGTGATAATCAACTGAATCATAATTATACTCAACAAATAGTATAAGAAGAAAATGAAAATTTATAGACTGATAAAAATCCGATTCTAAAGCTTACAGCAAATATCTACCTCATAGGCTATATTTATTACAGACCAGAGAGAGAGATTTTACCCGCTAAGGAGTTACTAGTTCTCTAGTAGGAAATGTGGATTTTCAGGGTCATAAATGAAGAATAACCTGTAATTAATATACAAAAATTAGTGCAAGAGGACAATTTTTCTTTTGTAATTTTTCTGCTTTACCTCACATAATCACTTTGCTGCGGTCAGTTAGCTAGCCAACAAAAAATGAAATATATACCTGGATATAGGGAAAGTGAATGCCGTTCTGGAGAACAGGTTCCTACCCTTGACTATGCCAAATCTCTTGAACGAACAAATTAAACTTCTAAAAGAGTGATTTCTGGCTCCATAACCCGAGCCTCATTTTCACARCTTCACAAAGCTCACATCTATGACTAATTCCAAATGTTCAATCTCTGAGCAAAAGACAGTTTTATTTGAAGGAATACCAGAGGCTGGGATCTATCAGGTTTCAAAACCAGAACTTGACTTAGCTGCTGACTCAAGACATATTTCAAGATAACAGGAACATATTTCAAGATACCATTTTTAACCTTCCACTGTTGAAAATACCTGTATCTTAAACCAGAAGCCTCAGTATGAAATCAGTTTAATTCCAGTGAATGACATTTCATGTTATAGAAACCTTGACTTGGACTAAGATGCACAACAGACATGAATTTAAATTTCGTTCACCTCAAAAAAACAAAACAAACAAACAAAAAAAAAAAAAACAAACAACAACAAAAAAAACCCACAACACACCACAATCACTTTTATGGATGCTGTTAATTATACAGAAGATCCAAGTTACTACTTTCACAAAGGTTTTAAAGAGAAATAACATGACATAAGGAAACCCAGTATAAAGTTTGGAGTTGTTAACACAGAAAATGCCAGCTGTGCATTATTTAAACATATTATGGATTCCATCAGTTAATGCACAACAGCTTTGTAATCACATAGGGTAAATGGTAGTCCATGACCAGAAGAATAGCTAGATACAACCAGGCTTATCACAAGACAGAATATGCTAACAGAATTAAGATCTCTTGATTTTCGGGAAAGGATAGAGATGATGGATGGGACTTCAGGCTACAAAAATGCAAAGTGTTTGTAACGTTGGTGTCAACAGTGTTACCAATTCCAACTATGCATCAATTTAAACACAGAAGTTGTATTCTTCCTTCCAAGCCAGGTGACTAAGACTACTCTTTTAAATTGCATCCCCATATTCTAGAACTATCCAGACCCTTCACCTTAAGGCCCCAACTTGCTTGCCCACTCAAAAAAGGAAGAACTGGCCACACTGCTTTCTTGCCTTTTTTCCTTGCAGTTGCATGCTTTTCAGAAGTTACTCCAAATTCACATCTTCTTTGTATTACAGTAGTATCTACCGGAATATTCAAATAAGATCTTCCTGTTATACCTGATACATTAAATGCCTGGATTATTCTTCCACTCCTCTAGCTAAAAACACGTAACTGGTAGTTTGACTATTTCTTTTGTAAACATAGAAGGGTAAAAAGGGAAGGAGAGAGGAAGGAAAAAGCATCATTCTTAACCATGCAAAAACCGTGCTTAAACAGAAACAAGTAATTTGTTTCCTTCCACTTATCCTTATCTATCTCATTAATAAGAAAACGAGGCTGAGTGATAGGCAAATGTAAATCAACTCATGCTCCAATCACATATGTCTGTCTGATTCAGATCAATAATCATACAGAGGGAAAAGGAAGCATCAGAACCACAGTAGGATAGTCCATCTTCATGAATATTTTTAAGTACTTTCCACATAAAATTTCCAAAAGCTTGCCGTTTTAGTTAACTCTGGATGAGCCCTACCACCCTGTTCAACTTCAGGGTAGACCAGAAGAAACAAATACGTATCCAAGCCTTTGACAAAGCAAGGAAAACTAACAACTTACTGTCAAAGAGTCAGTTTTGATTTTATCCTACAACAAACCCTACATTGGGACTCTATTTTGCTAATACATAACTGCTCCATAAATCCTCTAAAACAGGGACATGGAATCCAAAGCACATGATTTCATTTCATACCACTCATCAACACATATGCCTTTTCAATCAAAAATAAGATAATACTAATAAGATCATTAAATCAACACCAAACTTATCTGAAAGACTTATTTAGCCTGCAGAAAGGCTGTCCTGCCTTTTAGATTGATACCTTTTACATATTCCAGACTTAAAACACTGAGCTTCTAACATAGTTTAAAATAAAGAAACCTAATACACAGTTGTCTCGATTTTCAGCAGTTCAAAGTTACAATTTAACGAGTAATTGTCRTTTGTGGTGCAGTACCCAGCTACTTAGAGGTCTTTGTTAAGAATGTACTTGATGGAGCACAGCCTTTTAAAAGCCTGTTGCCAGGCCCAAAAGATACTGCCTTATTGCTGGGGGATGGGGGGAACAAAAGTGATATATGCCTTTGACAAGGATCACAGAAACAGGAGCAGATACCTATAATCCATAGCTTTGTTCATGCTACTAGATTAAGACCTACTTCCCCCTCCCAAAGCCACTTGCAAAATCCCATGTGCCTGGGGGGATGGGGGACAAGGAGGTTAAGGGAAGAAACGACAGCATTACAGCACCTCGTTTTGTTTATCAGCTATTCATAGACCATGACAAAATCTTCTCCAACTGTCTTCATGCCATTTTTTCATATCAAATTTGCTAGTGACACTTTTAAACAAGCCTATAAGCAATGTATTCTAATAAATCAGCCTATAAAAGCCCCTGTTCCATTTAAACCTGGGCACTAAATGACTGATAGCTTTTGATCTTACAATAACAGAGGTACATTGTACTAATGCACAACAACTACGCAGCTTTTAAACAAACAAATTCCAGATTTCCCTTCTATTCTTCATGAAAGTTACTTAGGAGGAGAAGATTAAAATGCATTAGTTCAGGAACAGATACAAAAAATGTCAAGAGCACTCCTCATTAAACACCACCTAAGAGAATTTACCATCTCGCAACACACTGCTTTTGATTGTCTAGGCTGGATTAGTTTCAAACCTTGTTACTTCAAATTTTGTTACCAACCTTTACTTTGCAGACAGAAAACCACCCCTCCACTTTCTTCTGGGTGCTTTGCTAGTGTTATTTGAACTAAGAAACGATCCCATCCTAAAATTCCCTTAAGTTCTTTCTTAAACCAAAAACCTACACTCTATATAGTTTCTTTCCTTGTTACCCTCAACAAATTTACCTGTAAGTACATTGATTGCAATTTAACTTATTTTAAGAAAACAAAACAACTGATGAGCTTATCTTGTGCATATGGCATGCTATCTAGAAGCTGAAGTAGGTTTCAGGAGAAAGTTTAAAAATTAACTTATCAAAGCACAACTGTGACTCCTCAACAATTGGAATGGGCACAAGCCTTTCATGACACCTGTGTTCTTGGTAGGAAAAAACAAAAGAATTTTGTAAGATCTCTCTAAAAATTCTGTTTATTTCTAAGTGTTATGAACTCTTATTTGCCACCTTTCAGAGCATTCATTTTGAAAATGCAACTGCTCCTCCTTTATAAAATCAGTTTGCCTACTTTCATGCCTATGGGGTCTCAAATATGTCATGATCTTTATACAGCAAACATTTTTTCCGATACTGAAGTGTAAAATTCCCCCAGATTCAGTTGCTTATGCTGAAATACTTCAGGAGTGCACATTACAGACTACTTTGAAAGTCTAAGTAACTTTTCAGGATAGCCTCTTCTCTAACAGAAATTATCAAATGAAACTCAGAAATAACAGTCGATGCCTATGACTTTAGATTTACAGACTTACTACTTTCCAAGTACTTCTCAGCTAAGCAAAGCAACATAATTCTCCAAAAAAACCCAGTATGAAGTGGTTATTATTTGTGCAAATGTTTTTCTAAATATGGTACTCATATCTATACATGAAGACATGAATAAACTCTTACTGTTCCACCACTGTTTCAAGCACCAGAGGTTTTTATACAGCGTGGTACTGTAGCATATCACATACTATGATAAAACAGAGAGACCTCAGTACTAAACAATTAAATAATATACTACAGTACAGTTTTTCACATAGGAAGCCAAGAAAAAGAAAAGTCAAAGTTATAGTTCCCATGATAACTACAGCTTGATTGTAATACTGGCTTATACTGTATATTTGAAGAAATGCATCAATTTACAATTGATGGGGAATTATAGTGGAAGGACACAGCCACATACTTTGTCTCACTCTTAAATAAATCAGTGGCATTCAAAATAAATTTCCATGCCACTTGTACAACTTGGTAAGGTGACTGGTTTGCTGGCAAGAAGAAAACAGGCTATAAAAAGCATATAAACCACATTTATCAAACAACTTCTCCAAAGTTACGGTGAAGCACATAGGGCAACACTGCTGCATTTTAACTAGATTACGGACTATTTCAACATCCAACAAATTATATTACATTCAGATTTGTCCATGTCATATTTGACTTGACTATACCATGACTCACAGCTACTGCTAATGAAATCCATTAAATATATTTAAGCTTAGCATTCCTTAAAAAGCAACACCAACAAAAATGCATTATTGGAGTGCTTACTTTCAAAGAGAAAAATGCATGAAAATGAGGAAGCTTGGTAAGAGAAACAAAATGAGATAGTTGGACAAAACGTTTGCAGACAAAATATACTATACTGAAAATGCAGAGACCTGAGGAAAAAAAATTTATCACAGCTAAACCACAAGCTGGGGAGGCTATCAGTAAGAACATTTTTCATCAAGAGAGGAATAAATCAGAAAAAAAGAACTAGCAAGTAAAATTGCAAACAAAAGGTATGCTCATAAAGGGGCAAAGTAATAAAAGGTCCTTTCACAAATGCCAGGTACACGACGCCTGCTAGGGAATCCACTGGGCTAACATATAACCAAGATATGAAAGAAATACTCCAAGAAAATAAACAAAAATTGAAGTTTTTTGCATCTACTGTCATTGGAGAYGCTAAGGGAGGCTGTCCTCTTTTTCGCCGCATAAAGCCTCAGGGGTAGTTTTGGTCAAACCAAAGCAAACAGTAGCAAGTTAGCAAAGCGAGATAGTATTCACCCAAGAGTTCTGAAAAGCTGAAGGATAAAACAGCCTATCTATCCACTATACCATATAATATCTTGGTGTCAAACACTGCTTTCATGTCAATGGTGCATCAGTTTTGAAATGTGGTCATACCTTTAGACTGTCAAGAACTACAGACCAGCAAGCCCAACATCTCAGCAGGGCAAGTAAGTAGAAGATACAAGAAACAATGTTCATGGGCACGTAGCTAAGTACAGACTACGAAAGCAACATTGATGCTTTCCCGAGAAAAGTCCTGTCTTACTAATTCATGAGAATTCTTTGAAGCAGTTGATAAATGGTCAGACTTGGAGCTAACTTGGATGACCAAAACACATGCCAGCTGCTGAACAAAGGTCCTCCACCAACAGTTCCTAAAGAAACTAAGCTGCAACAGCAAGAGAGGGAAGCTCTTCACATGGATAAATAACCAGTTCAAAACTGGAAAAAACATTAGGAAACATCACCTGACTCTTTTCCAGACCTGTGTTGTTTAGCATGCACATAAAAGATCTAGAAACAGGTGGTGAGCCTTGACRCGAGTTTGCTGATACTATTAACAAGTTCATTCTGCTGAAAATGAAAATCAACTATGCAGGAAGCAGCAGACCTTCATCGTACCCAGTAAAGGTGTAATAAAATGTAGATGAGATTCAGTGTAGGCAAATAGATGGCAAGGCACCTGAGAAAATACAATCCGACTGTTTCACATACGTTTTACCGAGCTCTGACCCGATTACCTCATAGTCAAGAAAGAGATTTGGGAGCTAGAACAAATAGATCTAGGAAGACAAGATTTATCAGAAGAGTAAACAGAATGCTAAACATATTTAAGAAACAAAAAAAAACCAAACCAAAAAAAAAAAACAAACACAGAATTGTATGAGAGATGAGATGCACAAGTCTATGAGGTACCTGTATCTTGCTGCAGTGCCAGTGTTTGCTCTGCCCACCTCCACTTCAAGAATAAAATTACTGAAGGACCAAAGATGGGGTGACAGGCATTTGAACACCCTTCAGAATCTCCAGCCTCGAGAAGGGACAACCAGGGAGAGAATAAGAGAGTCTACAAAATCAGGAGCGGCATGGAGCAGGTAAGTAGTGAACCATTGTTCCCTTTTTCTTTTAACAAGGAAACTAGAGAACATCAAACAAAACTAGCAGGTGGTAGGTTCAAAATAAAACAAATAAAAGGAAGCAGTTCTTCATACAATGTGTACTTAAGCTGCAGAACTCATTGCCACGGTCCCAATGGAAGCCAAGAGTTTACACAGACCAAGAAAAGACTAGATGAATTCATGCAAGAAAAATTCATTAAGTGTTACGTATCACTTTTTCTGAGGTAATTCTGAGCTGCAGAGTTGGGGAGGCTAAGGGGCTTGCTCTGTTTCTGGATAGCCTCCACCGCAGTCACTGTGAAACAGGATTCTGGATGAGACAGACCTCTGGTCTCAACTGGCAGAGCTATTCTCTGGTACTAAAAAAGCAAGACTGTATTCGTAACATGGTTTTAACAGCTCTTGACAAACATGCTACTTCGATAATACACAATTTCCAGCATATCATTTCACTTTCCTTTCATGAAGAAACTGTATTTCAGTCCATGTTATCAGTACCTTAAGAATGCAAGTGAGATTACGTTTGAGAGGACCACAGCATGAATGAGACAAGGACATCCAAAATAGTATCAGACTCTGCTGAAATTCTACAATTCCTGTATAAAAGATTACCCTATTTCAACAACAAAAAATTCAAAGAGAGTTTATGATCAGGTTTTCAGGTTTTAACCCCTTGAGGGAGTGAAGAAAAAAAAGGGAGGGGTGAATAAGGGTAGTAACAGAAATGCTGACAATACTAAGTACTGCAGCACAAGCAGTACTTCTCTGGTTGCTACTCAGTACCTGCAGTGGTTTTTAAGTTTGGTTTGTGAGTAACTCAAAATAAAGTTGTGTTATACATTGAAATTTTAGGAATACTGAACTTGTATTAAAAACATTTTTTCACATTTGAAGGAGAAAGAATTCAAACCAACACTAAGTGGTGAAAAAATTAAAATATTTGTACTTTTTCTGATTTAAATAGCAGTTGTAAGAGATAATATCAGCTCAAAGCACTGCCCTGAAGCTTTACTACTGTTACAAAAAGGTACTTAAAATAACTACAACATATTTAGGTTAAGCACTTAAAGGAATTACTGGAAGACTGCATTCAATCCTCAGCTCCAATCCACAAGTCATTGTGCAATGTCTTAGGTGCTGAAAGCAAACCCTCTCTATTACCTATAAAGTGGGGGCAACGCCCCTCTCCTAAATTAGGGGTACGAATTTTTCCCTCGACAAACACAGAAGACACGGCAACTGCCGTTGTAAGCAATGGAAGAACTTCTGCCTCTTTGCACCTTCCAGCCTACTCCTCCTTCCTCCAAGAAAGGTGCTGCTGCCACTCTGTGCTGAGCACAGCCCAAGCGTGAAGCCAGCAGCGTATGCCCAGTGCAGAACAGGCCTTCTGCTAAACCTCCGCAGACACAAGGCAGCACAAGCCAGTGGTTTATTTTCAATGACTCGTAACGATCAAAGTTTTCACAGGTATAGTAAAACTCACCATAACACCCAGATCACACCCAACAAATTACATACCCTCGCTGGGAACCACGCAGTTCTTCAAAGAGATTGTTCGGTTGTAGTTTAGTTCAGTCAGGTTAAATACTTGACTTGAGATGGAAGAAAAACCTCACAGAAAACGTGAGTCAAAATGGCTAATAGCATAGAATAGAAAGTATATTCTCTAAACTCTTTCTACTCCTAAACCTAAGCTCAACATATAATAATCACAGACTATTTGGCAGAGCTTATTCAGGAAACTCTGTAGAACAAGGGGGAATCTTATAGTCCCTAAACTCAATACACAAAATATAATTGTTCAGAGTTTACTCCTGAGAAAAATACTTAAAGGAAGAAGACATAAATTCTGAAAAATAGCAGGCTATGCAGACACAGATTCTAAACACTTAAAATGGATTTTTTTAAAGTGCTAAATATCATATCAGCTCTGCTTTTAAGGATAGTATTTATCTGCTTCACGAGAGCAGGAGCAAGGCAAAATTAACACCTGGTAAAGAACCAAGATCAGATCATCTGACGAGAGCTCCTAGGTAAACAGCAACTATTACAAATCCCAATATGGCAGACCTCAAACTACATCATTATGAACCTGGTATACCAGTTTGGAGTAGCACTCAGGTTCCTGGCTTCGACCATCTGCTCAGGCCACTAGCCTTGAAAAGAAGAAAAACCATCCAAACACTCGGAGATGTATGCACTAAACAGATATTTTGCCTTCTATCACTTCCATGTGCAATTGAGACAAAGAGCGTCAAATTCACAGAACTATGTGCTCAGAACTCCTCCTGACCTTTCAGCAAGCCTCGTGCTATTGCACAGACCATACATCAGCAACAGTCACATCAGCAAGTGGGGAAAATACCCCCGCTGCTCCTATTTATTCCCCCCCCCTTTTTTTTTTTGAGGCAACACTGTTTCTCAATTCCTCTTAAGCCCTTCCTGTAGCAATGCCCACCACTCCAGCCACCTCCAAATTTAATCCACTGGAATAAGCAGCCTTTAAATTATGGTGTTATAAGGTCATATAGCAAGCAAGATGATCAGATTAAAGAGGAAGTGGAGTTAAGTTAATACTGAGTCACTATTTTAAGTTCTGTGTTCAAGACAACAGCACGATAGCCTTTCAAGTGTAAACCAGTCTTCAAGCAGGACAGCTAAGAACTTTTCTATTTAAAAAAAAAAGTTTTATTTCTTTTTTAAATCTGAACATGAAATGCAGGACAAAAATTCATCAGACAGACAAGATCTGGTCCCTGAGACAGATGTTTTACAGCTGTGCTTTGGGCTTCCTAAAGCCCATTAGAGCTCACACATACAATTCCTAATGTAAACAAGCTGCTTTTAGTAACTACAATATTCACTCTGAACACACACACACACACACACACACTGCTAGTCAGGGCCACCACTCCTCACACAGTTTTCACCAAAAGCAGCTTACAATATCCTCAGTACCTTCAGGTAGAATTTGTAAGACCCCTCTCGTGCTCCTCCTGCCATCCCCTGTAGCTCCTGAAAGGGCATTTTTTTAGATGTAAAACCTGCAGAGAGGAATCTAGATGGTGCACTACATTGGGGGTTGTTTTTATAACTATGCCAAGTGTTTACCTTCCATTAAGGCACACACAATTGCCCAAATCTTGAGAAAAACAGGAAGGAAAGCATGAGATTCCACTCTTCCACCTGCTAAGCAGCCCCTTTCTGTCACACTGCAGGCAGTTTACACAAATAACTTCACAAAATAACCCGGGCTCTTCAGAAAGCAAGCAATTTCTCATGCCACGTTCCTGTTACGCTGAAAGAGACATCTCAAGCTGGTAGGTGGCTTGAGCAGGAGCTACAGTCAGAATCCCTGATTTTTGGTAAGGTGTTCATTCCTCTGCTGAGCTACACAGTGGTGTAAACTCCCCATTTCTCTCTCTGGAGAACAGCAAGGGTACAGTATTACAGGAATAACTATGCAGCATGTTATTTTACTTGCAATGCAATTCTTTCACCAATTTTAAACAAGTAAGAGCGTGTTCATTTTGCTGTGAGAAAGCTTTAGACTATGACAGGAAGTAACAGTCTTAGTCATCTACTATGACCAAGAGCTCTCATACCATCTCAAACTAACAGGAATAGTGTAGATACTCGGGACAAAACTCTGAATAACTGAATCCACTGAATTAAACATTGATTTGATAAAATTTGAGACATACAAATTGACTCAGAAGGTTGATGAACCTAATGGAGAACTTCAACTTGCCAAAAAAAAGAATCATACACCCCCTCAGAGCAGTGTACGTTCTTGCGAAGAAATTGTTTTAAAGATTAAGTACTTTACATTTTAAATATCAGACAAGCCATTTACACATTAGTAAATCTTTAAGGCTTTTGTTCTCCTACCTCAAGAAGAAAACTGATTTCTGGGCAGTGGATTATTAATTCTAACAAACTGTTTATAGCAAGCAATCCATACCATCACTAGAATAAACAAATTTTAATATCAATTTGAACTCAGGCCAGCACGTTTTTCTTTTGGTGTCCTTTGCTTCACAGATGATTACTCTGTTTCTATTTCTCCCATGAAGGTTCCCAGGCAACTGATCCAATCCACTTGCTCACTGCCACCAAAATGAAAAGATGAAAAGGGCTTGCTGCTTTCCAAGCCACCGGCCCCCCTCGTCCTTAGTACCAGCTCTGATGTTCATCAGATCCTTTTATGAGCCAGTTTGATTCATTACAACAGCAAAATGCTCTCCATTTTACAGAGTTATTTTTCTGCCATTTTAGTGAACTAAAGTGGTTCACAGAAGGACCTGACAAGCACTGCCGCTATAACAAAGTAGCAGAGCCATGCGGTTGGGAGGAAGGGTGCAGGGGGACAAAGGCAGAGAGGAAACTTCTCCTTTCAGAACAATGTCCGGTTAAATTAGCTCACTGCATTTCTCAAACCATACCCTGACTTATAAATGATTAGATGACACAAGAAGACATTCAATAGCTTTCAGCTATCTTCGGAGCTACAAAAAATTTATYCTACAAAAGATAGAATAATATGTATTCTTACACAGATTTAAGTATAATACTCCAGCAGGAAAAAAAAAGTTCTTACAAACATAATAGCAAGATAAAGATAACTCAATTAGAAGAGGAGGGTAAAGAAAGCTTGGCAGATTTCACGCTAGCTTTTTTTTTTTTTTGGTAAAAAAAGCCCTGGGAAAGTGACCACCAATCTCAATAAGCATTATGATGGAGAAAAGCTACAAGTATTTCTGATAAGTAGAAAACAGCAAGAACTTTGCCTTTTCTCCTGAACTTGTCACCAGTATCCAAGTAAACCTATTAAGGGAAAGCTGACTTGCCTAAGAGAAAGAATCTGGAGGGAGGCAGTAGAGCCAACGAGTTGCAAGGTGTTGTACCACAGGCAAGTGACAATGTGCTCTGGATGCCTGGTCCCCAGGTTTTCTGCCCAGTGATTTCTCTCCATGGATCGATCTGCCTCGTCCGGTGATGGACTGCCTACTGTGGATGTGCCATTTCACTCGAGAAGCAAGAAGTGAACATATATCACTCCCACAGCCAAACTGAATCGATGACAGCAGCAAACGGGACAGCTCAGCTGCTGGAGTTCTTATCTTGCTATTCAAAGTTCATTGTCTACCTGGAGGCACCTCAAATCAGAAACAACTCATTTCAGTATGCACTGAAGAGAAAAAGCACCCTGCCCCAAACCACCACCATCGTTACACCTTATCAAATTAGACAAGGATTTTTCAGCCTTCCTGACTCTACCAGCTGCCTACCAAAAATCTTAAATGTTGGGCAGCCACAGAGCACACCACGGATCCCCGAGTGCCATAGAGACAGAGCCACAAAGAGAGACAGGAGCAGATCCCAGAAGCCCCACCGGGGGATAAGATGGGGCACGCAGCCTGCATCCCAGCTGGCTCTGTAATATCCACCTCCAAGAGCCCCTACTGGTCCAGTTCCTCCCACAGCAAAAATTCGCATTGCCCAACCATCCCCMTACCGCGCAGTCCAGTTGTGCCGCTAGTCACGTGACAATCTCAGCAGGGAATCGCACGTGAATCGCTGGCAAGCCAAAGGCTGACCATCCTTCATCTAGAGAGGCAAGCAGAAAGGCAGGCATTCTGGTTTCCTTTCTTTTGGGGGAGGGAGCAGGGAAAGGGGACTGGTGGTGGAAGGAGAGAAATAGATCAAGGAGATTAATCTTTTAAATAACTGCAGTGAAAGCAATTCCTTCACCTGCCATCTTTTTTGTAGACAAGGTTTGCTTTTTTAACACCCTAAAATGAAGTAATCATTGGTTTGGGCAGGGAGGAGCAGGGGTGCGAAGCGTTAGCTTATTGCCTTGAGAAATAGCCATTCAAGAACTCATTCACCTTAACCATAGCATTTCTCTAAATGTAACCATGATAAGTGAAAAGCCACACAAACACACCAACCTCCCCTCCCCCCCCCTTTTTTTTTTTCCTGTTTCAGTGCAACATCTAACACGCTCAACTTCTAAGACCACCTACTACAACAATTGCCGGACCCAAGTTGGAAAGCCTGCTTCTGTTCTAGTGCTGCCTTTAACAAGCTGACTCTTCCAACAGCCATGCCATTTCTACGAAACAACTCCTTCCTTCTGCATGGCTGCCACAAAGTTCAAATCCTGTTTAAAATACGAAAGTACATTCACTAAGAGTCATTTCTGTGAGGAAAGGCGGCATGGGCTGGGGATTACTGCAGAACTGTCATAAAGGCGAAATGCAGGTGGAACTGATGCAATTTTTTCAGTAACCTCTGATAAGGTTACAGTAGAATTAAAGAATCATGTAACTGCCTTCGCTTACTTCTGTATGAAAAAAAAAGAAAAACAAACCAAAATGACAATGTACCTTTGCAGAGATCAAGAGAGAAAGAGGGGAGAAGTGAAGCTGAAGCCTGCTTATTCACCTCCCCACAATGAAAGAATAATGATTAAACTAAGGATGAATAAGGCTGTACCCCATTCATAGAGCACAGCGAATGCAAAGGACAGCAGACACCTCATAACGGTACTGATAAATAAACTGAATTACTTAGCAGGTCTCTCCCAGACTTACCTCCTGAGGCAGTCCAGAAACCCCTATTTAACTCACTTTCTGAATGATTCCTTCCTAAATCAAGAGAGATATTAAACTGCCCACTATAAACTCTCAGTTTAATTCTTCATAGTTAAAACAACTTGAGGCAAGAATTACACTCTTAGTGAGTGTCCCCCCATCAGAGTTTAAAGGAATCTCTGAACTCACATAAGCAATGGCTACAATGGCACAGGGCCTTCGTTTAAGCCATCCTGACATGACCATACCACCCTGTGAAGTCTGCAAGATCTTCCCAGGAACTACCAACATAGTCCAAGTACCTCTCAAACCAAGAACCGGAGATGACGACCCACCTGCTTTTTGCCTTGCAATAAACCACCAAATCCAACAAGCAGCTACTCCAGTCCAATAGCAGCGCAAACCAGAGCACATCCTCAAAAAGCCGCAGGACTTGCCCACATATATGCCAGACAGTTGAGACAAGAAGAAATCATATTCTTACATCTTATTTGAAGCTAATCGCAGTTATGGTTGTTTACGTATTTCTGATCCCACRTGAACAAGCAACACACATTCAAATATAGAACTAAAAGCAGCAAGTTACCTGGGATGCCAGATTTCTGGATTTCAGATATGGTCTCCTATCCAGGAATAGTTAAGGTTTTAAAAATATCTGTTACATCCTAAACGACTAATTAAGATGCATCCTTGAAATTTACCAGTCTCTCACCTACGTACAATTTTATCTCAGCCTTATCAGAGTGATTTTTGAACATCTGTTTACCTCACCATTACCCTCCTTTCTTTAATCCTCTTTCTATTAAGCATTAAAAACAAAGTCAGTTGTATCTCCTTTCTGACTGTCTTTTATTTGCAGCTCAAAGGAATACTAAACTGTTATTCTCTACAGTCCAGACTGACACGCACTTTCCTGTAAGACATTTTACCGAGTAACATTTCAGCTTTGGATTTCAATCTCAACAACTACATCGATGAATCCTCTGTGAAGCAAGGAATATTTTCTTATAATAAGTTATCATCAACTCAGACTTCCCACTTACTAGCTCACCCAAGCTGTTAATACCAAAGACTTTAACCGAATTTCTCCGTTCCTCTCACGTAAGGGCTTGTTTCACATTCCTCCCGGAACAGCGCTACCCCAATGCTTTCTCTGATGAAGACTTTTTCTCCTTGTTTTGTCCTATCATTGATCTCTAAGCTTCTAAAATTCCAGCTTTCAGTTCAGTTCAGTTCAGTTTTCCCCTGAATCCTCTCTCAAAGAATGACCGGTATACCTTCGCACCTAGGGACTACCCATTTAACAAATCCTGTTTACCCTGTAAATAAATCCACAGGCTTCCTATTTTAAGATCCAGGACAAAAGTGCCTTTATTAAAGTCTTCCTTCGACTTGCTCCGGATTCTGATCTGCTTTACCACTGGTCACATAGGTCTTGGTCTCCAAACCTTCACTACTTCTTTCAAAAACATCACAATCCCCCAGAGGGGCTCCTCCCCACACCCCAAATTTCTCTCTTTGAAAGGGATATCCCACAACAGCTGTCCCCATTTCACGTGAAGCATGATGAGCCTAGACTCTCCCCACTCGCAACTACTCCACGCATAGAGCAAGAGAAGCTATTACAACTGTATTTCTTAACTATTAAATGATGGGGGAACATCATTTTCACAAAAACAAAACTTGAAATGCCAAGAGGCCTCTCCTATTCAGAGGGTCATGAAGAACCTTCAGAAAGTTGCCGGCAGGCTGCAGCACCCACACGGCCCCCAGCTCTGGCTCCCCGCAGCCCACCACCCCCTTGCCCGGCAGCGCCCAGGGCCTAACGTGAGACTTCATCAGGCGTTGGTGCAGCCGGCGAACTCTTCCCACACCGACAAAAGCACCCTCCGTGCTTTGGGTAGAAAGCAGTGCTATTAGGAGTTGAAACGCGTGTTTATTTTGCAACATATCCTAATTATCCGAGACTGGCAAGAAAATGCAACTCTGCTAAGCAAACAAAGAGCAATATAAATTGGAAAGAAGATTAAAAACCCAACAGGAAAGAAAGGCACAATATGAAAAGGAAGAAAAATCTATGTGAAAGCTGGGGGGGGAGAGGGCAGGAAAGAGAAATAGAAAGAAATAAAACGTTTAGATTTCAGAGCAGGACTGGTTTTGCTGCACAACAGAAATCATACTTTGTACATCCGATGTACACCTCCATAAAATACTTTAAGAAGTGAGGCTTATTTTCTAGATCGAAGTCAAAATAAACTGTGGGGTAGGCCAATTTCTTTAAAAAATCACTAAGAAGAAATTTTAAAGCCAGCTACCTGTTGAAGTTCTAGCAGTAAACAGAAAGCTCAACTGAATGGCTTAAAAAGTGGCTCAAGGACATTAAAATTAAAGCACTTCCAAAACTATTCAGCACTGGATTCTCCACACGCCGGCTACCCCCAGGCAGATAGGTTGCTGCACTGCCCGCTATGATTACCAGCCCATATTTAAATGAAGCCTGAACAGAATAACCTCTAGGATCAGGACCGCATACATGAAATTTAATTTTCCTCTCAGAACCATTAGGAAGAAGGCAGACATTTTGGCTGCAATGACTTTTTCCAGACAATTGATTCTCGAAGTTATTTATTCCCCACCATTCCCCTCAAGGCCCTCTCATCACAGCAACTGTCTATGTCAGAGGAAGGTTGGATGCAGCTCCCATGAAAGCCAAGCAAAACCACACCCAAAATAGCTATATAGGTCACTACAACGCGAATTGAGCCCTACATCACACCAGCAAGGGCTTCTGGTTAGTTCCTATATGCCAGTGAGCTTTCAAAGTCATGTGTTACAATGCTCTAGTAATACAATACCTTATTTGATAATTAGCAGTCTTTTACCAAATTTCAACTTTTAAATGAAAATGGTTAAATTAAGTAGTATCTTTTTTTTTTTTTTTTAAAGGAGGCTGCATTTAGCGTAACGGCAGCAAAATAATCAGGATGTTTAGAAACCGCTACTGAGTGGCATTCATGAAACAAGAGAACCCAACACCATGAAGACCCTTGGTTTKGACTTGGCTTCTTCTAGGTGCATGTTTACATCTTTGAAAAGTCACAATGTTGGAAGCTAAGAGCTAATCAGCTTTTGTATACTTAAGAATATCCTTAAGAGCTTTGTTGTCATATTCAGGCGCTTGGAATGTGTCCTTTAGGTCACAGCCTCCTTTTTATTTTTTTGTATCATGCCTTCCAACCTCATTTTCCAAGTAACAATTTTAGTGTGCAGCTACAGTGTGGCATTTCCACGACCACTGATCTTGGGTAAGATAGGAATCACTAAAAGTTATAGCTAGATTCTGCAGGAGGAAAGAAATCAAGAGGAACACTCTTCCATCAGGTTTCAGTATCTTGTCAGAATCCTAATAAAAACATGGGAAGTTTCTGCATATTGTACCTCACTCCTTCCTCTGAGAGAGTTCTAAAAATAAATTATACTTGGAGCTTCCATTCGCCTTTTTATTGCTGCCAAAATATGGACAACATTTGAGACTTTCTTCCATAAAAATCCAGTGGTTTGTATTCGTGCAAGCAAGCTATTACGAGAAATATAAATGATAAGAAGCGATGAAGTTAAGGTTTGTCTTAAAGATGAAGCTAAATAGATGCAGTAAATTAATACAATAACTTTTCTGCTGGAAAAGTGAAATCTAAAGCCTCACCTACACACAAAACTCATTTGTAAAAAAGACAGTTTAATTATTTACTAAAATTTGCAGTTTGCTCATGTATACAGGGAACATAAAAGTAACATAAAAGTATCACCCGTGTTACTTATGGGCATCAGTTAACCAGCTCATAAATCTGAGCAGTTAGTGATCTGTTCATAGCAGACAAATACAAAAGGGTTTGGAAGTCAGGATTCAAGGGAACTGGGGAAAAGGGGTGTTCAGACGCACACGACTTGTCACACAGCTGCCTGTATCCTTGCTAGCCACACAAATTTATTTGAATAATGCTCGATTCACAAGAGTAAATACCAACCAGCAGATTCTAAAAGCTCTCCCCTCTGCAAATGAACGTAAAAATAAGATGAATGGGAAATAAGGGATAGAGTTAAGGCACAGGATTTAAGGCAACACATGTGTTTATTTCCACCCTCTTCCTTTCTGCTTACTTTTTTCCTCCTCCTCCCACCTTAACAACCCTTACGTATCACGCCATACGCTAAAAACAAAACAAAAAACCAAACAGCCAGCTGCTATAGGATGCCACGGACATGGCAAACCACCGACTCTCCCTGCGAGATTTCAGCAGCTCTTTGAAAACCCGCGAAGTTCCTATTACTCAGGCCTTCCACCTTTACAGAAAATCACGCCTGGGTTGGTTTCATTTGTTTGTTAAGGTTTTAAAGCGGTATTGCGTTCTTACACCGCCGGTTCTCCTCCGGTGAAGGGCCCAGGCCGCGCAGCCCCCGCCTGCAGCAGGGTGCGGGGCAGGGACCTCCTCGCCCGCAGCCCCCCTCCGCCCCGGGGCGGGACGGGCCCCGCCACGCCGGGAGGCCACCCGCCCCCAGCCCGGGCCGAGCAGCACAGCCCCTTCCGCAGGACGCTTTCTTCAGCTTCGCTATCGGCTTGCTTCGCCTCTACTTGCCAATAACTCGTTTCGCGTCTTATAAAGTCCTATTAGCGGGAAATACCGTGGACGCTCATCAAAAGCTTTTCAGTGCAAACCAGCAGATAACTCGCGTGAAAAAGGCTACACTCTGGTTAACTGACCCCTCTACGTGGACTGGGAAGTCTTTATGGTGCTCCTTTGACCCAACTCTTCAGGTTTCCGCATTAACCAAATGCAAAAGAAAATGGTTACAACTCAAATCTCCCACCAGAGTTTTGACTGCAATAGAGAGTATTCCACTACACCTCATTTTGACTGATGTTTTTACAACACTACGTCCTTAGAAACTGTTATTTTCCTAAAAGGACTGCGTGATCTTTACCTATGATCAAAACTTTCCTTAATTACTGAAAAGGCAATAAAATCATTTTGGGTTTCAAATCTGAGCAAGTTTTTTTCCACTGTTTAAATAACCTAACCAGGACTTACAAGTAATAACAGAAATATCATTACATTGTTAAATACTCAGTAAGATATTTGGTCAAATATGATTACCCAATTAGTATCAGTGAATCACTAATTCAGTTAAAGCTGCAATTGCACGCATTTAATGCTCTTCTAAGCATGTGCTACAGCTTTCATAATAATCTTTATATATTTCTTATTAAAAAAAAAGCTCAAAAGAGACTGAAAATAAGCAATTTACGTTAACAGAAAAACAGGACAGGGGACGTGTGAATCTGAGGCATTTTCCAATGCTATAGTAGAGGAAATTTTGTTTTGTAAAGCTGTTTCAAACTTCAAATGATGTCTCACACAAAAAATAATTACTTTTTCCAAGCAGTTGTGGTTTTATCCTAGAGGAAAATAGCACACTATCAAAAGGATCTCTGCGAAACCCTGAGCACATTTACAACACCAAACAAGAGGAAACAAGCAACGTTCTCGCTTTTAGGAGCTGGAGATAGGAAAACTTAAAGAACGTAATTGTTCTAATCACCTGTTACAAACCTCAGAAACAAATGGTTAATTTTCCCCCGGACTGAATCTTATTTTAAAAGGCATTACTAGAATTTTTCCGCTGCTGTTAAAAAAGCAGACCTCTCAGAAGAAGCCCTCTCTATCTCCTCACCGTTAAGTTTGTCAGCAGCCCTGCCATCTAGAATGTGTTTTATGCAGAGTAACTGATTTTTTCTTTTTTTTTTTTTTTTTTTTTTAATGGGAAAAAAAAAACGTGTTGGAAACTTTCAGGATAGAAACTAGAGAGCTTCGAAGTTCCTCTCTTAGCAGCGCCCAGCAATGGAAAGGAGAGAGTTCTGCAAACGTGCCCCAAGCATCCAGCTACATTTAGCTTTCAGCCTTTTTATTATCATTGTCAATGAATGGGCCCCAGTCAAATTAAAGCTGCCATTTTAGGTTAAAGACTAGAGAGCCTCTGTTGTGCAACAGCGAGACAAAAACACTCCAAGCGACAGATGCAGCACTCTCATTGGAAAACGATGGATTTCAACTTTTATATATAAAAAAAAAAAATAATAATAATTATCAATCATGCTTTTTAATATGAATTATATAGTGATACTCACACATTACCGCAAACTAACGGGATTTATAATTGGGATAAATCAGCTACCCATGCTGCTAAGGTCATAGTCATTAAGATTTTTTTGCCGTCGTTAGAATGGATGATCTGTGAGGAAATGAACAGAAACATTTTTTGTTCAACTTGCTTGTTTGTATCTCCGCTAGTCCCAAATACCATGAGAAAAGAAAAAAAAGAAAAAAAAAAAAGGCAAACATTCTCCCGAAAGCCATCTTCTAGGATAAACACAGCTCGCGATCTGCTTTGATGAAAGTAAAATCGAGACACACAACGACACAGAAACAAACTTATTGCATCGCGGTTATTCTGATATTCCCCGGGCCAAAAATCCACGAAAGACCAAGTGGCTGGGGGGGGGCGGGAGAAAGGGGGRAAAAAAAAAAAAAAAGAAAAAAAGCTTCTCGCAAATGAAAAGAAATCGCCCTTTTCTGTAGTTGGAAGGCAGCTCAGCCCCTTCCCAAAC
>JASVER010000019.1:3891550-3907113 GCA_030449065.1 Oceanodroma leucorhoa
TCTGCCCCGGCCCCGGCCCCGGCCGGGCAGCGGGCACCGCGCCCCCGCCCGCCGCTCTCCTCCCTGCCGGCGAGGCGAGGCGGGGCGGGGCGGGGGCAGGGGGTAGGATCGCTCGAGTCCGCGATTTCGGGTGGACTTTGTCCTGAGCGGGTCGGGTTTTCAAAGGGAAGCGGCCATTAAGCGCTGCCCGCCCGCGGCAGCGGCCCCGTCCCGGCGGGACCGCTCTCCCCCCGCCGCTCCGCCACCGCGGCCGGGAGCGGGAAGGCTGCCGAGCCCTGCTGCTGTCGTGTTTGTAAGCTATACATTCAAATCCGTGATACAAACCGAAACAAACTCATTCCGTAAGTAAATTAGACAAATCCCACCAAAAAGTGATTACCAGTRGCATGCTTAACGGTCTTCGCTGCATCGCTCTGGAAACTGAATAAGCGTCTTAAAAGTATAAAGAGATTAAAATGTAAACCCAGTGTAAAGACACCCTGCATTACAGGAATTTTTAGCGAGTCATTTGACGAGATAACTTTTTACCGTTGTTGTTTGTAGCAGGTTGGAGAAAGAAAAAGTCATCTGCTGCTGAGCAGGGGCGCACACACACACACACCCCCCCCGGCGCTCCCTGTCGGGGGCTGTGTGCTGCACCCACCCTCATACCTCTTATTGGGGGAAAGAGAGAAGGCGTCTTCGTAGGATCTCGCACAGCTTCCCCTCTACGCTCTCTTAACACACAGTAAGCCGGGAGCTGGACCCAGGCAATGCGGATGTCAAAAGCTCCTCTTGCTTCTTGGGTCGTTGGCACCATCGATCCAGCCGTCCGCGTCGGTGCTGTGGCCGTGAGGGCCGCTACAGCCGCGGAAATACTTCAGCCTTCTCCGGAGGAAGCCTGAAACYGTTCCACATCATGTCGTTCACGTCTGGCCTACTCAATTTCTCTTGGGTTTAGGGGGAAAGCACCTTTTCGGGAGAAGGGACGGTTTGCGGATGGAGAGGCGTCACCACCGCCCGTGCAGCCAGGCCCGCACAGTCACGCAGAGAGGGGCCAGCAGCCGGGGAGGTGACACTGTCCCATGCTTTCAACTGAAAAACRTGTTGAAAAGCTGATAGCACGTGACGGTGCGGTATAATGCATTCCCTGTTCTTCACCATGGTCTTCCATAAAGTTAAAAATAGCAAGTGGAAATAGTGTTTAAAAAAAAAACTTTGAAGCAGCACGTGCCCCAAGTATACCTTCACCAAATTTGCTCGGTTTACGATCGTTCTATTTTTAACACGCATTTCTCTACTTTGTGAAAAAAAAACCCCGACAACTACACAGAGGTATCCTCCCAAGTTACTAAATGTAATCAGTTTCAGTTTTCTCTTGCAGTATGTTGACAGACCAGAGACAGCCTAGAAACACTTACCCATAATTCTGTTTTTCTGCGTGTGTCATTTAACTGTGCCCCTAACCTGGCAGCCACACACCCTGGTGTAGCATGAACTCGCCTGGAACTCCCCTTGCTTTCAAAGATTTGAGTTCTCCAAGATTTAGGGGCAGGAGAAACTCATTCTGAGACCAACTGCCAGCAGCCTCACTGCTCCCCCTAGAAACTTGTTTCAGTTTCTTGTTGAGCAGAAATCAGATCGCAAAGCTTCCGAGCATGAAAAGCATTTAAAGAATACCGTGGTGACAGCRTAGGGCAATCAAAAAAATGCAGCATTTCTTTAAGAAAGTAGTATGTTAGCACAGCACCAGCAATGAGGGGGGACATGTGTAGGTGCTTAGCTAATTGTTCGTTCCAAGGCAAAAAAAAAGCCCCAGTCTCTGGTGCGTGCCTCTTGCTGAAGGCACAGAACCAGCTCCCCGGGTCCCATAAATCATCCTCAGGCCGTGGCCTATGAAATCAGCTGCCTTACTRCTCGGCTGATAAAAATGTGAAGGGAGTCTCCCAACATTTGCCRACATTAGAAGAAAGAGAATCTGCAAACGACACTTTCACAGGATGGGGAGAATTATGGCTGCTCTCCAACTCCTCAGCAACGATAGGAAATGGAGAGTAAGGAAAAACGCTGCGCCGTGCAGGGGTTTCACCGCTCCAAGGTGGGACACTGTCGTGGTGTGGCACGCCTTCACACACATGCATACTCAACGGTAGTGCTAGACATGGATGACATACATCACTGCGTAGCTGCTACAGAGGAAAAAGTTTTGAAACCTTAACTTGTGCTTCAGCCAGTCCCCAAAGAGAAAGCCGTAACTCCCCAAGTTATCAACGAGCACTTTGCAGCTCCGTAAGAGAGTAGGAAACAGCAACCTGGCAGTCTTGATGATTAACCTTATTGGTAACAGCTTATTAAAATATCCAAGAGATGACAGGGATGAAAATTCACTTGTAGCCACCCAACCCTTTGTATGCTGTTGGGACGAAGTAATCCATCTGATGCAGGCAGCCATTTGGCTCGCAGATTAGAAAGAATTTGCATTAATGGCTGAGAATTTCAACAGCAGTTGCAGAGCAAGGGTATGTGTACMAACAGAATCCCAATGAATTGCTACACTTCACCTACCTGGGTAAACTTTCAAGGTGGGGATCRTTTGCACAAAGCTGAGCAAGTCACTGTGTATGACAGGCATAATTACGTAGAGATAAGTTAATGTACTCTGTAAGAAGTACAGCACAGAGATTACCAAGCGGCATTTACATCTGTTTTAAAACAACATCAGTATTACAAAATGCAAATGATTTAGTATCATATGAAAATAAAAAGGAAGGTTATTTATTCAGTAGACTTTGAAGAACCAGCATCTGTTTTAAAAGGCAGGAAGAGCAAAATGCTATCTTAAGGTCTAGATGCTGTCACTTCCGAAGGCGGCAGATGACATCTCACGATGCCGAGTCCCCACAGAAGCCGTGCGCAGGTAGGCCTTCAGGCCCCAGGGCCCCAGCAGTCTGTGCCTCGTTTCTGACAACCCAGTCCAGGTATTTGGCTTGTTGGAGACCTGCTAATGCTGAGGACTGTGCACAGGGAGCTCAGAGCAACCCACCCCGCTTGAGAAAAGCCCTGTTAAGTACATCTGCTTCCTCACCTGCGCAGCACTGCGATGGTCCAAACCGTGCATCAGTTCCAACAGAAAGTAACTCGTGCTTGTGCCATGCCCTCCAGATGGCTTCCTGCAGAAGGCTTTTTTGGTTTGATGAAGGACCTTGCAGCTCCCGAGAAAATTCTGTACAGATCCTGTACCCAAACCTCAACAACTTCTCATCTCACAGCCTTTCTTTTACTTCTATTTGTGCAAGGAGGGACRTGAAACTGCCCAAGCTTCTCTTGGAGTAGCTGCCCTTCAGGCACTTCGGCTTGCTATTTGGGATGCCAGTCCATGGCCTCAAACAAGCTAAGGCATCCTGTTTTGTCCCATGATTGCTGGGAAGTGGCTCCGAAATCACACCACCCCGACACGCACTCGCGTTTATTCATCTCTGAACATTGTTTCAGCCAAATGAAGCTAAAAAGACAAATGGTTTCTTTTTTTTTCACAAGTGAAAGTTTTACTCAAAGTTTCTCAAAAACTAGGCAGCAATGGAAGCACACCAGGCTGAGAGGGTAAAGTGGCCTAAAGGACACAGATGATAACGATGTGCCATATGCTGAAGGAAAACAATATTCCATTTTTAGAAGACATTGCTCACCAATGTACGGCACGCTGAAATACTGAGAGCACGTGGATTTTGGTTAGTASCAGGAAGCAGTAGACTCGTATCAGAAAGAACAACCTTAACGATTTCAGCTGAAAAGCTAAAAGCATTAGAAATACAAGTGCTACAAGGAGCCACCCTGTGGCACCAGCAAGCTAGGGGAACAGAGGGCAAGCCAGGGTAGGCAGTTGTGTGGGCTGATTTTTTTTTTTTTTTTTGAAACTCAAGCCAGCCAGAGTGACAAAAGCTGGATCTGGCCCAAACAGCCACTTCTGTGGCAGGGAACTCCTTAACTGAGGAAATGACCCAGAAAAGCAGAGGGGCAGCAAGCTCCGGCAGCTCGTGTCCACATGCCACTCACCTGCCAGGCCTTACAGGGACAAAGCTCTCTGGGGCACCTCAGCGTTCCCCGCTGCCTCACCCTCGGGAATCCAACAACAAGAAGGAGAATTAATACGACTCCGAAAATTCATTCTTTCCCGTGGAAGTTTCCTGTTACAGCRGTATCTCCCAGAACAAGGATAACAACATACAGCTCTCTCAAAGACCTTAAGGGGGGAATAGGTGGAAATGCCCTCTGAGGCAGCACAGCGTGACTCGTAACTGTGGGTACGCACACGGCTGTGGGCAGCTGCCGGCACTCTCCCCCCCAAGTCTCTCAGAAATGCTGCCCGGGTACTGCCGCTTACCCGTGCCGCTCCGGGCAGCTGGAAGGCAGCACCCACTGGAAGTGCCCGTGGCACAGAGGCGATGAACAACTCGCTCTCCTTCCCAAACAGACTCACCGCTCAGTTTACCGAAGTAAGAGGCGGGATCACTTAGCTTTCCATCTAAATTCTGATTTAACAGGCCAGTGCCAACTGCTCACCTCAGCCCCCCGGTTCCAAGACACTGGGTTAGAGAGGCCACCTCTTCAATCGGGAACAGTAGTGAGTTCTTAAAAAAAAATGGAGCAACACCAGGGAACTGACCTACTCCACAACATCCCTGCTCGCGAGGACGTTTGCTCTTGGACCGTGACATGAACTGACAGTTTCACGGTCGGTTTTGTTTTCACCGTGCAGAAGCAGCATTAAGGACTCCCGTTTCCATCTTTGATGGCTCAGTAGAACATGCCTCTTCTTATCTAGACACAGCTATCACAGCGCTGACAATTTCTGACCTTTGTCCTTAATAAATGGAAGGCACCATATCTAAGAATGAAGTCACACACCCGACGAAACCATCAGCTGACATAAAAGTACAGCAACTCATCTGCTTAGCAACACAAGCTGCCACCAACATCACTTCCTTCTTACACACAAAGTTCAGTTCACGGGCTCCACCCTGACTCAGAGCCGCCTGTAAAATGGGACCTGACTCGCCGAGAGGTCACGTCTCCTGGCCGTGAGCAGGACTTTCCACAGCACCTGTGTTTCACTGGAACTTCCCAGCGCGCAGCCCGGGGGAGGCAGGGAGGGAGGGAGGGAGGGAGGGAAGCGCCGCTGCAGTCACAGAGTTCAGCTGCCAAGGAAGCGAGGCGCTGGCTTTCACGTTTCCATTCAGCTTTCCTTCGAGACAGATTTTTCAGAGCAGGTACTGAGTAACTTGTTCCTTCTGTGGACTGGGGAGCAGGAGTGATCTGTCACGATTATTTCCTGGGTTTGCACATGCAAGGAGCACCCGGGTGCGACATTCTCGGGTATGGCCAGAAATACTTACGCATGTCGACGGCACTTGTTTTAAAATGTGAGGCAATTTAAAACCCATGGCCAAACACACATTTATAATATCCTTGAAAAATACTTATAAACTTGTTATCTTTGCTACTTAGGTTCATCAAGAAAAAGATGCATTTAAAATTGTTTCTTCAAACTGTTACACTACAAGTGCAGTAACAAACACCTTAAATGTGTTAAGTTTTATGACTTTTCCATGTATTTTTTGGTAAATGCTTCATAAAATTGCAAGTCAACAACAATTAAAAAAMCCCCACATTTACTTACATAGTTAAGTTAGATATGGTTTCTCTCTGATTCTTTTTCTATTCTGAAAGAGGATCAACTAATAGGATGACACTGTCTTCTCACTAAACTCAGGTCCGCTCCCTTCCCTGCTTGGTAAACTTCTAGGAAGAGGACTGAGAGGGATCTGAAGAGACCATCTGGTCCCCCCCGGCCACACAAAGGCAGGATAAAGTAGCCCCAGACAATCCCCAACAGATGTTTGTCTAACCTGTTCTTAGAAACCCTCCGTGAAGCAGATACCCGAACCTCCTAAGTAGCTTGTTCTGGTATTTCACTGTAACAATGTAAAAGTTGTTGTTGCATCTCCCCCCACTCTCCTAATATCTGATTTAAATCATCCTCCCACGTTCCTAATATCCAGTCCGAGACATCTTCCCTCTGTACAGATCTGATTTATCCCATCTTTCCCCTCAGCATTCCAAAACTGCTGATCAAACCTCTTCTAACCTTTTACACATTGGAAAATTTATCCAATTCCCTCTAAAAATTATTTTTCAGGCTCAACATCCTCCCTTCCTTCACCATTTCCTTTTACGTGCTACATCTCTTACTTTTTCTTGCCCTGTCTTGTACTTTATTTTTCAGCACAGAAGATGAAACCGAAGGCAATACTGCAGTTGAGACCTTACCAGCACTTAGTGGAGTCATCTTTACATCTTTCTCTATGACTTACATATGCCACCTATTGATAAATCCTAAGAGAGCATTGCATTTTGCAAAAGCATTGCATTGTCCCTTGCTGTTTTGTTAGTGATTCTCTACAACCCCCCTATAACCATCTACCTTGACTTCTGCAAGAAACTGACGCTTGTATTAATTGAATTTCACTTTTGCATTTATTAAGTTCATTTTTATTTAATTTTATTTCTGAACTGATCATCCACAGTGGTCACCATCCTCCCAGCTTGGTGTAATTGAGACATTTCATAAACGTGCTCTGCATTACATCAATCCATATTATTGTGTTTTCTTACACCGCATGGAAAATTTAGTTTCAGAAGGATATAGGGACATACATAAAACCACTGTACCTGTATGTAGAATAGAAAAAGTAAAATTAATTGTTCCTTTCACTCTTTCAGACCCGCCCCTGAGAAAACGGTCTCATATATAGTTAAGTTTAAAGCTAATCAGAGTTCTGCCGTGACACAGTAGCGAAGTTGTCAGCTGTGGTCTTCATTTCATTGGCACAAAACGCTTGAAGAGAAGGGCTAAAACTGAATATGAATCAATACTCTATGGAAACAGCATAATATGGAGGAAAAGGATAATGCACGCACACTGTAGCCTGCATTAATTATCGTGGATACTGGGACGTTCAAAAAGTGTGAGATACATTCAGCAAACATGTAAAGACTTAAACTTACTTGTACGATCTTCACAGTTTCTCACAATCCAGCCAAACGCACACCCCTTGCGCAGCACTTCGCTGCAAGAAAAGAAACAACTGCCTGGCTAAGTAGAGTTTGATCATCGAAGTATTTGAAACAATGCACCGTTAACTGAACCTTACAAATATTAAATTTAAAACTGAATTTAACAAAACATACTCTGATAATACCAACTCACAGATAAAGGAACACCTCATTTCATCCATACATTTCATAGGAGACACGTTAGATCCAATTCCACAACATGCTGCGTACTTGACATTCGTGCTGACATGATTTGRAAGTAGAGATGTTCAATACCGTTGAGGGCCAATCATGAAGAAATAAATCTAGAGCCACAGGTCAGTGTTAAAAGCACCACCACCAGCAGGCACCTCATTTTGTATCCCTCCATTCTGCAGCTTTTCTGTCTTTTTCTTACGTAAATATCTAAAAGTTGTCTTATCCTTAAACAGGAATGCCTCAGCTCTGCACTGCTGAGGGAACTCCCCTGGAAACCTGCCAGAAATTCACCTTTCCTATGCACAAGTTTGTTTATACTTTGGGTATTACAAGCAACTTACACAATCATCATATTTACTTGTACATTCTTGGCAGATGAACAGAACTTGCTTATTTCAGTTAAGGCAGAAAGACCTTGTGTCTTCATCCTGTGGTTGCAGAGGAGGGAGGGGATGTGCGCCGCGGCTGTAACACCACAGGTCACACTTTGTAGGCCGCACACTAAATATCGCTGCACTGAATGGCACAACTTTTAAGCAACGGACCAATTGTTTTCTCTCTTAAAAAATGCAAGCTAGAACACGCTGTTTTTTTCACACTGAGAGCACAGATTATATTGCTGCTTCTAAAGTGGCAGGATCTTACTTGAAGCTCTTCTACAACTTAACAGAAAAGAAGTAGTAAAATAGTTGCTAAAAGATAAAGACAACAGATACAGTAGCACTAATATTTATTGTTCAATCTTTGGTGTAGTAGGTTACCAACATGACTTCTGGATCAGAACACTGCACATGCTGTCTGTTTTTTTGTATTTAATAAATAATAATCTACCACACATCATGTCCACCTTGCATTCTGTAGGGAACTAAGAAATGTTGACAAGGGAGCTAAAAAGCCAAAACAAGATGACAGCCTTATTCATGCCAACTTCTTAGAAACCAAGTTTAATGACATATAAAAGATGCTCATTTTCTTTACAGATAGGCTTAATTTTTTAAGTTACATTTGCTGTTGTATGACCACCGTAAGTTGATGTGCTACATTATACACAAGGAAACTCCCCAGAACATCAATGAATCAACATAAGTAAATATGTAGATATTCTAATATTTTGGTCAAGTGACCACAACTCTCCTACATTTGTAGCTTAGTCTGAAAGGCAGGCAGTTCTCAGGGCCTGGATGAAAGGGGACTGCAGCAGGACGGAGGGAGGAGCCCACTTCCACCTGGAGTTGGTTTTTATAAGCCTCCTTGCTACCAAACAGGCAATCCCTGTGCTTAGAAGGATTGCCCCATGGGAGCCTTGCTGACAAAGACACAAATACATAGTTCATTCTTGATCCTGAAAAAAACAAAAGGAGAGCCTTCAGAGCAATAATGAGAGGGATCATTTGTTCAGTTCAACACGCTGGAAAGACGTCTTTCTGTCACAACTCTTCACAGAGATTTACGGCTAGCAAGCCACAGATTCCCAAATACAGGAGCAGCAGCAGTTATTGCAATAAAAGGATCCGTGTACCTGGGCCTTGTTTTTTTGTCAAGCAGAAAATATAATTATACTCAGAAGTTCTCCAGCGCCAAAGACGGCAGCCCATCTAACACTTTACGCTGTCCTCGGTCTTTTTTACATATTTCTACAAAGGCACAATGGTATCGTAAGGGTTATCATCAAAGCCACTAAGTCCTTAAACTTTCCTACCAATCTCTATAAACAACCTTCTGAAAAACAAAGATACCACACACACACACGCACACAAAAGTACTGAAAAAATTACAGGCGATACATATTTTTAAACCCTCGCTGTTCTTTCCCCTAGTCTAAATGCCACAAAATCCCAGTAGCTTAAACTGCTGTAAGAATTTAAAACCTATCATTCACCCCTCAAATTGTAAGTTTACTACACATTTTTCACCTCCTTTAAAAACGAAAACCCAGATTCAGCTTTTAGCAGAAGTGAGACTATTGCTTCACCATGATTAGATATAAGCAAAGGAAAACAAACAAACGAACTTGGGGCCCAATGTTGTTGACATTCCATACACGGTGCTTTACCCGCTACTCCTCAGCGCTAGCACACATGGTAGTTTTTGCAAGATCATGGCCTTGTTTTAGTATAACACAATCAAGATAATTTTTACAAGGTCAGAAAGTTGGAATAAGAGGAAACAAAATCCAGGCCAGTTGTGTCTGGAATCAATTAGGCTTATGTGCTTTTCAGATGCTGCTTGTCTTTCTATTAAATAGTATTTCATTGTATACATACTATTAGTGTGTACCTAAAAGTATGCGCTGCACACAATACGTTTCTCCATTTATTTAAACCCACCTAAACTAGGGACATCAAGAAGTCAAAAAAGGAGAAGAGGTGCTCATCTGTGAGCATCGACACAGTTTCACTTTGARTTTACAGTTTAGTTATCTGCCTCCTCAATGACAAACTGCTCAGAAGGGCCAAATGTCCGGGCATGCCTGTGGTTTACTCTACCTGTCCAAAAAGCAAATTAAAACTGAAGGAGTTGTCCAGGCAAATACTGACTATGCCCACTGTCAAGTTTTAAGCATGTCCCTGGGTTTTAAGATTTAGAGCAATGAGAAAAGGGTATTTTATCTTTGTAAGATGAAACTTCACTGTCTAAGCATCTTTAGTTTGGAACCATCCACAGAAAACTTTAATTAATGAAAAGTTGACTTTATGGGGAATTCCTTTTTYCTCTACATTGTTTTTTTTTCTCTAGATGAGGCCAGTCTAGTTTATACTAAAATTAAAACCACTATCAGTACAGAAGGCATGTGCAGGGATATACAATCCAGAATAGATTCTTGCTGCATTCACAAGTAAAATAGGCGACAGTAAAAATGTTTACTTGTTGCTAACGTTGTGAAAAAATATACAGACATAAAAGTTCAATTGTCTAACCACTTAAAGATCAAACCATTTACCTTCACTGCCTCTTTTCTCACCTTCATTTTGCCAAGTACAAAAATAAAGTGAAATAAAGTGGTTTTCCTTCACTGCAGTAATTTTTTAACATAAGAAGTTGGAATTATTTTGGAGATAGCATTATAAATAATAAAATGCGGTGAAAGAAGTTAAAAACCTCAAATTGCCTATTATTTTTCTAAGCAGAATAGCTATGTTGTGTCTTTACTGTAAATAGCCAGTCACAGAGCTGGCTAAGTACCACACCGTACAGCTCAGCAATGCTTCAGCTGGAGCTGGGTCAGAGGAGGGACTCTGGGMCGGGCCCCAGGCAGATTTGGCAGGGGCAGCGGGAAGGCGACAGGCTGGGCTGCCCTTGCAGTGACCACAAGGTTGCAGGGAATGATTTTACCGCTGAAGTCACCCCTCGCGCAGCCCTCCCACATCTCCTTGCACTCAGGCAATAGTGCGGCTCCGCGCTCGCGTAGCAAGGGGAGAACGCTCACCGCCAGCGAGGCTGCGTGCAAACAGCATTTGTTGAACAGGCAAATACACCATTACGGAAAGTCCGCTGGATGGTCTGAAGAAGTGGCCTGGCTTAAATATGCCAACAGCTGCCACGGTTATTGTAACGCCAAGGAATCGGATCCCATATACAAAGTGCTGACCTGACTTTGTGCCCCTTCCTCTCAATTCAGGGAGGGCTCCTCCCGCTCCTCGGCGCTCTTGCCCTAGGAGGAAATCTCACCGTTTAAGGTTCAACCTTCTTTGCTGGACTGGGCTTTGGGCGCGCTCCTTGGCAGCGCCCTGCCACAGCGAAGCACAAACAACGCGTTGCCCGCTGACGGGCTCGGCTTCCAAGGCCTGAAACGCAGGACSCGTTTCCTCACGCCACCGTTACCTATCACCACAAAAACTCCCCCGGGAACCCCGACCCCCGGACGCTGCACGCACACGCCGAGGGAGCCGCTCCCCAGGACTTCGGCTGGGATGGGGAAAGGGGCCCGAAGCGCTCGGCTCCCCTCGGCCGCCCCCGCAGCCGAGAGCCACCGTCAACCAACCGCCGCGGGTCATCCCCTCACAACGCCGCGGCCCGGCCCGCCGGACCCCGGGCAGCCCGCGCTGCTCCGAGAGGCCCCTCGGGGCGGACAGGCCGCGGGTGCGGCGGGGGAGAGCGAGCAGCCGGTGACAGGCGCCTCCCGGGGCGGCGGCGGCCCCGGGGGGATGGGGGGCCGGACCCCGCCCGCGCCGCCGCCCGCTACCTGCGCCCCTCCCCCCGCGGGACGGAGGTTGCCGTGGCGACGGCCGCGCTCAGGCGGCGGGCCGGGCCCCCGGGCCAACCCCCCCGCACAGGGCTGCGAGGGAGCCACCCGCACGGCACGGCACGGCCCGGCCCCGCCGCCTACCCGCCGCGCGCCCCCGCCCCCCAGGGGAACCCCCTCCCCGCCCCCTCCCGCGGCGACGGGCGCCACCGCCACCGCCCCTCGCCCCGCCCCGCTGCGCCCTACGTCACCCCGGCCGGGCTTTCCTTCCCCTGACGGCGACTGCCCGGCCGCGCTGATTGGGCGCGCCCGCCGGCCAATGGGAAGCACCGCCCCTTCACTCGCCACCCGCCCCGTGCCGCCGCGGCGGGGAGCGGGGCTCGCCCCGGCCCGTCCCCCCGGTCCGTGCGGGGAGAGCGCCCCGGCCCGACCGCCGGTCGGGGGGTGGGGGCCTGGGGCGCCAGCAGTGACGGCCCCGGCCTGCGCACCGCGGGAGGGCCCCGGGGGCCTGGTGCAGAGACCCGGCGGGGCGCCCCGTCAGGGCCCGGCTCCGTCGGGGCCCGCCGCGGCTCCGGCTCCCGCGCACAGGCAAAGCTGCACCCGTTTAACTTAAGCCCCCTGTAGACGTATTTATTTCTGTTTAATAGGTGTTTATGGTATGTGAGCCCGGACCTGTTCCCAATCAATCCGAGCTGTATCGAAATACCGCAGATTTGTACCGGCCCCAGAGCGGCCGCGGAGGCCTCGGCGCCAAACGAGCGGGTTTTTACCTCACACCTGTGGATAAACCGGCGGTGGCTTGGGAGCGGGAAGGCCCGAGCGGGGCGGCTGGTCAGGCCGCTTGGCTGGCGGGGAGGACGATGGCTCCGCTTGGGCTGTGGTGGTTCAGCCTGCCGCCCTCCCTCCCAGACCGACCGCTGTCAGGATGGCAAGAGCAAAGGCGTGTGAAGCGCAACAGCCTTCCCCAGCAGGATGGAGAAAGAGGAAGTCACGGCACATGGAGATCGGGGTAGGCTGCCTTCATTTTCTATCCTGGCTTATGGCAGTTGGGAGCACATGGTCGTTGTAACAAGCCACAGTGCTGGGAGGAAGAATTACCTCATGGAATTGCAAGCACTTTCCAAGCAAAGGTGGAGTCTGGAGCAAACAGCAGATCCAGCTGATAGTGGTTGATAAGCCTGGGGAGTATCGCACTGCTGCTTTGCATACCTCAGAGACGCCTCAGTCCTTGTGGAGCAGGAAGAGGAGGCAGCTCTAACAGACTGGCTCCCAGCACCCAGATAATGAGAGACGTCTCCTCCTTCCTGCAGCAAGCGAGCTTATTCCTTGGCTCACAAAGCAATAGTTTCAGTAGCAGCTTTTCCCCTACTGCAACCCTGAATGGATCCTCTTTACATGTGGTGAGCAACAACAATAACTCAACAGCTTTAGAACTTCAGAGTTCATCTGACATTGAAGGAAAACTGCTTTTTGCCTTGCACAGCAAGTGAATTAAACTGGAAAGCCAGTAGGACGGAATGAAGTTATGTACACCTTCAAAATAAAGCCCAAAACAAACAAACAAACAAACCTCCACCACTCAGATGGTGCTTGGGCAAAAAAACCTGCTAATAGGCAATTGCATTTTTCTTCTGTGTTTGTACTGAAGCCGCCTACTGCTAGTGGATGACCTAGGAGAGAGGATTTAGTGGCCTCTATGTAGGCCTGTCAGCAAGGCAAACCTTCAGCTTCGCAAACCCAGTGCTGCGTGCCCAGGGTTCATACCACCAGCTGTGGTTACCCAGCCTTTTGCAGCACATCTGCACTAGGCACAGCTCAGGCAGCTGCCTCGCGTGTCCTGTACTTCTGCCGGGTCCTCACCAGAGTTAAACAGGCGGGTCTATGACCAACTGTGTATGTTAAGTTTATATAGCGGCAGTATTATAAGCAAACATCGCTTCATCCAAAGTAGACAAACTGAAGTTTTTTTACCAGTGACAGTTAATAAAGGTCTTCCAGAAGAATAGGGAACTGTAAATATGCTGCTCCTTTTCTTGAATCATTCCCCCTAAACAGACACACCCCCCCAAACTCCAACTAGGAAAGGAAAAGGTGGGAGAAGTAACAAAATGGAAGAGAAAATGAGAAGAAACATACAAGAAACAAAACATGGAGCTTTGGAAACTGGAAATAAAATGGGCTCAGACCTGGATAGGAATCCAGAGAAAATGCTAAAGTACTAATTTATGATGCACAGTGGTCAGTCCTGCAGGCCAATGCTGTGATATAATTCTATAAGCTAGATGTTCTTCAGGGGTAATGATGTCCTTTTCTCTGAAGTTACATGGCTTTATAGAAAGACATCTCAATATTGCATATATTATACTTCACACACTTCATTTCTGCTTCGTAGCAACAGCTATGGGAGGCACCGCAAGCATGTTAGTTTCTGTGCAGAAATGTTTTACTGGCGAGGTCAGAGTTGAACAACACAAGGCAAGGAGAATCAGCACAAGCCGTCCGCTGGGTTTTTGTACACCACCGATGGCTGACAGACTCTCGTTGGTGACCAGTTAGTTTAGGTCAGTCAGTCACACTTTGCACAGAAATGGCTGGACTGACTCTCAAGGACACCAGAAACAAATTCTTTTTTGTTTTGATATGCTCTGTCTTGAGTACTTTTGACATGAACATAACCAGCAACCCATGCGTAAGGTCCAGTCATCCTCACAAATTAAAATGTGATAGAAAAAGCGGAAAAAAAAATCTGCTTCCAGCTGCATTCAAGACAAAAAGTTGCTGCATGGGTATACAACGATCCCACACAGTGTATGGTGTATGTGGATTCAGGTATTTTTTGAGCCAGCACTTGACAAGTTAATTTACCCCATGCCCTCTGCTGCTGTTCCTGTTCCCATCTCTCCTCCTTAAACCGCACGTACACGTCTTCAAATTCTGGAAGCTGCCCCAGCTCTGGTCTTAGCGTTGCAGCTGGCAACAGGGTGTCCAAATTTAAAGGTTCCTTCATGGCAGCCAGCCCAGTGCTACGGTTCTCGAGCAGCAACACCTTCCCAGGCGCAGGTGGCAGTGTTCCGCTGCTGGGTAACGCTTGCTAAACCAACGGCCTCTCTCTGCATTGTCTTCACTGGAGACAGCAAGCAACCCCACGGGGTTTTGTCTTCCTGAGTACCCTTGTTATTTAATTGTTTTGTAAGTCACGTTATTTCAAACATTTCCTGCATCTGGAAATCTTTTCCCAAGCCATAATCAGACAACATACTGTTTACTTGACTATTTTATCTTGGACAATGTTAAATTGACAATTGTTAGAATTGTACCTTGGTCTCTGAAAGCTGTCAGGGATTTTCTTGCCTCCCAGTATTTTATGTCTAAGTCTAGGAAAAGTAAACAATCAGTTTCCAGTTAGTCTGATACATGGTACTGGGCTTCGCTTAAGTAAGAAAGGCTAGTTAGATCCTGATATAATTTACACCACATGTACCATAGTCCCAACCATCAACAAGATTCTGCCCAATATAAACATTTATATCTCTGACTCTTTAAAGAAGGAATTTTAAAAATCATAGCTATGCTGTGGGGAGGAAAAACACAGAACATGTTGATGCATTGATTCATCTACATTAATGCTGCCATGGACAACTTTACAAGAACTGTAGTTCAGGATAGAAATTCAAATGGATGTACAGACATTGTAGTAGACTGGCTTCTAAATAAACTCTCGAGTAGGTTTTCCCCACACCTTATTTCACCTCTATGTCACATAGAGCCATGGGATGTAGCAGTTAAAGCCCATGTCTGAGCATCGGATACATATTCCAGTTTATTTGTCAAAACAAGTTTTCGGAAATACTCATCACGACAGGGAGATTTGCAGTACTGAAGGTCACAACCAAACACAATTTTTTAAAATTTATTTTTAAGTGAACAGTATACCTGGTAGTATAGAATACTGATTTCTTTAATCAGCGCTCCCATGACAACAGTGTACTTTTTTAGACTGGGGTAAAACCGACTGCGGAGCACACTGGTTTTGCCTTCTCTAGCTCAGATTGCCCGCAGTAAGATTGCTACAGCAACAATCTCTTTCCTC
>JASVER010000019.1:3907193-3950859 GCA_030449065.1 Oceanodroma leucorhoa
CTCCAGCTGCTAAGCAAAGAATAAACTTTTAGCTTCACCCCTCCTTTATTGGAAGGGGAATAGGGTAATATGCTGTAATTGGTTTTCCATGTTTGCCAAGAGTCTGTTTCCTCTTATCATGCACGATATTTAACATAAGTCTTGTAATAGTTCCAAAAATAATAAAATCTGTCCCAAGAATAAAAATGATAGATCCAGAACATGCTGCTTTTTTGTCATGGTCTTGGTTTCGTAACATTCTGTTAGTAGTTTTTATTGCCTAATGTTGTGGTTTGTTTCATACGCAGCAGACCCAGTAAAGACATTTCATCAGCTACTTACACAGCAGCAGCCTGGATTATTTACAAATGGAGATTTCAGTACCATATTAAAATAAATCACCACTGCATACTGTTAAAGTTACATTGCAGTAATATGGCAGAAGAAAACCCAGAGATTCTAGGGGGAGGAACATTAAGCATATACAAATCGTAAGTATGATATCAGCAAACAAATTTATTAAGATATCCAAATAAAACCTGTTAGTCTCCCTCTTTCTCCCCTATCTCCTCCCATGCAGTAGTGGAAGAGGAACAGGCAAATTACATCCCCCCACACATGCAAAACAGAACACGTAGTACGTGTAACAAGTAGCAGAACCCATGCAATACATCTCTCATGATTTTCTATCATGCAGCAAGGGAGTATATACCTCTCTCCCTCTGCCCCACCCCTCCATCCCCAAAGCAAATGCCCCACATTGGGCAAATTCCCTTAAGTGTCAGTGTAACACATGTGGAGCGGTAAAGATGGAGAGCAGCACTTCGCTCTCTGGATTCAGTTTGAATGAAAGAATWCCAGAACAGACAAGACAAAAAGGAGATAATACACAAGAGAAAGTTGATTTAGGAGGGGGGGAAGAAAACACAAAACCAAACCACAAACAAAAAAAAAAACTAAGAAGAAAGCTGTAGGACAATCAGTAGTATCAAAAGAATAGTCCATCAAGAGGAATGGCCATMTCGGGCTTCCACATTTACAAAAGTAATACCCCACTGGTAACAATTTTGAGAAAAATGCAGGCACATTGGGGTGCCCTCATTTAAAATGATTACTTTAAAAAAAAAAAAATCTTTTAATGCCAAAAATTGTCTTACGATATTTCTAAGTTTTTTTTTCATACACTTTTTTTTCCACTCAGATTCAGTTTAAGTGTAACTTAGAGCCTGATAAGAGGTTTTCCTTTCTTCCCAAGAACAGATTTAGTGCTCTAACAGTCACAGGTAAACACTTAAGGCAAAAATAACTTTCCCAACTTAAATGTATGCCATTTAGCTTAAAACTAATCTGTGCCTTTCTAACCTTACCAATATATAAATATGGCAGTTGAAGGCTCTTCGACTAGTCGGCAACACAATGAACTGTCACAAAAAGTGTAACGCAGCATACAGGAGACATCCCTGGAGCAGGGAACGGAGCGCTCGTCGCCTGCTGGGGGCTTCAGACAGCCTCTTGTTACTTAGCTTATCAGCAAGTGTTTTGGCAGTCATCTACCGTAACTCACTGCTGAGTCTGATCCTGCACAAGAATAAATCAGAATGATTGAAGTCAACAGAAAGACACAGGTATAAGATTGAGGGGGAGTGTTAATCTTTCCTAAATGACTGCCAAAATTTAAGTAGAAATAAGAGGGACAAGTCTTAAAATCACACTTAGAGGATTTGTCACTCCAAATGTACTCTTTTGTAAGTTAACTATGGTTTTTACCATATGCTAACCTGGGAGTACAGGGAAACTGCACCGTGGTATGATTTTTCAGTATTGATAGTAGTCTTACATTACATATAACAGCTGTGCACGTGGCTGGAGAATAATGAAATGTTTCAATTCTTTGGTTATGAAAATGCAACCAATAAAAGCAAATGGAATTCAACATGAAAGCTAGGCAAGTTACCAGTCACTCATGTACAAGTAAAACTGAAACTTGTGAAAGAAGAACCTTGTAAAGGACATGCTCTAGAAGTAAACCCTCCTGCTAGATTCTGTGCTGTATAATTTTCAAATTCTAAGAGGATCAAATAAGATCAGTGGCTTCTCAAAAAGCCACTAAAATACACATATTTCTAATTGGCCACAAAAGCATTATGTATGCACAAAGCTTGTGACAAAAAGCCAGGCAGAATGCAAGGAAACCTCAGTTTTGTTCTAGCTCCTCTTTGAAAGTACCCGATTTTTATATAATGCACAGTGTAAGACTGGCACATAAGCCAGGACCAACCAGCAGGATCAAAAATCAATATGCATATGTGACTACAGTAAGTCACAGCACATTCCTCCTGCCCTTCATCCGCCCGAAAAAGTGCTGGTGGCTCTCTGCTATAATAGCCCTAGATTCCTGGTCAATTGGTCACATCTTCCATGCTTTCAGAAAATGAGTGGCTGTCAGAAGCTTTAGATTTGTAAACCATCACCACTTAAAACAGCATGCATTTTTGTTCTTCTCAGGATAGGGTACAAATTCCCCTCCTCTGCTCCCTTAACGGGGGCAATTTTTATGRCTAAGAGAAATTTACTCCCATTTGTAATGCAGCGGAGGCTGCTACAGAGGAGCACGCTTTTCTCCCATCTCATCTCAAGCAGCTGAGTTCTGCAATGTTGCCAGTTCCAAAAAATTTTCAAGCAGTTAATTCAAGCAAGTACTCTTGTTTGTTCATTCCTTCTTGTGAGCATCTAGTTACTACAAGCCAGTTTTCCCTCAGCATCAATGCAATTCAGTCCTATGGTTTTACTGTCATGCAACACAATTTTCAAACTTCAACTGAAACAGTAAGTGTTTGTGTTTTATAAATGCGAACATCATGTAATAAACAGTTAAAAGTTGAAAGTATGTAAATGGAGTACCCTCCTAAGAATTTAAATAGTTCAAACAATTCTATTGCATTGGTTATAATGCTCCTGCATGTGTAAGAAAGATTTGAAGTTGGCAACTAATGCAAATCCTTACCGGGTCCCTTCCCCCAGATACAAACAAGAGGTTCCACACGTTTTTTAAACTTTATTTAATCTCAGAACCACTGCTATGTTACACCTGTCAGGCTGAAGTTTATTCACTTCTGATGTTAAAGTTCTGACAATAAGAATGGATGACATGAGGATCCATGTCCCCCAGTGCTGTGTTGCAGTCAGTATTGGTCCAGTAAGACAAAAGTTTTGCAGTCACACCCTCCCCCCCCCCTTTTTTTTTTTTAGATACATGAAGCATGGCCTAGCATTAGTGTCACCCTTTTATCTGCAATTTATATAAATAGGATGAGGTGGAAACTCAGTTGTTTCCTCATTTGTAGGAAAAGCGACATGAATATTCTGTACTTTAACAAATAMACACTTAAACACAGGATTTTGTTTTGTACTGTTGCAACCCTTTCATTTGAGACAAAACATCCCCCCCTCTCCGCCCCCGTCCATCACCATAATAAGTACCAAAACATTTCTAGTTTTGATTTTCATCAAGATTTCCAAACTGGCAGGTTTTATTTTCACACCCTCTTCACAATAGACAAGATGCTTACCATATATTTAGGATTACAAGTTGTCACTAAAAGAAAACTTTACACAACCACTGTACATTTAGGTTGAAAAACTGTCCTTGCATGAAAAATATACCTAGAAATCAAGTGGTAAACAAGAAAAAACATTAAGAAAAAAGATTAACGTTTTTATAATGTGCCATTTTAAATTTATCAACTCCTCCTCTACTTTTCATTCATACTCTGTTTTTACCTACAGTATTCGTTAAGGCAAACAGCTAATCCATTTCTGAAGAGGTGCTGTGGAAATTGTGGACAAACAGCAAACATTTGGCATTAAAATAGATAGCACGCATGTAGCCTCTAGTAATATACATTAAGCATTTCTCTTGGACTTCAGGATAATGACAGGGGAGGATGAACATGCTAACAATGTCAAAAAGGCTTAAAATTTAGCGTCCAAGCAATTTCTATTAATGCTTCTGTAGTTTTCAAGCTCTAAGTAGTATAGAATTTATGCAAATGCATTAAAGAATTCTAGCTTGGCAAGTACACCCAAGCAGATTATTAAACTATATATACAGAAAGTGATAAATACAGAATTAAAAGAGTCCTTCTGCTTCTCTTTATAGCCTTGAAAATTGACAAAAAACTTGAGGACAGCTCTACAATATTAAACATTAGGTAACCGCAGGAGCTGGGAAACCTAACTACACAAACTGATTAAAATACTCAGATGACTTTGTAGTGTTTAATACAATTCAGTTCGTAGTCAAGGGCACAAGACAACATTTAACAAAAATAATCACATCAATTGACCTAGAAATCAAATGTAAATAGATATGAATACAATCTCCAAAATCTGTCTTTAAGTGAACATTAACCATTTATTCAAAGTTATACAAGAATTTGAAGGATAAAGTCGTCTTCTGCAACAGGAAACCAACTTACAAGTTTCATGTCTCAGCTGAATTGAAGTGGAGGCGAGCGGGGCGGAGGGGGAGGGAAGGGTGAACAAACAAGTTAGTAGGCCCCATTCAGGCAGCTAGAAAGTAAAAACAGGCTCAACAGCAGCCTCCTCCAGCTTGTTGTCCTCCCTGATTGCCTGCAAGTGTTGCATTAGTAGCAGCATGTTGAGGGCCAATTTTTATGCCATTTGCCTGAAATGAAGTTTAATACACAGTGTAATTATTTTAAAACATTAATATGCTTGAAAAGCCTTTGTTTTCCTGAAGAAGATCATACAGCAAATTCTCCTAATGTATGCAATAAATATAGCACAGTTTATAAATATATTTTTTTTAGCAACATGTCCTTGGCGATTAAATATAATTTAAAGCAAGATGCTTTCCTCCTCATTTAAATTTTATCTCTATGTTAAATTCTGTACCTTGAACTCCTAACACAAACACACGGGGCAAGAATTGTATTTGAATACTACTTGGCATAAGGCTTTAAAAATACCTAGCATTTGCTAGGAACGTGTAACCTCTCCCCTCTCACCAAAATCTCCATTAGTTTAATAGTTTAATATAAAACTTTTCCTCTCTAGACAGCATTTCTTTCTGTGTTGAATCAGCTGTAGAGGCTAAGGGCATACGAGTGTTCTGTGTCATCAATAATTTCTATGATCCCGAAAGACATGGCTACTTGCCAAGAACCCACACACAGCGTAGCTCTTTCATTCATCAAAATCACACTTATATCTTAACCCTCACTCCCTCAAGTGGATTTTACCTAAAAATACAGCACTTTGAGAAAAGTAATACAGTAGCTTCAGAAATTAAGCTCTTAAGGAAACTTTGCGTCACAGTAAATCTCAGATTTATAGTGCTTGGCAGTTGTTCTGCAACAGTAGTAGCCTTGGGGTTTCTGGCACTAGCTCAGTATTGACAGCAGCTGATGTGGTTTCTTCTCGCTCTTTGACTCCTCTTTAATAAAAAGCATGCCCTATGGCTCATTGGTTTTGCCCCCTCTGGGCTGATAGCAACTTCTTGAGGAATCAAGGAGCCAGACTTGGCATAAAGCCAAATAAATAGCACGGACTGTTGGCTCTTGACAGCATATTGCAATCAAAGCTCCATAAGGCACAGTAAAGCAGTCAGCTACTATATGAAACTCGACAGATACAATGAGCATGCTTTTTCAGACACACTGATTACTGTCCAATTTATATTGCACTACTGAGTGCATTTTCTTTAGGAAAAATGTTAAAGAAAATTTTGAGTTTTTCCATCACTAAACTGAATTTAAAAAGTGTTTCACCAAAACACCATATATATATACACACACACACACTTTCCAGTCAGAATTAGTGTCTTTGGAGGATTGCTGTTCAAGTCTTACTTAGCTACAAGTTTCCTAATGCAAATACTTTGCATACTACTGAAGTTTCTCATTATATCCTCTCTAAAGTCATAAGAGCAGTATTTTTAATAGTCTAAATATTCTCATGTTGAAATATATTAAGCAGAAAGAGGTGAAGCTATTTAATTGAGTCCTGCCAATTCCCTCATTACTCTTTGAACAATTCTGCAAGGACTATCACGCTTAAGAGAAGCGTCAGACTGACAGTCCCTGACAGAGAATGCACCTATTCACAGAACAGATACAGAACAGAGTGGTGGTGCAGATTTTTCGCACGTGGTTTCACTAAGCACCTCAGTAATGATATTTAGGGATATGCAGGATAAAAAAAACCTTGGGCATCAGAAAGGACTGACCACTTCACATTGTCAAATTTAAACTTTATGCAGTGCGACTTTTTATGTGAATGATAACAAGAGAGCTTACACGATCCTAACATTTCTATATGATCTTAATATTCTATTTACTACCACTGAATTTGAATCTGCTGCTTCTGCGGCTGTGAACTTCTCTAACTGCTCAAGATTCTCAACAGCGCAATCATTTCAAAATTCAAGAGAGACATTACAGGTCTTTCTAGGGTCTCACATTACAGAAGTGCTCCCTGCTCCACCTCCCTAACCGCACACCCAAACAAGCAAAGAGACAGGCCCTGATAATCTGTAATTTCAGTAATGTGCATAGGCAAAATGGCTAATCTTTTATTCCCTACAGAATCCAGCCACCTAAACCAGGAACATTTCAAAAGTCTTTTATGTAACTCTCAAAGCAATCCCTCCCCTACACTGGACAGCTCATGGAGTGCATCTGGCATATCAACGTGGTCCCCCATTTACATAGTGGGAAATTATCTTTGAAAACAGATGACACCATATGGAGAAGTGGATGAAAGTGGATTTTCTTCTCTTTTGGGGATTTATATTATTTTGTGATGCTTCATGGATGGATAGGGTCACTTACTTTAATCCATTTTTATCACAATGGCAGACAATTCTATATCCAAACGGAACAGACAAATATTTTACTGTCCAGCCTTCTAGGGAAGGTGAACTTCGTACATTTGAAAACAAACAAACAGTATTCAGAGTACTAAAAGTTACCTCATTATTAATGTCAAAAACTCCTTCCTGGATTTTCTCATAGATCTCCTTTGCAGTGTTAATAAATGCCTAAAATAGAGGAGAAAAAAACAAAACACAAACACAATTAATGTGATATCCTTTGGTGCAAGATGCACTAACTGGAATCCAATCTCATGTGCAGCTGTTTCAGCGAGACTTTTCTTCCTGACCTCAGCAGGAACAGGTATGACAACAGCATCCTAGAACCTACCCTGAAGTAGCAATGGATCACACGCTGTTCACAAAAACAGTGGTGTTTTCATAACATCTGTATTCTACAATCTGTTGTCCAGTAATTACAGGGAAAAAGTGGTTTTTAAGATATATAAATTACTTTTAAATTATTTATTTCTGACCCTTATGGATAGATTGTGTGGCAGATGGTTTCCCCTACCCTTAATATCTTTGTAATAGGCCACTCTAGATTAGAGTGCTTAGCAACATAAAACCACAGGGTACTTACAATGATGATGTAAGGATGCTGTCTGCTGGATGAAACCTTATGCTATCATTTAATATTCACCTAATTTTAAGAACGTATTCTCTTTAATTAATCTTGCACACAATAGGCAAGACATCTTAATAGTAGAGAGGAGAGGCCCCAGGTTTTATTACGATTTCTGAAAATCTGTTGTTTTAATTCAGAGAAGAGACTTTGACATTCAGGTCTGAAAAAGTGAATGATATGTTTTTGGTTAAAGCTTATAATCAATGATTCCATTCTTCATCTCTCATTTAATTTTATAGGTCAAGTAATGCCTAAAATAATGTATAATTTAAGAAGTGATTAACAGCAGCTAATAATTACAATCAATATCAAACATACAGTTCTTTTTGTTTTAAAATACCAACACCATGCAATCATACAAGATATGCTATCTTCTGCACAAGCCTATTACAACAAATACAGATCTAATTCAAATATAAAAAAGTAAACAGGGTTCATGGAGAGGAACAAATCATACCTTTCCTCATTTCTACACTGGAAGCATTTGACTGCTGAACTTGCCACCAGAGCTTTGTTTCCTAATTAACAGGACTGATATGTTTTCACCTTTAAAGGCCTTACAGCTCCCCAGAGTAATCAATCTACTGCAGCTCAATTACTGCACCAAGCACACACCACAGCCAGTGAAGGAGACTTGAACGACTGCAGCAGGAGCAGAAAGATATGAATATGCATAAACTCTAAGTGGGTGATCGAATCATCACAGAGGGTCATGAGAATTTGCAGCAAAATAATGAGAAGAATTAATCATTGCAGATTCACAAGGCACTTAGGAAGCGAGTTCGTTTTTCAAACACGCATTAGAGTCGAGGAGAAAAATTGGCTTTTGGCCAACTACGAATTGATTCAAATTCCTCAAAAATGGAAGTTTTCAATGTAAGAAAAAAGTTTCAAACTTATCTTGGTTTCTGATAACACACTAATTATTGTAATGGCCTCACATATGGGCCTACTGAAAAGTATAAATCAAAAACTTTGGAAATTCACACAGCTGGAATCTGTGAGGATACTTGCTTGCTTCTATTTCAATGGGGCATTAAACAGAACTTGGAAGTCTTAAAAATGTGTTATGGTAACTTCATGTAAACAAGCACCTAACAATTGGCACTTCTAACAATTCTAGATGTTGGCTAAGTACGCCTAGGCTCTTAGAATAAATGTAATGAGAATACATTAGATCTATAAAAATCACTTCAGAGCAACAAAACTAGAATTTTAATGGACTACAAAACATAGTGTGATTTAACAACACTCAATCCCCCCCACCTTCAATATAGTTATTACATATGTACTATACAGGGCAAAAAAGCATACTGAGTTCAGAACACTCTATTTTAACATTAAACATACTGCCTAAGAAACCGTTGATCTGAAAAATCCAAATATTCCATTCATCCCAGTTCTATCATTTCAGTTGTCTTGGAAAGACACAATCTGACTACCACATTCCCATCAGTGATTCTAGTGCACCACGTATTAGTGTTAAAACAGCACGTACTGTTATTCTGCATGGCAAAATGCCAGGCTGCACTGGGTCACGTATAAATAATTCCTATTTGAAAACAATGGTTTGACAAGAATATAGCACATAATAAATCTAGCTCATGTTTTCTTCAGTTGGTATGGATTCTGAAAAATTACTACTAATCAGCCATGAAAAGAGACTAGCATCCCTTGAGACTTCCATTTGTTTCTTGCATCCATGTATTTTAAGTTAGCTTACACTTCAAAGTGTAAGCGGACTCAAAATAACCACCTGAGAACTTTACTGAAAACAGCAGTCTACTCACTTTAAGAATATCATATCAGATTTTGGCATTGCATGGTAGTGCCCCAATTAGCAAGGACAAGAAGGTGAACTCAGTATAATTGACTTCTTCTAGAAATCTCTTTTAATACTGCATATTCTAACTCTTATCTGGAACATGCAGTATACTATAAACTCTCAATTATTTATGGGCAGTTTATCCTATTTGCAGATTAACTGAGCCACGGATGCAGAAAGACAGCGCGGTTTCCCCTCAAATCCAGTTTGGATTTATTAGACCATGTGCAGGAGACTGCAAGAACACAGCTGTAGCACTTCACATGCCAACTTGGATCCAGGTGCAGTTTAGCCACTTCCACACGACCCAAGACCTCGACCAGTAAGCCCACATGGACTCAGCTGGCTGCCTACCAAGCCTACTGCACTTGTACTGTACATTCCCATAACGCTGCTATTACTAAAACACTATAACAAAGATACTCGAGCCCTTCCACCCGAAATCAGCTCAGGTCCAGGTTTATTTTCACCACCTCAGGCATGGCAGTACCAGATTCAAAATGGATTTATACTCAGTCACCTGAAAGATGGCAAGGCCCCAGTACACAGTACCTCCATTACTCATAAAAGGGAGAGAGAGACTCTTGCAAAAATAGTATGTTAGACTTCTAAACATAAAAATTTAGACTACATTTCAGGAAAATGAAAGAAAAAAATGTAACTTCAGGAAAATGTCTACATTTAATGTTTAACTCTTGGTTTTAATCTTTCTAAATCACAAATTACTGATGCTTTTATGCATGAGACTACTGAATGTATCTGTACCACAGCATTGACAAAAAAAAAAAAAAGGTATATTAAAACAAATCACTGAATAACTTGTATACAACTTTTTTTTCAATTGTGTTCACATTATAACTAGGTTCTCAAATAATAGTAATACCCTGCCAAAGAAAATTACATTACTGTACAAGTGGGAAAGTGAGTCTTGTAAGATGTGATCTGCCTGTTGTGTCACACCTGCACCTACTGCAAAGCTAACGAAAGAGGTTTGAGTCCCAATATACCAGTATAATACAGCTTCAGATGACTTGTATAAGGAGTTTCCTAGATCATATTGCTACACGGGAATCAAGAAGTCAAGTCTCACAATGCTCACCTCACAAAAAACAAACAAACAAAACCCCCAAACAAACAAGAAACCAAACCCCAAACAACCCAAAACACAAAACCCTAACTACCAAACAGTACACATGCTGTATTTAAGATAAACTAATCCTAAAAACACTGAACATAGAAGTAAATCAACTCTGACATCCATTTTATCACACAAAGTGAACAAGTACTGTAGGTTTACCACCCTTGAGACAAAAATGGGAAGAATGAATTCTGTAACTGGTAAAAACAACACAGGAAGTAAGGGAATAAGTTCCTGATCTCTCTGTCTTATGGAGGTTGTGTGCAGGAGTAATAATAAGCTAAGGGCATCAGAATGCAAGTTATAGAACAGCTACATTTAGTTTTCACCTGACAGATGTCAATATCGTCACTTCTCTTTCTCAGAAAGCCAATGCCATGCCGAGTATTTGACGACTTAGCTACAAGCTGAATATAACAGGAAAAACTTGTAAATGAATCATTGATACTTTTCAAAACTCAGATTTTACAAGTTCATCTTTGCTTAAAGTCAGAATATATGAGGTTCTGCACAGCCAGCTCATGTAACATGCTGCCCTCTGGTGGCAATATTAAAGTTAAATTTAGTGCTTTGAAATACAAATTGGACGGTCATTATTTCTGAATGCTTTCTTACAATTAAATRAGGACTGCTGAAAGGTTAAATATCTCACAAATTCTAACGCATGACCCTCACCTCTGTCGTCAGCCAACACCTAGAATGTCTTCCTCCTTCCCAATTTCCTGTCTTATCTTTAAGCAGTAAGATACAATATAGTTAGATTACTCTAGTATTAAAGAATGCATTTGGAAACAGTAACAACATGGACCACAAACGGATTTACCCCTAGAGCATTCACCATCCCAGTGTGTAAGTGGTGCTGGATGGCCACTTAATAGAGTGAGATCCCAAAGCTCTGAGCAGCTGTTCTATGCACAGTAAGACAATCCTTTTTACAACTAAATGATCCTTCAGAAAGAAGCCTAGGACAGTAAACGGGCTACAGAGGGGTTAATTATTAAGCAGTAGGAAGGTGCTATATAATGAACCTACACCCCAAAAACCACCCGAACACATTTGTAGCCTTATTTTTGAAGTAAAGGTGCACGAGCACAAACAGAACTTGACAGCAATTTGTTGCTATGTACCCACTGAAGTGCAATCTTTCTGAAAAACTTACTGGGAAGATGCACATTACTAGAGCTCAAAGTGTCTCGAAAAGTCCTGCAGCTGCTTTGAACAGTTACAAAGGACAGAACACCTGAGGAAAAAAGAAGATTAAAAACCCCAGAACTAAGGATCCATCTCTCCAGCAGAATCCACAGCTCAGGCAGGCAGCCATATCATACTTTTCATGCTCTTCTATAAAGCCTGAAACCTTCAATTAACTGAGACTTTTTGTTTGGATTATACCTTGGGATGCCCAGAAGCCCCACGAACCGTGGCAGAGCCAGTGTTCTTTACTGTGCAGTTGGGGCACAGTCCAAGGGTTTGCCAGAAGGAGGTAAAAGCTGTGCATCTTCACTAGAGCCAGGTGTCCTGCCCCTTCTCTCTCCCACAGCTGAACTGACATGAGCCTCACATCTCCATTTTCTCATGGGAGAAACTGGCTAAAGTGCCGGCTTCACACAGCTGAAATGTCACAGAACTTTTATTTCAAGGAACTTGAAGGAATACTGGTTTTGATACAAGTTAAGATAAACCTAATTGTTGGGGTTTTTTTAAAGGCGCTCATGAACTAGAAATCCCGCTCTTTTGCAAGTTCTAGTCAGATTATGTCTTGTGTGTCACTTTACCTTACTATGAAAGCTATTAACATCCTAGGGTTTTCAAGTTTTATTAACTAAATTCCTGCTAACTAGCCTACTAGGTCAAGCAACTGTTTGTTTACCAGCAATTAGTTGTGCTTAGGCAGGACATGGAGGGGAAATAAAAAACACTTCTAAAAATCAGTTCAAATTTGGAAGCTGCTAAGAATCTCATCTTTCCATGAGATTTTGATTTTTACCATTCATAATATACAAAGGCCATCCTTCCTCCCTTATCTGTGACTGAGTAGTACTGCTGTTGAAGCTACAGGGGTTTTGAATAYTCATTATCCATTTAAGCAAAAGTATGAAAGAAGCTGCCTGAAAAACAAAAACGTTGAATGACTATCCAGCTACATGTAGCAGAAGTGCTCCATAGCTCAGTCAAAACCGTTAGTCTATTTAGATTTAATCCTAAATAATGAATCCATTATTGCATTTTATTTATGTGCAGACAACTTGGGATAACAAAGACAATACTCTTAAGATGAAAGCTTGGCATAGGGCTATATAATCCCCTCAATACGGGAAACAATTTACTAAAGCCAACTCCCACACTAGGAGTCAGTGATACACTAGTACAACTCAAGTGAGATCAGCTTCTGAACAGTGATGGTGCCTAGTACTGGTTTGACTAGTATCCAGAAAACTCTTTTGCTTAAGGTTGATCATATTAATCATTATTAAAAGTAGCAGTCTGGAGTGCAAAAAGAATGCACAAAGTTATTCCCAAATACAGCTAGATATCTTTACTTCTTGAGAATCAGTGCTTGTAAATGGATTCAAACAAATGATATTCCAGGGACACAAAGATAAGTATTGTGTGCTGTAGGAGACTGTATGGTCACTCTGAGTTCATGCAGATGATTCTATTCTGCCTCTACAAGTGTTAGACACTGCCCAAACAGAAACCACTCAGCAAGCTCTGAACTACATGTTTCAGATACGACTACAATTAAGAGTCATACACTGTTGTTGAACTACCGATGGAAAAAAAAAATGTGATAAAATTGTTAATGTCTCTTGCAAATGAGAGAAAAAAAWTCTGAAGTATTATGTGTGCTTTTAATGCAAAGTAGGAAAGTAACATGTTATGATAAAAACAAGTGCAAACATGCCTGAGGTTTGGACCTCAGACATAAGCAGAAACAAGTGAAAAGCCTACTGATAGGCATCACAATGTTTTCTTAGAAAAAAAATTACATAAGCAACATTGAATTCGGCAAACAATACTTCAGAGCACACACCCTTCCATCCACAATTCAAAAAAGGAGAACAGATATGATAACCACGATTCTAAAAGTTAACACTAGATTCCTTTCAGCATGAATTAAAAACAAGTTCAATGTTTCAGGTCAAATTTAACTATGCATTCTATTGGAAGAAATCCAACAGCCATGCTCAGAGTGTACATTACTGAACATCTCCGAAACCTAGTCAAGATCATCTTTTTTTTTTTTTTTTTTTAAACAGAATTGTAAAGAAAGAAATGCACTAGTGATACAGCTTAGAAATCACTGAAGAAAAAAAGCACAAAAATTCAGTTATGTTTTTATAGCTGGCTATCTTGATAGCTTTAGACAGAGGCTAAAAGGAACTCAACAACATCAAGAAAACCTGTTTAAATAAATATGATACCACTGAAGAGACTAGTATAACTGGCCTTGCACAGCAGTCAAATTATAACACTGTGCTTAACTGCCCCCCCCCTCCCCCCGCCCCAGTAATCCTTTTATCCTCCCAATGATTCAGAAACTCTTCTCACCCAATCCCATTCCATATTAAACATGATTTACTCTGTGGACACACTGAATTCTTAGAAGCTCCACAGAAACTATAAAGGAAGAGTCTACATCTACTTCCCGTTCGAACTATCAATTACCTATTGTGCAAACAGGGTATCAACATCCCCTAACAGCCTTGCACAAGATAAACAGCTAACGGGATAATTTTCCATGCTAAACATTTCTATCCAAGACATATGTTACGAGACATAATCCTGAAGAACACAATAAACATTTTTAAACTGTCTTAAGGTCCAAGCACTGAACAGGTCAATGTACTGCTATGCCTAGAGACTGAGTAAGGCATTACACAGTGGTGGAAATCAGGTTTAAACAAGGGGAACAGCTTAAAAAACATTAACGACAGAAGCTGATTTGTTCATATAAAGAAACTGCTAAAGACTCCACACCATTAGCTTGCAAACATCTACAACAGACATTTATGACACATGGTAAGATAAAGTTGGGTCAGAAACGATATCAAACTGATCAAAACAAACTCTAGAGGCTTGTCTTGTCACTTTTGACAGAGAAACATGTATTTTCAATTAGAGAGATGAAAAAATCCATAAGGAAAAAAGTCTCTCCTCTGGCCATTTAACTGCTTCTGGTACAACACAGGAGACATACACCCATGTGCTGCTGTGTTTCAGTGTTACATCCGCAAGTAGTCTGTACACTTGCAGAATGGCACTGAGAAGGACCACGAGACTTTTATGGCTATCTGCTTGTGCTTTACAATGGAGATCTCTTATGTAGCACCACCAGTTTGTAATGCCACACTGCCCCTCCTGAATTTCCSCGTAACAAGAACTTGGTATTCAGCGTACAAGAGCCACACAGCTACTAGCCCTGTTACTGCAGGGCCAGGTATTAGTCTGGACATAGACTAGAGACAGTAAAGTTAAGAATTGCATGCCAGATCTACAAATGCTGTAGAAATGCTCATGTGGTAAGCAGCCTAAGCTTCCCAAGGTAATAGGACAGACTTGATAATATACAAGGCAACACCCCTATCAAAGTAGCTGTTCAGAATATGTGGAATGTGGTTAGATAACCCACTAACTGTATGGGACTGAGAACAATAGAGTAACCTGTATAGCTAACAGTGTCTCAAGAATAATTAAAATGGATAAAAAGCACTTGCTATAGAGTTTCTTTACACTAGTAGGACGCATGCTGTACAGTGGTGAGACTTACTGATGTCAAACCAAAAGATATATATAAGAACTAATCCATCTTCTATAAACTAAAGACTTGAAAACACAGTGTAAGCAGTTCAGAAAAAAAAGATTAGACTGCTATAACCTTGCTTTTTTACAAAGCAGTCATTTAATTCAGAATACTGTGAAATTATTTTGATTTTTTCCTTGAAGAATTATCTCAGAAGGTTTTTAGAACCGCCTGAGAAGTTTCCCTTACTACTTCAGAGATTACTGATACAAGCAGCCATGCTAAAGAACTAAAGAAGATGAGTTTACCCCACTTTCTATTCTAAAAACCTGCATTAAAGCATTTTTGTTAAAATAAATAAAAAAAAATTATAGCGACTAGTATTTCGAGCAGCCATGTGTGTTTATAATGAGATAAACTGCTTCCGCATACTGAGGTAGGCTACAGAGGACTACAGGATTCAAGTGATTTGAGGAGGGGCTTCCGTGAACAATCCAAGATGATTCTTTCTAAACTCTTAACAGTCTTGAATCTTTTGGCATGAGTACTTTTGCCTCAGATTCAGAAGGCAAAGTTTGAGAACCAACTCTGTACTGAGAAAAAACATTTAAGCCACAAAACAAGTTTGGCCAGGAAAAATGGATATTCCTCCTAATTCTACTTTGGACAGATACCACAAAGTTGGATCYAACTACTTCTCTTAAATGGGTGGAAGAACAGTTTAAGCCCTGTTACTGGATACTGTGTAGCTGCTTTGTTGTCACTTTTCCTGGCAATCACACTTACATTACTTCCTTCAATACTCAGTAATACACTTCCATTACTACTTTGTTTTGTATAGCAACCACTAAGCAACACAACACAGCACAAATGCAGCAGGCCAAGGCTTTATCAGTCAACTACATGATGTCCGTATGGTAAAATCCATCTTTTGGGAAAGAAAAAACAAGACACCAGTTGTTATCTAGGAATGTTCTAGCCTGTTATATCTATGAATTTCCGTAAGTATACACGCATGTGCCTTACAGTAAAGTGTCTTTCTCCAAAGCACCCTTTTTGAGGAATATTTCCTATTGATGGGTAAGAAGGACAGTAGGCTGATAACTGAATTAAAAATAAATCTTAAACATTAGTTTTATCATTCTATAAGACTTTGTTAAATACAGAGTTCAGAAAAGAACGGAGGCCTAATAGGTGGAAATAATTCTTAAATATTTCTGAAGCTGTATTCATGTAAACTTTTGTATGCAGAAGTCTGCTGTTATCTAGTTAGAATCTACATCTATCATTTTGCTCTGGAGCTATATCCTTAATCTCAAGTAAAATCACCGGCTCCTTCAACATTGCTGATGCTGTATCTTATACAGACATGTTTGACTTTAAAGATTTCTACAGGTATCCGGGCACTATAATGGTTAACTACATAACCCATGCATGATACACTATAGTCACCAGTGATTTATCAGCATGGATTAAAAATGCTGCTGAGTAATTAACAGGATACTCCTTCCCCCAGAAATCCCATAGCTTTTTTTCCCCTTGTCCCCCAATAACCTCCATACAATTAGAGAAAGCCCCTTTGACCCCAGTAGTTCTATCTAAAAATTCTGGTACTGTTGGAAAAGATGAGCATTCCGAGACTCAAATTAAATGCATAAAAAGTATTTTGACAATTTATCTCAAACCTAAGGAAGTGTCTGCTTCAACACAATACAAATGCATTTGAAAACATCTGAATTGCATTCAGAGACTTGCAATGTCCAGCTTTTTAGATCCAGTCTATTTCCATCAATGCAAAAATTCAACAGTACAAATACGTACTCTTTCTAGTAAAAAAACCCCTTGACTTTCTTAGCCCTTAATCTCCCAAAGAAGCCAGTAAAAAAAGTTCTCCATTGCCACCACATAAGATAACATGAGTAGACACAGGGCCACAGATTTCTTCTGCTTAAAATTTCATCTAATTTTAGCTGAATTACCTCAAATGCTGTTCTTCCTGTTTAGTTTCTACATCCTCAGCCAGTCACGAAACTATCATTTCTTTCCAGTCCTGAAGTCAAGAACTAGAGGCTTGCTAGATTTGCCTCCATTTTGCATACTTTCTTTCCTCAAATGTTGCCAATTCCACACGATTTCCTCATTCCCTTCTATTTTTTTGATACTGAACAGTCCAGAATCAACATTAAAACGAAAATGGTCTCCTCTTCTGCCCACAAAGTGGTATGTTTCACCTACCATACCTACTATTTCTCCTCACTTACTTTTACTAGCTCAAAGATTAAGATTTTGCTCCTTCAGCTGTAACTACTCTAGATCATGCCACCTCTTYTAGTGTTGACTGAGAATACCATTTAAGGAATGCATTTGATTGCCACTAAAAAGGATTACATCCTAAAGCTTTTCCATCAGAATTAGAAAGTTAGTACATGCAAGCAATTGCTCACTCGTATCATCAGAAGGAGAGGATTCTATTTGAACTTTTTTGACAAAGAACTTTATGCTCATTTTCCTCCTGATAATCAGAGATGCATTAGGTACTGTACAACTCATTCACCAGCACGTATTTTTTGACATGGAGAGAGGTACTAATGTTAGAGTTAGGCAGTAACAAACCAGAATGAAGTCAGTGAAAGCTGTTTGTTACTTTTACTATAACTTTCAAAAAATACTAAATATTTGAAAACTAGAAGGCTGTACCACTAAAAGAATACCGCATCAGTTTTCCACCATTTTGCATTTAGAACAATTTTGGAAAAGGGTAAGGGCAGACTACGTAGCATGAGAATATGAACTATGTCATGCTATTGTAAAAAAAGGTTAGTAAGTGGCGATGCATGAACTGAGTATGGGACTGAAAGACATGTGAAGCAACCTTTCTGCTTTACATAGCACTAACATCTCAGCTGGAGCTCTTTGTCCACCACTGTACCATGTCTGGCTAGGATGGAGTTAGTTTTCTTTACAGCAACCTGCATGGTGCTGTGTTATGGATTTGTGACTAAAACAGTGTTTATAATGTTTTACACTATCAACACACCAATGTTTTAGCTATTTGTAAGCAGTCTTACACAGTGTCAGGGTTTTCTGTTTCTTACTCTGCCCTCCACAGTGATTAGGCTTGGGGTAGCCAAATCTGGGGGGGGGGGGGGGAGAAACACAGCCAGGACAGCTGACCAGAATCGGCCTAAGGGTTATTACATACTATATGACATCATGCTCAACAATAAAAACCAAAGGGTAGTCTTTCCAAAGTAGCTGTTGCTCAGAGACTGGCTGGGAATTAATCCATTTGTGGGAAGTTGTGAGTGACTGCCTTTACATCACTCCTCCCCCCWACTCTTTCCTTCATTTATTAAACTCTCTATCTCAGCCCGAGTTTTTCTCGCTTTGGCTTTTCTGGTTCTTTTCCCCATCCCGCTGGACAGGGGGAGTGAGCGAGCAACTGGATGGGCACTTCGCTGCTGGCTGAGGTCAACCCACCACAACCACCCTTCAAGAAAGGCATGCAGTAAATCAAGGTGAGGTATGTAAGACATATGCATATGTCCAGAAATATGAACTATAAGCAAAGCTTCAAAAGAATTAAGTTCTTTGTTCTGAAGTACCAAAGACTGAAAAACTTATTCAAATACATAGCAGACTACAGCAACCAAGAAAATGACCTCTTCAGCAGTTCTGTAGAGGACAGAAAAAGAAATTGCATACGTGAATTGCAGCAAAGAAGATTCCTGCTAGGTAGCGGAGGGGAAAGATGACAACAATACAAATACCAAAGCATTGCAATAGATTGCTCTGAAGAGCTTGTGAAATATTAGAGGTCTTTAGAACAGGTTAGATTGACATCTGCCAAGGATACCAATAGCTTGGCTCGCTTTGGACTAGCAAATCTATTCTAGTCTTACTTTTTAGATTTCAGGACAGATAGAAGTACCTATTTCCTTGATCAAGTATTTTAAAAAAGAGGAAGTATATTAATTGCTAGAGTCTCAACAATACAGTTAGTGCCATGCAATCAGATACAACGTAGACATTGTCTTTCTCGTAATATAAATTAAACAGTAGTTAATTCAAGTTAAGGAATCCAAAACCTAGAGGAATAGTATCTGTACAAATAACAAAGTGCTACTAAAATACCAGTATTAAGCAAAGTTACCTCCTCTACATTGGAGGCAGTTTTGGCAGATGTCTCCATAAAGATAAGTCCATGCTCTCGTGCAAATGCTTCACCTTCCTCTTTCTTGACTTCTCGTCTAGATTCTAAATCACTAAGATGGAAAAAAACAAGTTAGTTGCATGGTCTAACCTGTCCTTGTAAATATTATTCTTCAGAGACATGCTTATAAGCCAAGAGCCCTCATGAGAACTTACATACATTGAATATCTACTCAAGCCCTTACGTAAAGTAGAATTCCTGTGAGTCTTGCACTTACAGTCTATGGAGTAGCCACAGACATCACACTTGAGCTACCAATCCTAGCTGACATAGATCTTATCAAAGACTTCATAAAATGGCTTTCAACAGGATGCATGTATACTTATCTAGCTATTCCTTGAATGCTGACTTTGGACATTGTCATTTTAGGTAAACATTATACTAGAAAAGAGCGATATTATCTACCAATCCACACTGTAAAGCTAAACTGATAAGGGAGTTTTACAGAAGATGTCTTAATGATACGAAAAATAATTTTTAAAATAGAGTTCATTTTTTCTATTCAGTAATAAAACTTCATACAGTCAATTTCTGTTCTGATAAAAAGACTTAAAAGCAAAAATAAATTATTTTGAACTACATTAACTGTTCTCTCACAACAAGCTAGCATTTAGGTTTTGGAACTCCAGGCCCGGCCCTCTAAGAGCAGAAGAGCTTGAAGTGACTGTTACGCAATCTATTGTTTCCTGCTTCCCAAGCAGTTTAGATGAAAGTTGAATACTACACAAAATAACAGAAAAAAAAAAAACCCTTTTCGACTGGACAACTAAAGACAAATCCGCTTCTGTAAGTCATACAGACACATAAGTATTTCACTCTCATTTTTTAAAGCTTCTTTAGGAACAAGGAGTACACAGTTTCTGTCCTTCTTTTTAAGTACATTACATCTTGAGCAATAACAATGCCATATTTATACATAAATAATAAATAACATTTAAATAAAGTTTCATTTAAGTTGTGCATGTAAAATATCTTCTCAGATACATATGTTTAAACTAAACAGCATGCAAATACAGAGGTTTAATTTGCAGCCAAAATACCAGTAAAAAGTATCACACTGGGCTTCAGTGCTGCCATCCTTGTAATTACACATATATTAAAAATAAACGATACTCACTGTGGCATCTATTTTGCAGCAAACCAGGCTTTTGTTATTTTTACAACTACATGCTAGCTCAGATGAGTTACAGAATCAAGACAACTCAGCACATCATTTAAATATGGAGCACTTGAAGATAAGGATACAAGAAATGTCTTCTCAAAACATTGTTAAAGTTGATGTTCATTATATGTAAGCGTTCCCAGTATCTCAGCCTCAGGCTTAAGGTATCTTAACATGTTCATTCTCATGTCCCTGAAGTAGCTATCTGACATTGCATTTTCGAACTTGAGCAATGTCTTTATTTGCTACTACCATGCTACCCTCAAAAATATCTTATTTAAAACCTTGAGTCACTACAGCATTATCTCCATGATAGAACAGAAATAAACAACTCTCTTGACTTGAAATAGTGCAGCTGCATTGAAAACTGCAGTGATAACCTAATCAAAACTCCCTACCAATATCTAAACGTATTCTTAAAAGAGCTTTAACTGCTTCTACTAACCACAGTTGTCTTCCTCTCTCCATTCCAATAATTCGAGGCATTTGGTCTTACTAGATCAATATAGCTATGTTTTGTTCTGGAAAGAAGATTAAGTACAGTATTTGTCATGTTTTAACACTAGTATTTGTAATGTTTTCAAAAAACAGCTATTATATTTCAGATTAAATTCTCAACACTCTTCAAATCCAGCAATAAGTCAGTACTACAAATGTATACCAAGTGCACTTTTGGGACTCATAAGAACAAAATTTATTCCTTCAAAAATATTATGCTAGTGTACACATTCTTCCTTCCACCCATGCCCTACTATAAGAACTCCTGTAACACACTTTCAGGATAATGGAATATAATTGAAGGAGTTTGCTTCCCATCCTCCTCTTTGAGGCTTGAAAATAATCCCATTCAAAAAGCTTATTAATGAACTTTTACTTCATGTAGCACCTTAATCTGTAACTTAAAATACATAATTTAAGTGATTTTATTGTTTGAATACAACCTAGTTGTAACTGGGAATTACTGAGCTAGTTGCAAGTAGCTGCAAGTAGCATATTATAACATACAATCGTGGTACAGTCTGCATCAGCAGAATGCAAGACATAAAAATTTAGTTTAACAGTTAAGAATAATCAGGAATAGTTACAGATTTGCATAAGTATGCAAACTTATGTAGTACTTATCTCAAGTAAACAGTACAGTACACCTTACTGTTTCTCTCAGTGTCTTATTTTTACTCACATAAGCACAAGAACAGTCGGTCAGGGAGATCACAGACTTACCAAAGCTTCATTTAATAAAAGAGATTACATTTTTATATTAATTTGTGAAGACTATGCTTATCACATTCCTCAATTAAAAAGAACGTTGTTAATCATTTTCCAGATTATGTATAAAACTGTGGACAAGCTTTGCAATTACTGAACATTTAACATGTTTTTCAGGGGGAGGTAGAGGGAGGAAAATAGAAGGGAGAAGAAGGGGGAAGAAGAAGAAAATAAGAGGTGAACAGGCCAGAGTAGCAAAAACAGACTCTCTTTACCATAAGGCTGTTTCTCAGTAGTATCTAAGAAATGATCTGGCTGTTCAATAAATTTTAAGGGACAAGCACACACACCATTATTTCCACTGGCATCTTTACCTTCAAGAATTGCTGAGGCATGGAGACAAGTTCAGGTCAATTAGGTAAAGGCCCATAACTAATGGGTTATTAAATTCTGAGATGATGCTTTTAATATTTGGAAAAAACCCTAGATCCAGCAAAAAAATCTAGACATGATGCTACAGTTCACTGGATCAAGAACTAGAAAAATTACAGATAAACATAATGTATTCACTAATGTGTTTTTATAAAGACCTTCAATACAGATCAAAGTCTCAGCATCAACCGGGAACCATTTTAGAACTTTGGAAAGTCTAGCTGATGAGAAGACCAAGTAAATAATTATCTACAAACTGGGTAACACACTTCCAAAACTTTTAGGCGTTTTCATCACCCTGTGTCTAAGAGCAGCCTGAATTCACCAGGAAATGGTCACAAAGCATTCTCTGCCCCCAACCCTGGCTCAAACATACAGAATATGAAACAGGCTCAGAATTCAGAAATGTCTCATATAATCATTGAGGTATGCACTTTTTACATTTGAGAAAAGTTTTTGAAGTGAATCCTGTAGTATGGGCTTCTTTATTTTTAATGACATTTTCTCTGCTGTGATTCTTAACCGAAAACTAAAGCACTTATAAAGAGAATCTGACTCCTAATTTTAGGTGTTTAAAAGGGAGAGATCTAGGTGCTTCTAAATTGCGATTCCAGATATAAAAAAAATATGAGAAAAATAATTAATGTAATCCATGACTTCATGCATTCAGTCAATCCTTTTAAAATAAAATTACTTCTAAAAAAGGTACTTGGAACATAAGGTATTTGATCCACATGTGCTGCACATTGTATTAGTCTAATTAGAAAAGGAAAGGTTTTAGATTCACCATAGAACTATGCCCAGTGACTGAAAGTAATTTAAAGTTAACATACTGCATACAAATAAGAAAACACAAAAGCTGAAGTCCACGGAAGTCAAATCTTTACCACTTACAAAATCATAACTGGTTAAGTTTTACCTTTTATTTCCAATAAGCATTATAACCATGTTGGAATTGGAATGCTGACGAGCATCTTCTAACCAAGTTGTCAAGTGGTTGAAAGTGTCCCTCCTAAGTATGGAAGAGAATGAAAAGTAAAAGCAGTATTTCAAGAAATCTCTTTCTCTTCTGTTAGTCAGCTTCTCTACTTGAGTAACCAACTCATTTATTAGTACACATGCTCCAGGGATAAAAGCTAGTAATCCCTTTGTGAGAGGGAGAATAGGCAAACAAAAATTTAGTAAACAAGGAGCATTAATGAACTCTACCTGAAAAGTAATTGAAAACATGTTTGCTATAAAGAGTAAAGAGGATTCTTATAGCTGTAAGAATCTGTAATTTTATATACATATAAAGTCTGCTGAATGGAATTTTGAAAGTCCCTAACAGCCTCAACCTATTCAAACAACAGTACAAATAATCACATACTCATATAGTAATATTTGTTCTACTGTAGGCAGAAAATGGTTGACAATTTTCTGTGAGTTTATAAACTGAATAATGAATTTAGCAGCAAAGTCTTTTAAAGTAAGGTACACGAATATGGCATGTTACAGATTTTACAGAAATGTATACACTAAATATTAAATGACATGCTTGTGAAGTGTGTTTAAGATTTCACAAGAGTAACATCATCTATTTATGAATCAAAGATTCATTTGCTGCAAATCCAACGGAAAGAATACGTTGCTTCCTAATACTTAAAAATAAATGGGGAACAAAAGGAAAAATGGCTAGGAAATCTCTAGTAAAAGTTGTTGATTAATTCAGCAACTAGATCCAAGATCCACAAAGGAAGCCATACATCCTAATAGGATTTTGGAGCCTGAATATTTTCATAAACGAGCCACAGTACCCACAGTTTTGCGGATAATAAGTTGTATAGAGACTTCTGAACAGCTGCTACAAAAAAAAAAAATCACACTACAACCTGTATTTTCCCAACCTCATAAACACAGCAATGGTAGAAGTTTCCTGGTATTTTTATGTAACCAAACTTTGATGTTTCACTATTTCACTCCTTTGCAGAATGGCACTTCAGTAAAAAATCTGCTATAATTCTACAAAGACATATAATTTTAACCCCGTTATACCTCCTCGGTATTCTCACCTTGTAATGTCATACACTAGTAAAGCCCCTGCTGCCCCTCTGTAGTATGACCTTGTAATGGAACGGAAGGACTCCTGCCCTGCCTGTGGAAGACAAAGTTTCATTATTTCCATATSTCAAATTTATTTTTTGGTGCTGAAAACCACAAACTAAGAATCACAGAATCATAGAATTCTACTTCTGAGAGGACAGGGATAAGAAGGAGTATGGAAGGGAAATCAGAGAGGGGACAACTGGGGACAAAGTCTCTAACATTAGCAAGAGAAGGCACATAAGGAGAAGACACCAACTACAGCACAGTGCTGTTTAAAAAAAAAAAAAAAAATCGGAACAAGACCTCTAAACCTTTTTTGGCAATCCCTGACAACCCAATTTACTGAATGGCTTCACAATACATGAATCATTATTAGAGCACAGAATGGACTCCTAGCAACTAAGCTCTGAAGACAAATTTGAAAGGAAGCAAATAACCCAGAGCTTCACATTTGAATTCAATAACCCGCTCCCTGGGGCAGCTGTTGACACTAGAATAAATAAAGCCCATTGTAAATAAATGATGAATGACATCTTTACGCCCACCATCTGCTGGTGTAAAGGTTGTTGGAAGGCCAAGGATGCAGATTTTATCCGTTATATCATAAACTGCAGCCAGCTTTCAACAGTCTTCAGATGAAATTCTTTCAGTAATCATTTTATTATGAAAAAACAGAAAATGGTTCTGAATTTAATTTTACACAATTCTGCTCCACAGTTAATCAATTTCCTCTGTACTTGATAAATAATGCTTGTCAAACAGCTACAGGATGCAAGAGTCATCTTCATATGCACTGGTGAAAAACTTCAGAGATCCTACATAAATTAGGTAGTTCTCACAGAGAAGTATTCTGTAAAAATCTCAGCATTTAAAAGAACATGCTCAAAAGAACACAGTCCTGAAGAATAAATATTCATAGCTGCAGACCTTGAGCTCCCCATGCTCATGTTTTTCAGAAGTGCTGTCTAGCACCTGACAGTTGTTAGAAGAAACATTTACTTCTAATATTTAGTAATAACAGAAGCTTTAGCATAGTTCAAAGATAACACAGAACACTATTAAGAAACACTAATATTAATGCTGAAAAAACCCCATATGCAGTAAGATAGTTATCTGCAGAACTATAGGAAACTACTCTGATTTAAAAGCATGAAAAGCAAGAATGAAATATCAAATAAAAGCTACCCTTGTATTTGATATACAAGCCCTACCTACAAAATTAGTGTACAGAGAACTTTCTTGTCTCACAGCTACTGTACTTTTCTTAATATAAGGTCTTCTTGAATTCAGGAAGAACTTGATCTAGATTCTGTCATTGAACAAGAACAGTGGCACAACAAGTTTCGGTATATTCAGTCTTCAGAAAGCATTCTTACCTTCCAGAATAATCAGTTACTTCAGTTTAAGAAAAAACTTTACCTTAGCCATTCCAGTGGAAAAAGTTACAAAAGACAGACAATATATTTAATAGTTTCAACATGATTAGAGTACACTAGCATATGCACCTGGCCAAGAGTCCAAGTGCATTTTTATGTAAACTGAGGTAATAGAATACAGACAATCTGCTAGAATGCACCAAGGAATAGTAAAAAACCAAGTTTTTTGCACAATACTTGGTTCCCTACCCAGAAGCTCCACTAAGCTCTACAACTTTTTCTTGGTGTGGTGACTAGCTCAAGTGCATGGTAGATGCATAAAACATTTTCCTCCTAACTAGACAACAGAGAAGTTATTGTTACCTGTGTATTCCATGTATTGCCTAAAATCATACATGAAGTCGACTTAGCCTACCACATTAAGATTGCCTGTTTCACCTTCATAAATTCCACCCTGACACATGAAATTGTTCGTCTCCCTGAATAAATTAATCATGGTCAACCAAGATTGTCAGAGGCTCTAGCAGATCTTACAAGAATGTAAGAATTGTGAGTTCTTACAAGAATCATTTACTTAGAAAAGTTCGGTATCTAAATCCTGAAAATACTGTAACATTTTTAATTGTGTCTTACTTGCCCATGATGAAATTAAAATATCATTACTTCCTGAAAGAAAGACTGGGGAAAGGGTGGAAAATGTTACTCCTTCTTCACCAAAGATGATACAATCTTCCATATAGCAATAATGAATTTTTGTTTACATATACCAATAGACAACACAAACTGAATTCCCTTCCATTTTAAACAGAAGAAAATCGAGTTTCTGTAAAGAAACTCGATGATATTTACATTTATATATTTTATATTACATATAAAATAATAAGAAACACCTTATATATATAATTTACTGTCTATTTTAACAGTATCTTTCTGAATGAGAGATCTAGAAGGTCAGTATAGCAGGGTTCGGCATATAAAATATACTCCACAGCTTTTTTTTTTTTTAGTATCATTATTACTTTAAGCATTTTTAATCTGACAGCTTGCTCTCTGCGCCCCATCCCCCCCCTTTTTTTTCCAAGGGGAACAAGCTGTTTCAAAGAAGACAAAAMCAAGAAAAGTGTAGGCTATTAGCCAAAACTGACTTTTTTTAAAAAAAATACAAGTGTGTTATAAATGTACTTTATCAGTCTTGCAAAGCAGGACCAACCCAAGTTTAGCTACTTGCTACAAGGAGCAACAGATAGAAGTAGCAGTATGGAAGCTCAGTATAAATTAAAAACAGCTTTGATACCAGAGAAAAGCCCTTTATCTTAAGTGGAATTAACATTGTTCTTACCATCCCTTCTGTGTTCCCCCCAAATCCAGCACTTCCTTTATTTTTTCTCTTTTATATTAAAAAGGTTTTTCATAGAATCACAGAATGGTTGAGGTGGGAAGGGATCTCTGGAGGTCACCTGTTCCAACCCCCCTGGCTCAAGCAGGGCCACTCAGAGCAGGTTGCCCAGGTCCGTGTTTAGATGGCTTTTGAAGATCTCCAAGGATGGAGACTCCACAACCTCTCTGGGCAACCTGTGCCAGTGCTCAGTGCGGGGGGGTGCGTGGGGAACAGTAGTGGCAGTAGCCACTAAATGAATGCTAAACAGGGTATTTCCCAAGGCCATATTACATCTAGTACAGGCAATACAAGCCTTTGCTCCAAGGCAACCCCTGGTTATATCCACTTTCAGAGTTACACTGCAGTGGAAGTGGGAAGATGGAAGATCTTTTTGGTAACAGATAGACCATGACAGCTATTTCACATGTAGAAACTCTAAGTCAGACAAGGTTGCCTACAGGAACCAATAAATGCATATTGAACAGGCCTGAACATGCATCTTCTCTCTTCAGAGAAAAAGGTGCTGGCTCTGACGTGAGTAGTTCACTAATCATGAAAAAATGTGGGCCTCTGATAAACAAGTGATGTTTTAAGTGCTAAGTAACATTCTTTTTAGCTGTTTTCTGGACTGTAAGCTTTTACAGTTAGTATCATATTGGTTAACAAAAACAAATTTTCTGATATGAAACTCACATAATCATAGTTTTAGGAGTTACAAGTCTTCAAAATAGTACAAAAATCTTCATCCCTGCTTTAACTGTAGAACTGCATGGACATATATCCCATGTGCTTCTCTAAATAAACCTCGATATAGAGACCAAAACACAATTTCAAAATAATGATGTAAGCAGAGCATGAAGTATTATCAATCACCTTAGGTCACTAAGATACACAGAGTTTTAGGGCCTGCACTAAAGTTTTCAGGAACATTTAAGCTATGTAACTGTGTTACCACTGACACAGTATCTGTGGCACATTTGAGAAAAGACTCCAAGTGTTACTATTCCTGTAGGAAATCTTGGTGTCATTTCCAAATGTGTGGTGTAGTCACGTAGCTGTCAGTTGCAAAATGTGCAGGCAAGTCTTTGCTATCAAAAAGGGTTCCTTGCAAGTTCCTTAACTGCATATTTTTGAATTGGTAAACCAAGGGGCATGGGAGGGGGGGGTTGAAAGAGCCATGATGCAGTACAAGAAAGTAGTTAGATAATGAAATAGGGTCCACAACAGCACATCTCCCTAGAAAACAGTCTATTAATTTTACTGAATTCTCTATTTCTCAATGCTGAAGAATTTAGAAAGTTTCTTCAAGGACAAAGTTATCTAAGCACATCCCAGCAGGCCTTCAACATCCAAGCTGATCAATAGTTTTTATTAGGAGGAAACTTGATAGTATACACCGACATAAAAAATAAGAAATAATAATGCACCATAGGTAGTAGCTCTTTTAGAAGGGGCATACATGTGTGGTATGTTCAAACCCAGTGACAGAACACCTCAGTCACACTGGGAATTATTACTCATTTAAACTAGTTTACACTTTCATAAGCTGTATAGAAAACTAAAAAGATATCTACGAAACAACCAGCTCACGCAAGTGTCACACTACCTATGACAACTGCCAGCTGGGAACTACTCCACAAAGTTGATCCCTGGAACAAAGTGTTCCAGAAAGAGAGGGGAGCAATACATACCTTTGAATATAGTTTTGAAAGTTATAAATAAATTAGCAGCCTTTTAGTCACATGGCAACTTGTTTATACAAATGCATTACTCTTTCTTGCAATCATGTATCTATTCCGGAATAAAAAGAATTTTAAGGTGATTTACTAGCATGTAGTACAAAGAATAGACACAAAAGTAGTATAAAAATAAAAAAAACCCACCCCCGCTGCTTTCCAGCAGAGACGTTCATGAACAAGAACAGAACTAAAGACACTGATGAAGAGTAATCCATAACAATTTAAGAAAGTGTCAGAATTTATGTAGAGGATTCAGCCAGGTTACATGTTGCTTCAGAATAACCCTGTCAGCATCCTAATAAGAACTGAAATTTCAAGAGGACTAAAGATCCCCAAGGGTGAAACTGTACATATGTCTAAATACAGATCATTCGTACATATGCCTTTTCTTCTGATGTTGTTGAATGCATGCCATTTAGACATCCAAAGCAATTCCCAACACATCAGAGAAACAGAAAACTTTAGCCCTCCATTTAAAGTACCCTTATGATTTATTTCAGGTTATAAATATATTTGAAACCTTTAGGTTTTAAGTAGCTACCCTCACTAAAATGGGAGTTCCACTATGGACAAGAGGAAGTGATTCACCCTCCTTCTATCTAAGACCTTATCCTAAGCAAAGGCTTGCTCTGTTATTGTAGAAAGCCACAGATAAACTGGCAAGAAACCTGCAACCAGTCAGAAAATAAAATACCAATAGTATAGTATTTCAACAACCAAATACATTTAAGTACATGACAGACAAAGGTTTGTGAACACTAAGCTAGAAGGTGTATCAAGTTACCTCAGCTTCCTAAAGTGCCATCAATGGATGTGAACAATAACTTAGCTACTGGCACTGAAGTTCAGATGATGGTCCTATTACACAAACTGCAATAGGAATAACTATTAAATGGACAAATTCCCCCCCTCCCGATCCATGAATCCAGAAATAAGTTAATGCTCCCACATAGCAGCAAACACAGTCCGTGAACTGATGATCAAACTAGTTTCAGGAACCAAAATAGATCCTCTGCAAGTTCTTGATGTTACTTCACAGCAGTAAAACAGAGGGCCATGAGCACTGAGTCATCATAACTTGAGCTGTAAGATGTAGCCACATTCTTGCAGGTACAATGGTTAAAGAGTCAAATTAGTAAAGATTCAGTAGAAGAATTCACCAACTGCTCATGAACATAAAAATATGCTCTGACTACAAAGCAAGTAGAAAATATCCTGAAATAGACAATTAGTAAAGAACTCTAGGAGGTGAGCGCTACATCCTAGGAACTGTCAATATCACTAAGATGAAACGAATATTYGTTTAATGAATTAAGGGAACTTTATTTCGTTCTACTAGATCCAAGTCATTTGCAAATACATGAAAAATAACTGAATTTCCGAGAAGGATTAGTATATTCAGAATATCTGAAAGTGGAAGGACAAGTCACACCACGGTTTTAGGGAAGAGAGACATGCCTTCAACAATTATGCCTTACGCCTTGCACAAAAGTGCTTTTTTTGTGCAAGTTCTCAACAACTAGAAAACACTGACAATTTAATTAGAAAGCTCACTTGTATGGAAACCAAGAAATTACTTGAAATCAGCTTCTAAAAAAGAAAAGATGATTTCAGATATTTAGTCTTAGCCTTGCTTAGACTAAGACTAGTCTTGCTCAGACTATGGTATTATAGAAACTTAATAACAAATAAAAATAAACATTTTTTATCACAGATTTTCATGAAATGAAGCAGAAATAGATATTAAAAAATTACTGTATTTAAATACACAGGAAAAATTCTCATTCATACCAATTTAATTTAGAGAACATAAATAGTATTACTTAGTATCATCACCGATCTCTTCCCCTGCAGTGTCTGAGAGAACTTAAATTCCCTCTTTCAACTACTGCTTATTTTTGCTCATCAACAATGACTTGTTAGTAACAGTCAATACAATACAGAACATCCCCCTCAACAACAAAATGAAGGCTACTGACTCAGCCTTGTAACAAGCCCAGTATCTCTCTACAACAATGATGTTTTTCTGAGAAGCAATTTTAATATTTCTCAGTGTTACATTGCCACAAGACAAACAACCTCATCTACATAGCTAGTTTAAACTCACAAAGCTTAATAGCTCCCAGAACGGTCATTTTGATCCTTACCGGCTCCTGTTGACCACTTCTAGTTCCCTAAAAGTTATTTTTGTAACTGACACTAGCTCGAATATCCCACTTCCACAAAAGAGTAGCTTAACTTCTCAAAGTAGGCAATTACCAACTAACCAGTTTTGACAAAAATATTTCTCAGTCTATCCAACTATTAAAAACCACTACTAGACACAGGAAAGGAAATAATCTAGAGACTAAAGATAGACAAGACAAATGAACGATTTGGTCCAATACCTGCGCTCCCCTTGACTGACCTAAATGCATTGGAAAGGAAAAGTGAAGCCCAAGGACTCACAGACCTAAAAACCTGGGCATGCCACAGCACACATAGCAGCAAGCTTGCAGAGCCCAGCAGTGGGGAGATCAGGAGCAGCCTGCAGCTGGGAGAGAACAACAGGACACACTGTTTGCTGGTGTAGACATACAAACAGCAGTAGAGCTGAGACTGCAACACCTAACACTAAGTATGCAAGGGCCACACTGAATATTCTTCATGGAAGGTAGGGTTTGGGGTTTTTGTTGTTGTTGTTTTGCGGGGTTTTTGGGGGGTTAATTTTTTTTTTTTTTGCATCAGACTAGTCTTACTAGACTACCAGCTCACAGGACCAAATACTGGACTACAATTTCTAATGAGCATCTGTGCATTCCTTGAGCATATCTTCTAGTTCAGCCTCATCTGAAAGGAATTCAGTTTGCGTACTCCCACACAAAAAACAGACTGCCGTAAGCAGAGCTAACTTCTGTAACACACTCCTGATCCAAACTAAGATGCTAATGAAAAAGTCAAATATTCTTGAGTTATGATACAAGAACATACAAATGGATCTCACAGACATGCAACAGTGTTAGCTTCAGCTGCCCCTGTAAGTGAGGTATAATGCAGGTTCCATATATTCCCATTATTAAGATATACCTTTCCTTGGAGCTGCAGTGATTTGCTGAAGACAATACAAACTAAGCACCGCTGCACAGAAATATCTGGCCAGAAAAATCTGAATGAAAGTGTTTGATCCTCTTAAGAAAGCAAGTCCTGATTCTCTTAAGAAAGCAAGTCCTGATTCCTTGTTAACCAGTCAAAACAAATTTTATCCACTTCTCCACTTCTTACATTTCTGCTCAAGATGCTTCCTGTTCAGTGATGAATTAAAAGCAGGTATGTAAGACTAGCACTAAATCAGAGAGGTGCTGGTGCTGTGACTCAGTAAGCACCAGCTGGAAACATAAATGCTTCATGTGTTTCCTTAACCATAGGTGTAAAACAAACTTTCTCTTATCAAACAGAAATTATTACAGCTTAATAAATATAGAGACAGCACCAGTAACAGCTAGCAGTTTTTGCTAATAGAAAAAGAAACTCAGGAAATGCTCAACCTAGATACACAATACGGACGTGGTAATCTTGGTCATTATGGACATCTTTGTGTATCTTAACACTCATAAGTAAAACATCTCTTGACAATTACCTCATCATATTTCTTATCTTGCTATTCCTTCAATACCTTTGTACCCAAGATCAGAACTGAGACAGTGGAGTTTAGATATGCTTACAAGCCAAGATTGAATTAGAATAGAAATACCCTGTGTTTTAAAAATCCAATTGTATACAGTTAAAATTTTAACTACAGCCAATATACTAAGTCATTCATTGCTTACAACTTATAAATTATTAACTACAACACAAGCATAGAATCTACTCAGTGTATGAAGGCTTTTAATGAATATTTTTAATTTATGTATGATATAGTTAAGAAGCTAGCCAGATAAAATCCCTGCCGAAAACCAAAACCAATTCCATTGAAATGTTGGTTATCAGACACTTTGCAAACATTCAAGAAACCAAACATTGTGAAGAACTACTGAGTCAGAGGCACTAAGAAAAACACAATCAACTCAAAAATCATTGAAGTTCACTTGTATCCAAGAAGCAGATAATAGCACAGTAACAAAATCAGTTTGAAAGCCAATGAAAGACAGTGGCTGCATTGGTAGTAAAATTACTAATTTTGTCTACAGAGAATCCGTCCCAATTTTAGGAAACAAGAACTAAAGTAGATATGTTCTCATGTAGTCACACTACATACTAAAAGTCTGCTTCTGAAGCTACTGTTTATGCAAAGATTTGCTTGTCTACTGAACTTAAAAATGATCAGCCACCTTGGTAGTCAGCAATCGACAGTTATAACAGTAAAAATGCCCAGGGCAGAAAAAGCCTAAAGTAAGCATAATCTGACCATATTCTTCTTTACCTTTTCGTGGAAAACTTCCAAGGAGGCACAGGTGTTAGATGCCATTTCAAGTGATGAACTTGTAAAATAAGTAAGGTACTTTACATCTTACCTACGAAGTTAGCTAAAATACTGCATTTGTTTACATTTTTATATACACATGCATGCATGTAGGCATGCATGTAGGCATGCATGTACGAGTGCATCTTGCTTCGTTGATTTGCTATACCAAAAAGAGCACGTACACGAGGCTATGGCTCATATATCTGTCAGGTTTTGGAAAAGGAAAGAGCCAGCCCTGCCTTAGGGAACAGTTAAGCACATCTGAAAGACAGGTATCAGTATGAGCATCTTAAAGCTGTTGCATTATAATAAGTGTAGACATTGAGGCTGACTGCTCTATGGTAACGTGATTGACAAGAAGAAAACAGCTGCCTTTGATAATACATGTTCTTAGCCTGAATGCCCTCAAAAGTCAAAGTCTGGATTTTGGTAGGCTTTTCCAAACTTTAAGCTTTACCAGTCCCTTCTTGACTGCCTGTAGTATTTACTATCTTCATGATGATAGTGAACTTGAGTTCTTAAGTTGTCTTCTACGAAAACAGTGAGCCATATCTTTTGTTCTACATTGGAAATGCAAACATCTCCTCTAGAGAATTCTTGATTAAAGATAGTAGATACATCACAATTTCCCAACAGGATGTTATATTAACCAGACCTTGCATGTATGCACAGAGAAAGACTATTCAGAGAAATATAAGTTCTTAATAATACAGAAAATTTTCACAAAAAAGTGAGGCAGCATGAATTCCAGTCTTACAAATTTGACAGAGTGTTACGTGAGGAAGTAAAGTTACAGTGCAAACAGCAGAAGTTTGCACTGTTTAAAAAATACATCACACCAAAAAAGGAAATTTTAGCAAGTTTTTAATCTTCATAGAAACCAAAGAAAGCTGCAAGACAAAGTACATGCTCTTACATAGGTGCTGATGATAGAGAGCTTAACCAGAACAAAGGGAAAGCTAGTGGAGCCATATGGTTAAATAATTTCTATGATTTATTACTTACCGTATCCCATATCTGAAGCTTTATCTGTTTTCCATCAATAGTTATCATTCGAGCCCCAAATTCTACACCTGAATAGATTTTACAAAAGATTACATTATTAGCATATATCAGAAAGAAGAATGTCAAGTAGTATGAAAGCAAGAACATAAGTTTCAGTTAACTCAACATTGTATTTGTATTTCACAATCTGCTTTTAGTTAATTTTCCAGCTGCTTGAAAGAGCTGGAAAGTTTTCCAGAAGGAAGAAAACTGTTACTTTCCAAGTGCTTTAAAAAATGCATTAATTAGACCAAGTGTCGAGGAGGTATTTCCTACAAAGTTTTCCAAACGATTTAGTAGCTCTGGATCAGAGGGAGAAAAACATGTCCATTTGAATGCAAACAGGAAATTGAAGAGTCACAGTTATTTTAACACTCTACCAATGACAGATTACTGAAGTCAGTTTAGAAGAAATCAAACCTACAATTCTTTATAAAAAAATATTCTATTAATCGAGCATACAAATGTCACCTTCAACAAGACAAATTTTATTACTGTATTAATTAAAACTCATCTGCCTTTATGAAAAAAAGTGCTTCCAAAATTCTAGCTAGTTAAAGATCAAATTTAATAACCGAGGGAAAATATTAATGTGTTTCAAATAAACAAAACGAATTTATTCAGTGGAAAAATCCAGCCTTCTGTACCATCTTTTAAAGCAATTTTAAGATCATTAACAATAAATTAAGCACAAATTGAGGCTATTACTACGGTAGTTAAAATTTGACAAATGCATAGAGATAGTGGACATATTTAAAGGCTATTAAGTTTCCATTAATCTATACTTCATATATCCATTATTTCAGAAAAAAAAAAATCTGGTAGCTTAAGTTTTGTCTAAAATTGGTCACTGTCTAGATTTGGACTGAAGTCTTCCAGTTAAGCAGCCCTGATTTGAAGTATTTCAAACGTCTCCTCAAAAGCTTGTTTAGAATATTTGGGGGTGCAGCATTGCTTTCTGCAGAATGACTTTTGTGGAAGAGGACAGGGAGGAACCACTCTCCCCACACAGGATATTGGAGCCAAATAAGCCATGGGCCAAAGAACATTGTGCTCTCTTTACTGTCCAAATAACTTGCAGAAACTGTATGCAAACAAGTTGAAGGGGGAGGTGGGGGTGGGGACTGGGACGGGACAGAAAGAAGGAAGCAGGTGAATGACAATGCTCTCTTGACTGCAAAGCCAGGGGAAGGTCCTTGGACTACTACAAGTGTCAACACTTCAGGTATTACTTGATCTCAAAATACACATATAGAGCTGCTGACTTAAACCCAGCAATCATCCTAAATGTTTAGTTTCTACACACAACCCCATAGAAAAATTAAAAGAATATTTATCCTGTTCCATCAAAATATCTGCTTTGAGAAAATTCTGAATTTGGAACAACACACACAGTTTAATGGTAAGTTTGTTCTCTTAAAGAAGGAATAGAAGCTGTTCAGGTTTACAGTAAGGGCATGTCCTAAGGGCAATGGGCAAACCAAACAATGTTTACAGTGGCTTTTGTCACCCATATCTACCTACAAATATTGTGGGGTTTTTTTTCGGTTGGGTTTTTGTGTGTGTGTGTTTTTGTTGTTGGGTTTGGGTTTTTTTGGTGCGTCCCCTCCCCCTCGAACTGCATCAATGCAGCTTCTCCCTGCCTCCTTCATTTCTTTTAATAACAGATACTTCAATTCCCAAATGAAAAATAAATTGAGATAGAGCTTACAATGCAACAACTTTTAGAGTACACTACTGTAATTATGCACAATTCTGAATGTAGCTCAAAAACAGAAATATACCTGCCTCTATGTATTCTGGCTATCTTCCACACACACACCCCTTGTTTTCATTAGAGGTAAAGTTTCATTAGAATTTCTTAAACCTTAGAGATAACATTTTAGGCTAGCTGTACTAAAATTTGGGGCTGAATTTTGCACAACTTTAGACGAAATGTCTTTTTTCCGCATGTCCAATTTCAGTTTCCCTTCCCCTCTCCCGAGTTGCTTACAGCAGGAATAGAAGCTGCACTCCCATAGGATAAAATCATTGTATTACACTGAAAAGAGGCTATGTAATACAAGCCTTTTTATTCAGTCTACAGGTTCTCAGGAGTTTTAACATCATCAGCTGGCATTAGGTAACATCAACCCATCCCATCTTGCCCTGCACAGGCATTCCTATGACTTTGAACCCATGTTCTTTATCTGCCTCTGTCTTTCTAAATCTGTTTGGGTACTTGGAGAAGCATTCTCCTGGCCAAAACACACAGCAGCAAAAGGAGGCTGCTTCCAGCCTACGCTCCTTCTTCTCCTTTCCAAGCAGCTTCCCATGCTCCATACCTACATCCCTCATTACATTGCTATCTAAGTTCACCTTCTCATCCCACTATCTTCAGTTTCTGCTCCCAGATTTCAGCGAGCTATATGCCAGGCAAAGAACTGGCACTACAACCACCCTGCTGAGGTGAAGCTGCTTCCCACAGCCTATCAGTTTGCTGATGTGACAGGCCTGCCAAAGGCATAAGTGATATATAAGATGTCATATATTTGGCAAGCCTAAAGAAGAAAAGATGACAATAACTCATGCCTCCCTAAAGAACTCAGGCTCTTTATTCAGCCAGCCTATCTGCTGCCAAGACCTCAGAGATATTTGAAAACTGACATTAGCCTAAGAATTTGAATTATGTTAGACAGCCACACACAAGGTGTGGGAGAACTGTCAAGAGAGAATGGGAAGCCGTAACCAAACCACCTGATACATTCTGTTACACGAAGTATATTTGTTTATATTTCAAGCATCTATTTCAGTACTCCCAAACATAGGAAGCATACCTATTCCAGGGCACAAACTAAAAACAGAGACTAGGGATACGTTTTGTGCAAGGCTCATCATGATTAGAGGCGATAGGTTCCTTGAAATAACATCAAGAACAAGTTCAAAGGTTCTGCAGCCTTATCAGAGGCTGCATCTGTTATGCTTAACATTGCAACTGACCTGAATTCTAAGCTTGCCTACAGAAGAATTTATTCCCACACTATTCCTCATATTTTGTGTGGAAAGATAAAGAAAAGTTTGTATAATTTACTGTAGTTAGATCAGAGGCAATGCATTCTGTCAACATTCCCCTAGTATCAATATCAAATCATACCTAACACAAATGGTCCACATTCAATTGAGGAGTCAGGAAGAAAACCCCCTGTGCCTTCCAAACAGTGAATAGCTTCATACTTCAATCCTTCTCTATCCAGAAGTTAGTCTTCCCAAATAGTAAATCTGTTTATTCACCTTTAAGGTTAACTTTGCTTTAGTTTATCTCTAACTTGTCTTCAGCGTTCTGTGGCCAGGCTAATATTTTGTTCCCTAGTGAAAAATCTGCCATTTGCATCACCATCAATGCATTTCAAGCTTGGCCAATTCTGCTTCCATGCCCAGTTTTTAGCTTTTCTGAAGAGACAGCTGAGATACAATAGCTATGAATTTTTTACATTGTTTCAAATTGTACCCTCCCAGTAAGAAAAAAAGGCCTGCACTTGGCTTTATTAGCTAAGAAATATCCATCAGCTAAAGATTCACTGCTACTTTAATACAGCACAAGTCCTACATTACCACAGCACAACAAACTCATAAATGCATGCTGAGGTACCCTAGCTGCTTAATCATTAGCATTGCGGGGGACAAAAGAGACCTACCAATAGTGAGATCGTGGACTGGTTGAAACCGTTTGTCTGTAAATTGTAACAATAAACATGATTTCCCAACACCTAAAAAAAAAAGAAAGACATTTTAAGCAAATTAAAAAAAATATCTGTTAAGAACCAATAGAAATCAATTTAAGTGAATGGTATGTATTGTTTAAAATTCATTACTAGAACTTGAGATACTAGACTTCACCTACTTTGAAGTGCATGCAACTTTTTCATAACATAACAGCTTTTAAAAGTTCCAGAAACATTAGAGTCAAAGTAGTTATTTTCAAAAATTGAACAAAAATTAATTTTTCTTTTGAAAAAGTAGTTCTGCCTTTAAAATTAAGCTGAAAAAAGTTTCTTAACAGGCCTTCAAAGTATCATTTCACATTCTCTCTCCAAAGTAACTACAGGTATTGCTGCTCCTCACAACTCTATGTCTGCTTCCCCTTCAGTATGTTCAGCTTTCTTCCAAACTAACTAGATCCTCAATAGCACCTCAATCCCACCTATCTCCTAATTTATCAGCTGAGGTAACAGCAGTATATATAGCTGCTTACAACCACTATGTGTTATTGCCCACTGGTTCTCAACAGGCCAAAACAATAGTCCAAGCAGAATTGGCAACAGCTGAGTTCACATTACAGCCAGACAGACAACGTAAACATTGTCCCTCTCAGATATCCTGATTTCAGACCCAAATGGGTTAACTACTTCACATTACATGGACATTGGTCAGCAAAAGGGCAATTTCTTCTGTTCGTGAAAGCACAGAAAAGTAAAAGTTAATGCAGTCAACAKGAGTACTGAAACTACCTAGGTTTGTAAACATAATATTTTTTTCAGTTAATTTTTCCTTGTTCTTTTACTTGGAGGGGTCGTTCTTCCCGTTCTGCTCAGCCAAATTTTATATTTTCAGTCTTTTAAAACTTGACAGTCATACATCTGGTTTATATACATTTAAACTCTGAACTATATCACGTAACATACAATACTGTAGCATCCAAGTTCCCGCTGTACTTTGCTTTATCTGTCCAGCAAGATAAGGCTACTTCAGCCACATACTAGAGGTCAGCAACAACTGATCAGGAGTGACATATCTGATAATAAAAGACAGCAAACAAAGGGATAAGAACCATACTGCAAGACACAATATGCATACCAGAGGTTCGCATATAGTGACATTGATCTTTCTACTACTAAATTCAGCATTCTCAAAGTTTTTTTAGTATGGTTTCATGAGTAAACAAAGCCTATATGATTGTATCACTGCCCACCTGTCATTTTGGTCTTAAAAGCTAAGTGGCCAGTTTCAATCACACCTAACAGAAATGGGGGACTTGCATTTAATTTTGTCACAAAACAAGTTGTGACAAATTGATGACACTTTGAGATTAATATCCCAAGCGATGCAAAAATTCCAGCAGCCTACACCAGTTGCTGGTGCTGCTATCCCTACTCTCTTCCCTACAGCATGTTCATGCCCCTTTCTCCATATTCCTTCAGAACTCATCTAAGCCATTTCAGTTGTCCACTGGGTTAGCACGCTAACCTGACGAGTGACAAAGCAAACAGAAATGGCTTCATGGAGGGTCAGATAAGCATGAGAGTTAGTTCAAATGAGGGAAGAGAAATGCAGCAGCCAGCAGATCAACAGTTTAAGAGTGGCATGGAACTACAGCCCAAGGCAAAGTTTGCAGCATTYGCCTTAACAGGTGTCTTTTCTGTAGCTTTCTGGCTTATGATAGCAAGCTGTCAGAACACAAGCAGCTTGGAAGCAGGTATAGATTTTGTTCAACAAAATTAGTGGACACAAGAGAAATGGATGAGGAATGGGGCAGAGCACTGGAGTTAAGAAAGAAACAGGGAGAAGGACAGGCAGAATACTGGAGCTGTAGAGACAGAGAACACAAATCACTAAGGAACCTTAAAATATTAAAAATTTTTCTACTCACAGAACACTTTACATATACAGATAACTTTTATACCACCAATGAAATACAGCTGCCCCATCGCAGAACATAACCACTGTCCCACTTACGAAAAACAACCTATAAATTACACCAGAAACAGAATGTAGAATAGCTTTTGCCATTTGCCTTACAAAGTGATTTCATATCATTGGATAAACCGGAACCTCAAAACTATCCAATATTCCTGCACAAATCTTACAAACATTAGAAAAATATTTCAAAACCTAATTAACAAAGTGACACTCGATTAGGTGTCCCAGCACTAGTTCTCAAGTGGCAATCTGGTATTTCTTCTTGTAAGGCTGGTGACCAGCTTGTTGGTTCAGGAGAACATACAAACACTAGTGTCAGCACAGCAAAGATGACAGACAAGCACAGCCCCTTTGATGCAAGCCCCATCTAAAGCTGGCACAAGATGACTGCACCTCTAGTTACTTCTATGTATCAGGCCTTTTAGAAGCAGACTGACAGCTGTAATGCCTGTTAAGTTTAGGTTATGATCTGTTTTAGATAGTACTTATAAATATTTTATTGCCTACATTTAATAGTAATATTTTGTTTTCATTTTATAGTTTTAAGACATTGCACGGTTTTAACAGGAAAGTTCTTATGAGAATAGCTTGCAGCCCATTCACTTCCAGAGCTCGAATGGACTGTGCTATCATAGACACATCCAGGAACCTGTATCAGGAACAGAAGCAGTTGTATATGAAGTCCTGAGCAGTTTATTACCTTGTGACATAAACAGATGCTGCAAAGATCAATTAGCAGTTGCATGGCAGCTAATTCCATGGCATCCAAATGGTTTACAGAACTACACTGGTTAACTCTAAGAGCAAAGTGGCTGTTTACCAGGTATCTCATTCACTTAGCACTCTAAATCTTATACCTGAAATAAGGCAGACACTCTGGGAAAAGTAGTTGAGCATGTGTTATGATAGTCAATCGCAGAACACAAAAAAGACAAATTCAGTTATTTATTAACTCATTCTCCATTTTACTGCCACAATTACTTTAATATAGCTTCAGATAAACTACCCCCAGAGAAAAAAATCTTAGTATCTTAAAACAAGAAATGAGCAGAGCTTGGATACACTTCACCAACAAACACAGTAAACAAAAGCTCCTGCTTAGAACAAAATAAAGCAATGGATTATGTGCTCAGAGGGGAGCAGCGTGCACGTGCCTGTTCTAGAATCCCTTCATCACTTCTTAGTACCCAAACAGTCATGGGAAGTCGAACTTGTGCTACAGTAGTTTTACTCTCCAGCTCTGCATTCCAAACTGTCAGCCTGAGTTGGTTGTCCAAATTCCTCTGCCTCCCTTAACAGGTTCCTCTATCTGGGTCCCACTCTGCAGTCAATTTCCCTAGGCAAAGCATTGCCAGAGCTTTGCTATTGTCCACCTTGGCCCAGCCACGCTACAACACCTCCCTTCCTTCTATCAACATGAGTGTTCATTTCACTGCTCAGCAAGCCAGAACAACTAAGTGGTAAAGCTAACCTCTCCCTTCTCACTCATAAGGTTATGCAATGAGCTAAACCAAGAAATGGATCCAGCATAAAGGTACAGTCACCCAAACCACTAGTACATGCACGAGACTAGGACTACAAAATACATAGCAAAGGGAAGGGTTGTTCTTTTCAGTACCAGGCTGCACTCATGCCAATTAAAACAAGCAGCTCTGGAACCATAGCACAAGTGATGACACAGCTGAGACAGTTCAACGGCTTTTGCTAAGAAAGCTGACTTGCAGCCTTCTCCCCTTCCAGCTCCTGTGACTCCCTGGGAATAGGGCAAGGAAAGTTAAGTTGTCAGCTGCAAAGTCAGAGGTGCACTACTGTCAACATGAGGAAAACTTCCAGGCTTTTCTTAGCACTAGACGAAACTCATCAGTGCATCTTCCACTGATGTTTGATCTGACTCAAAACTAAAAATGCCTCAAAAAAAAGAGGCAGGGGGGGATGGGGGACGGGGAGGACGGACACACGACATGCACTAAGATCATTTCCTCACTTGTTCACGTAAGCACCACTATAGCCCAAGAAAGGTGACAGAGGAAAAGAACTGCAGTAGTAGTCATCCAACCTGGGTATCAAAACTGAATCCTGAAGACATATCTCTTTAGTTAATCTGCCAGCTGCCTCTGATGGGTAGACTCACTCCTTCCCACACAGTTCCACCTCCTTACTCAAAATGGCTCTTAGAATTTTCCGACCATACCTGCTATTTGTTTGGCTTTGTTTTTTAAATCACCTTTGTGATCTGAACTGGCTCTCTGAAGGATCAGACAAGTGTTGATGCTGACAGCTAAGAAGCAGAAGTTCATAGGTGAGACAAGGAGTGGTAACCAGGTCCACCCATTTTGGCAGCAGATAAACATTGGCTTAACTCAGCCATCTCACAGAACTGTATTTTTCTTGTTGTTGCTTCACAAGACAGGGTGATCAATCTGCCCACCACCCACGGAGATGAAGACCTACTCCCCCTTTGATATCTTGCTCTCACCGATCCGCCTAGGTCCAGTTTCCTCCCTTGAAAGTACTCCAGACCTTGATAAGCACTTCCCCGGGGCCAACTCAGCTGATTCGGCCACCAAGCAAAAAGTTAACCCAAAAAGTAGGTAGTTTTCTACTGCGTTAGCAGGTTGATTCAGCTCATGGTAGACTATCCAAGTCACCACAAGGTAAGGGGAACAAGACCCCCTCTTTTCATGTGTAATCAACTCTGTCAGCTTGGAAGCCCCAATACCAACTGAGCTGAAACAAGTTTCCTGCTTCTTTTACCTCCCTTTAGAAAACAAACAAAACCAAATCTTTAAATAGGCTAAGGATGGTCTCAAACAACTGACAAGTCTCAAATAACATAGATTTTAAAACCAACTCAGATTTAAAACAGGTAATTAAATAGTACAAATGTCACAAGATACATACCTCTAACCTGGCTTATGAGCCACTTACAGTTTTTTCTAGTAGTCTGTACAGCTTCTGGATGTTTCATAAGCCTTTTTCTTATCATAGGCCACAGCTCATTCCTTCTCCCTTTCCAACCACAGCATCTTTATGCAACTCAGCAAAGTGCAATATTACCCTTTCACAGGCCTAAGCATGAGACATTAACCTAAAGCAAAGATTTTTCTTAACCTCTTTTCAGGCAGTTATCTGTTAGTCACAACTCTGTCATCAAATGGAAAAATTTTATTTAAATTAATAGGAAGGACAAACTACAAAATTCCAAACTGCCAGTTATATAGCAAAGGGACTTCGCATACCAATTATAGCATGGACAAGAAGGGAAGAAAAATAACCTCCAAAATCCTTCACAATGACTACACAAGTTTGGGAAAAGTAATGTCATAAAAATGGCTTTTTAAGTCTTGTAAAGATGATTCAGCTTCAATACTTAAATAAATAAACATTGCTGTAAATTATTTACAACAGCATATCTGAAGCCAATGATTTAAGTTTTCCTTTCTACATAAAAATTCATGCAGACTTACGAACTCAAAGGAGCTGTTCAGCTTTATCACATTTCATTTAGTATGGCACTACACAAGTGCTAACTCTGCAGGTTTTAAAAATAAATAAATAAAAATTCTTTCCAAACAGAATTAAACTACATGAGTCTGTAAAAAACCTCTTCGTGTCCTGGATGATCACAAAAGACTTAGAAAACTGCCAACCATTTATAATAAACTGGTTTTAGTCAAGGTTGTGGGGTGGTGGGGTTTTTTTGTT
>JASVER010000019.1:3950864-4180338 GCA_030449065.1 Oceanodroma leucorhoa
GGGGTTAATTAAATGTTAGAATTAGTACAAGGGTGCACAGTAACAGTCTCATAAAACCATTTGTATGGGCATCTACTTACAGTTTGTTATTTCTAGTTAACTTCTAAGAGGGTAAGAAGATGTACTTACACAACACCTAATATCTGCTCTTTTAGGGATCAAAGTGTCATCAAAAGGGTCTCAAAGAAAGATATAAGTAGGACAGATCAGTACTCTGTTCTTCAGTATGAACAAGTTCTCAAACTATCATGGGATGTTAACAACAGCTCTAGTGGGACGAAAACCTGTTTAGTTAAGAAGTATTGTTACATACTCGTAGAAAATAAAGGCAAGAGGCTCTGGTCACACACATTGCTAGCTAATAACAGCTGCTGTTCCAGAACAAAGTGCACTGACACTAGAAACATTTCACAAGGAGGCCTGAAAAATAAAGTCAATCCAATTGCTTAATTTCAACATTTGAGAATCTCCTAGACAAGTGAAATGGTCGACTAGACAGCTTACTTYACTCTAGAGAGTAAGGAGAATTAGACCACCAAGCAATTATATTTTCTTTCATCATCTTCCCCTAATAAGAATAACTTCAAGATACTGTTGGTTTATAACCAGCAACTATCTGCAGAAATTGAAAGGCAAGTGAAAGTTCATTACGCAAGAAGCTCTGAGGGTTGCTGAACTAACACATTTAAGAAAAGCGGAAGATAGACCTGCTCATGGATGCAACAACACTGATCGTTAAGAGACATTTAGATGGGATACGACTGACAAGTTATGTTGGTGGCAAGAAATCTGAYCATTGCAAAAGTGGTATTTCAGGCATACTAAAGTTCAGTAGCATTCTCTGGTGGAATCTAGTAAACATACTCTAATATTCCCGTTTAATGTATATTAAATATTCTGGAAAAAAAAGTCCAGCTCTAGTCTTCACAGAAATCTCATGTACCATTCCCAGTTTATTCCCATGTGGTACACTGCTGATAATTAAAACATTTAAGCAGAAAAGAAGATTTCACCGTCATACAGAAAAACTTTTACGTAAAAAAAAATGACAGACTTTCAGTCACCAACTGTAAAACCAGGCAATACTTGTGTGCTAAGAGTGTTCACCCTGGCTCAGATCAAAGTCCATCTCCACTGGTGGCCAAAACCAGATGTGTAGGGAAGAGTGGATGAACACACCAACTCCTACCAGCAATCAAAATGACACAGACACTATCAACCACCAAGGCAAAGGTCTCAGAGCCCTAAGCAGAACGTACCACATATGCTTCTAAATGCATTTGCAAACTCCTATAATATTTTGGAAATATCCAGATCAAAAGATTTTTCCTGGTTAACTCTCACAGCAGTCAGTATTCCATAATACTTGTATTTTCTCTTAACAATATTAACTCCATGAAATTCCACAGCTACCGTCCCACTGATAAAATGTAAAAACCATGCAGATTTATGACAATGTTGTTTGAGTACTTGAAAGACAGCCATCCCATTTCAGGTCTCTCCTACAACAGAAAACTAACTAGATCTCAAACCACTTACGACTACATAGAAAAAACATATTTTTATATATATATACAATGTAACAACCATAATAGAATCAATCCCATGTTCATAAGGCTACCATGCCTGAAGTACCAGCAAAAGAAAGTCACTGAATGTCAATGACCAATGAAGCAAGCAATGCAAGGGGACAAGAGCTGTTGAGCAAAAAGCAGCCTTGCACAGTCAGTTTCTGTGGCTGTCATTTTAAGAGATTGAGATCATACTGAATTCCTGTGTTAAAGTAGACAAAAGTATGTGGAATCACAATTCAGAGAAGACACATGCAGGTGTCTTGTATGACTGCAGGGGTTTTTCATTGGGTTTGTTTATGGCTCACATAACCCACTTTGTTTTGTAGTGCTGAAAAGGAAGATGAGCTAAATGTTAACATCTGTCTTCAGCTGATGCTGTCTTACTTTTCTCCTACAGTTTGTTTACAACTAATTGCTGAGTCACCAGGCAGCTGATCCATTTCCAAAGACTCTAAATCAAGTCGCAGAGACAAATTTCTTGATCGCTATGAAAACTMCATGGCCTGCAAGGCCACTGGCGTATCTTCACTGGTTGGAATGCTGTGGCAGACCACCACTGGAACTGAAGAGGACAGACCGATCCACTCTTAATTTCCATCTGCAGAGCTGTCTGAGGAACAGCAGTAACACCTAAACCATCACAGTCATTTTGGCAACAAACAACTGTGCACAACATAAATGGGCTCTTCAGTACTAGCTATATTAGAATACTTAAAAAGCTCATAAGAGATTTAAATAAAAGCAAAACCAACTTACCACTATTGGCATATTTAATTAACTTCAAGAATTATTGTTGCAGTAGTTTTAATTAGCTTCCTGTAGCAACTCTGATTAAAAGCCACAGGAATTTAAAAAAACAAACTTGTGAGCTGTTTTCCGCTCTGTGTTTCCCTTCCTTATCTCACTCTTCCCATTTTTGGCTCTTAAGGAGCTGAAACAACTTCAGAAGTGACACACATCCATTCTATATCTCACATTTCAAGCAACTGAAATGCAAAAGTGCAGCACAGACCATTACACTGAGTATATTTCATTGTAAAAATTTAATCAGTATACGATCAATGTACCAAACCAATTGTTTGCTGCCGTCTCTACCACTTTAACGATTACAGTTTTTAGAGATGCACCAGAATTGGCCACCTGTTCTGAAGCACTATCATTCTGAACTCTGCACTACCATTTTGCATCACCCTGGGCAGAAAAACCTCTTCTTACTTCCCCTGAATCTGCTCAGGTAATCTCCTGTCCTCTGGTTTAATGAACTGTCACTCCCCTAAATACTCAAGAAAAATCAGAATTTTTGCTTATCATCTACAGCCTAATGCTTCCAACACAGTCATTATAGCTGTGATATATGTCTTAAGATTAATTCGTATTACAGCTGCTACTGCAGTAGTCTAAAAAAGCTTCCAGAGTTTAAATGTAGGTTTAAAAAAAGATAAAACCACATAGTAGTTACATCCAGTGTATTTAACAACCTCACATGTAATGCAACTGTAGTGTATAATTATAGTCTAGCAACAGATAATTTGGTTCATAGGTATGAAGTACAATTATGCAGATATGCTTAAATAGCATGTAAAATGACAGCTGTATCATGCAACTTATTAAAGGCGGCATTTATTCAGGTATGAGGAAAACAAGAAAGATGCACAACACACAGGCACAATGTTAGTCAACTATGTTAGTTACCTTGTCCTGACAACAGTTTGATGAAAGTATGCTACTTATATCCACACTAAGCTGAGGAAGCATAGAATATATTGGGAAAGGGGCTTCAAATAGCAGTTCCTATCAGCATATGGTTATGCCTGCAGCAATTGCAAGCATTATTATTTGTTACACAGCAGCCAGTGACAAATAGAATGGAGCAAGTTTTTAAAAAGTGGCAAGCAAATGGGTGAGGAAGGGAAGAGACCACAGAAGCAACCTGAAGCATCTGGGAAAGCAGTAGTCAAAAACAAACAAAAAAAGAAAGTAGTCTCTGTAGATTAGAAGGAAAAAGCCAGGGCTTTTAATTTTCCTGTGATAGAATGTCTTGACACTTTAACAGTTTGCTACAGCACCTCCAGCCGGGGCTGGAAAGGGCATCCTTGTGGCCTGAGCTGAAGATACTTCACAGCAGTAGTCTCGGCCTCACCACAAAACTGCGGGGTGGCATGTGGCACCTCTCAGGCCTCATTGCTGTGGGAATGCACATAAGGGGCACTATCCAGGTACAAGTTTTGCAGTGACAGCGCCTTCTTCCTCCCCCCTCCCCCGCTCAGATGCCGCAGCCAGGGGCGTGACACAGCCCGATCTGCCCCGCGGCCTGTCAGCCAGGCCCGGAGGCGGCTGTCAGGCTTCCAGGCCTGCTGCGCGGCCCAAGGCCGCCGGGCGCGGAGCTGCCGAGAGGCAGGCCGAGGCCCCGGGCGGGGCCCAGCGCAGAGGCGGGGGGAGCCGCCTCTTCGCGCAGAACCACCACGTCGACGACGCCAGCACTGCGGAAATGGGAGCGGGGAGCCGGGCCCCGCTCTCCGCTCCGCCCGCCCCCCGCTCCCGGGGCGGCCTCGCCTCCCCGCCCCCGCCGCTTACCTGTGTCCCCGATGATGATATACTTGAAGAGATAGGCGTAAGCCATGGCCGCCCCGTCCCCGGCTCTCCGGCTCTCGCTCGCTCCTTCCTGATGCGCGCGCTCTCCCCCCGCGCCCGCTGTCAGGGCTCGCGCTGCGGAGAGGTGGAAACGGTTAACGGCCACCGGGCGGCGGCCCGCTCCCGCCAGGCGCCTCCGCCGCCACCGCTCGCTCGCTCGCTCCTACCTCCGCCGGCGGGCTCGCTCGGTCGCTGCTGCCCTCCCGCCGCTCCCCGAGGCGCCGGGGAAGACAGACGCGGCGGCGGGAAGAGCGGGCGGCGAGAACAATAACAGGCGCCGAGCGGCCCCGGACCCCTCCGGCAACGTCACGCACCCACCTCCTCGCTCCGCCCCGCCCCCGACCCGGAAGTGCTGAGGCAGCCGCTGGCCCGGCGCGCGGGGGCGCGCGGCCGCCTCCCGCCTCCCGCCAGCGTGGGGGCGGGGTTCCGCCGCCCGCCCCGCCCCGCCCCTCCCCTCCCCGCCCCGTCGCGCGGTGGGGGCTGAGGGGAGGCCGCGGCTCGGAGCCGTTGGGCCTTTCGCCGCGGGGGAGGGGGAATGTCGCTCGGCCTCATCCCCCTCTCTCGGCCGCTCTGACGTGTGCCGGGGCCTGGGGCCGCTATTTTTCCTTCGCCTTGGTGGGAGGAATAAGTGGCATGGTGTTCCGACCCGGGAGGCCGGGGTCTCGTCAGAGCGGTGGCGTCTCCGCCGCGGTGACCCCCGAGCGGCTCTGTGGGGGTGGTGGCGGGCAGCAAGGTGCCTTGGGGGGAGAGGCTGGGGAAAGGAGAGTGGCGGCAGCCGGGCCTTTGTTAGGCGCTGCTGAGCTCCTGGTTTGCACCAGGGTCAGGGGTGCAGAAGTGTGAGGAAACACCTGGCAAAACCCCAGCGCAGGTGTTTCTGGCTGAGAGGATCCAGGGAAAAAAGCTTGATCTAAGGCTGCAAAGCCAGCGCTGAGCTAGAGAAGCCTTTAAGCATAAACACTAGTGAGCCATTCTGTACAAGTTTATTTTCATCACTTATCCAACTTGAGTTCTGGCTTGGAAAGGGTTTTTTACTTTCTGTTTCTGTCTTTCCTCATCAAACTGGAAGCAATGAGCCAGGAGGGTAGCCTAAGTTCACAGCTGCTGTTCAGGACTTTCTACTTAGAGCTCACATGGGACTGGTGAGTTGGAAGAAACTTCAAGGTCTTCCTTAGGCTAAGCTGCTTCACAGTGTGTCCCGTGTACCCAGACCTTTGGCCCTGGAGCAGTCAAAGGTAGCTTGGCTCGTGGGTCGGTTCCACACCAAGGCTACGTCAGATACCTGGTGATGGTAATGTGGTAGGGCTCTCCAGTCAGATGCTAAGGCTGATGATGCTTTGGGGTGCCCTTCAGCTCAGCAGTTTGTTGGCTGTGAATTGGAACTGTTGAAGAGCCATTGGCATTTTCTTCATATGAACTCACAGGTCTACCTTTCTGGCTGTACCAGTCTGGTAGCTTTTAACTTCATAAAGATTTTTATTTGTGGTGTGTCAGGTCAACAACTTGGACAACATTGACTTACACTGCTTCTAACAGGTGTGCGTCTAACTTGCTCGTAAAAACCTTCAATAAAGCTGATTGTGCCAAATCCTGTTTCCATATTTCATGACCTGAACCCCAAAATTAAGCTTATTTTTTTTATTGTCCTCTTCCCTGTGGACATGCAAAAAAAAATTTTGCTATAAAGAGAAAGGAGCTCCTTTATATATTATAAACATTATATCTACTGTTTCCATGTGAAAAATTCACATTTCCCATGTTCCCTTGTCAGTCATTTTTCTCCTCTTTTTTGTTTTTCTTCTCCATACTTCTCCCAGTTTCTCAACATTATTTGTAAAGTGTGGAGTCCAAAATAGCAGTTCTCATGTGTCTGTAACACCAGCCTCATCACCTCAAAACAAAGTCATATGAGTATCTCCAGACCTGCTCCTCTCTGAATGTGAATTTTTTTCTTTTTTTTTCAACAGCATCCAAATGTTATTTTTTATCCTAGATCCCTATTGTAGATGGTTACTATGCAAATGTATCTATACATTTGGCATGTCCTTACTAAGCACTGTTTTTCCCTTTGCTAAACTTCATTAATTTTGATCAGGGCCACTCGGTTTGTCAAATGTATTTGATTTTTTTTTTTATTCCATCTCAGCCATTTTGTTACCCAAATTGTTCATGAAAATATTGAATAGGTCTTGCCTGGACAGGACAGAGCGTTGGAAAGCAGCATGTGAAATTTTCTCCTAGTTTAAAAACCCTTTACACACAGAAGAAAGCCACTTCCCCATTATTTTGTGTACAAGAAGTGAAGTTTCGATAGAAATTTTTGTTAACAATTCCTATCCAGAATGAGTTTTCACAGAAAAACGGGGATTTGCCTTGTTTCCTGTGAAAGTTGGGCTTCCGCTTTTCTGTGTCCGTGTGCGTAGGGGTCTGCCTCCATGTGCCCTGTCCTGATAATGATCATGAAAACTGGCATCTGGATGGAGTAGAGTACCTTGGGTGAGGAAAAGCTGCAGTTGGGGTTGGCTGTTAAACCCAATCAAGAATTCACACTAAAACAGGTCTTCCTAAGTGCTCCCTCTACAGGTAAGACCTTCAGCTGGTGTTCACGCTGTTCACATGCATTTGTGTGACTTCAGCCACAGGAAGCAAAGCTGCAGGAAACCAGGCCGTAAGCAGATAAGATTTCATCCAGTACAAGTGAAGGTTGCTGCTAGTAGAGATGGGACAGCTCTGCCCCCACTAACCCACTCTTGGACCCTCCCTTGTTCTGGCACTATCAGAATCATCTGCTGAATTGGGCGACTGGAATGGCTAAGCTTTAATTTTTCCGTATTAGCTTTCAGGCAAGTCCATTCTTCTCCCGCAGCCACACAAACTATGCTTTTGTGTGCTTTGACATGCTTTTGTATGCTTTTGACGGCTTTGTCAGATGGATCCCACCTCTGTCCAGCAGTCCTCACTTCTCAAGGAGGATCCCATGGTTGTGAAGGCTAAAGCCCATTCTGTTACACCAGACAGGTATTGACTCAGTCTCCTCTCCTGCAGGACCCTCTCCCTTGCCTGTATTGGGAAATATGAAGGAGAACTGTGTGGGCTTCTGGGTTGTTCACCTTCTCCTCCAGAGCCCTGCAGTCACTCATGACATGCTGCAAGTCTCCGTTGGTACTATCAGGGATTCCTACATGGTTGAGCGGCAAAGGGTATTACTCTGAGGGCTGGTCAAGCCTTGACAATCATCTCAACATCCCAGGGTAATAAGTTCCAAGTGTATTTGATGGGGACAGACTTTTTAGCAGGGCCTGTAGCGATAGGACAAGGCTAATGGTTTTAAACTAAAAGAAGGTAGATGCAGACTAGATATAAGGAAGAAATTTTTTACGATGAGGGTGGTGAAACACTGGCACAGGTTGCCCAGAGAGGTGGTAGATGCCCCATCCCTGGAAACATTCAATGTGAGGTTGGATGGGGCTCTGAGCAACCTGATCTGGTTGAAGATGTCCCTGCTCACTGCAAGGTGACCTTTAAAGGTCCCTTCCAACCCAAACCATTCTGTGATTCTATGATTCTATGATTCTATGATTCTGTTTACCTCACTGACGGGATTTGGTCTCTTAGTTTCCAAATTATGTGATCTTCTAGACTTCAAGTTTGCCACAAGCAAAATTGGCCTGACGTGGTTGAATTAAATCTGATCAGAAAAAGGAATTTCCATTTTGTGAAAGTGCAGATTGCTGATGGGGAGAACATATAGACACTGCAGAATTTCCAGAATTTTCAGTGAAACACCACTGCTTAGCCATCTAACAGCCTGCTGATGTGACTGACAGTTCAGAGAGAAGGCTGCTTCTGCTCTGGCAGCCTGGTAAGACACAGGGGTAACCAACTTGCAGGTGACGCATGTGGCAGGGCTATGCCCCGCTGACTGGCTCGGTGGCTGCCCGGCTTGGGTCAGCAGCTGCACAGTGAACAGGTAGCCAGCCCTCCCTGGTTAGCCAAGAAGCTGGCGGTGCTGGAGAGGTTTTACAGGTGCACAGCTGTGGAGCATTTCAGTGATGCTGCTGTTGGGATGTTTAAGGGATCAGTGTTTGGTAGAGGCTTGCAAGGATAACATGCAAGAATTTGTTGCTTACGCTATCACATGGTAAATACAAGCTGATTTGCTGCTGGATAAGAGACTATACTCCTAAGTTATTGAGTGTTATCAGCTGTTCTGCAAATCTCAGATGCCTCCAACTAGAGATTAATGCAAAATTGGTTTTCCTTCAAGTTATGTTTAACATACATTTGTTTAAATGCTATTAAGAGGCATGTAGGTAAATAGGTATTGTATTGTTTTTGATTTTTACCTCTCACCTGTCTAAATTTCTGTTTTCCAGACAAATGAATATCTTCTTTTGTTAAGCATTAATATTTTAATAGAAAGCTACCACAGACTCAGTCTCACTTATTAAAAAAATTATTAGCCAGGAGATATAAAAGAAGCAGTGGTTATTCAATATTGAAACATAATGCTTGCAGAGAGTTGCTTTGCTTTTGTTTTTTTGTTAGTGTTCTCTTGAATAATACGTTATCTGTTAGTGATTTTATATAACACGTTATTTAGAAATATGACGAAACATTTCACTAAGATGACAGTATCAGGATTATATTCTGGCAAATTTGACACACCTGAGAAAACTAGAGTTTGCTCTTTTTTCTGTGTCACTCAGTTTTTCCCTAAACTTCCATCATTTATCACTGTGCAGACTCACTTGGGGTTTATAGCAAAGCCTTAGGCTTTGCAGGATCCTCACCACTTATAGTACTATTTAGGAAAGAGCCATGGAGGATCCAAAGCTCTAGATACTCTGCAGAGCAAAGCATTAGGCAGAATTTTTATGGAAACTAAAACACAAAAGCAGAAGCTTTAATTCTAATTTGCAACCACGCTTTAATTATAATTTGCATTGTACTATTATTTAACTGTTAAAAGTCAATCTCTACCTGCTCTTCAGTTTAGCGTAAAATTTTTAARTCATTCCTTTGTGCTGGTAAATTATTTATACAGATGCTGAGTAGAAAATTGTTTCAAGAAACATGTAGATGTGGCACTTTGGGACATGGTTTAGTGGACATAGTGGTGTTGGGTTGATGGTTGGAACTGATGATCTTAGAGGTCTTTTCTAACCCTAATGATTCTATGATTCTATGAGATGTGGAAACAGTTCTCGCTTGGCAGCCAGAGAGCTGCTGAAGATTGTGGTCTGTCTTGAATGGGCGATTTCATGCAAACTTCTTGTTTGCACAGAAAGAATGAAGCAAATTAGTCTTCTAATTCCCAGTCCTCCATCCTTTGGGCTTCATAATAGGATTCTCACTTGTGGAGCTAGAATATAGGCTTGTCTTCCACTGCTTTTTTAATCTGTGCCTTCAAGAAAGTGAGCATGGCTTAACATTTGAATGATGTAAACCTTTACACTCTGACTGCTAGGAATGTAATTCATGACATACAGGAGACACATTAGAATCTGTATTATTTTTTACGCCATTTAGGCCCAGAGTGTGGGAAGCAGCAGAGGCTGTACACACAGAGAACAATGGGAAGAGGTGCAGAGCAGCCGGTATCTGCTGGACTCTGGGAGGGGTGGTCTGGAGCGAAGAAATGAAAATGCTTAGACATTGCCACTCAGGTAGGAGGAGAGTGAGTGCAGGGAATAGAAAGAGTAGGGGTCTCTGGGCTGGGAGAGGTTGGGGATTGGAATGAGAGAGGATTTGGGCAATATGACAAGAAATACCTCCAGTGAAAACCAGGGGTTTTTGGGCCAAAGAGTTGAGAAATTGTAATTTTGGAGTGGAGAAATAGGAAACTGGAGACTGTGTTTCAGAGTAGAGTACCTAGAAATATGTGCCTGTGAGGGATGTGCAACTTGGGCTCTGAAGGTCCTAGTCCAGGCAGCTTTGGCTCGGATTTCAGGTAACAGCTGGAACATATGTGCAGAGGCTGTTTCCCCACCCTCTTCTGTAGCCTCTCTTTTGCTTTCAGAAATACGGCAATTTTACTAATGCCAATTTGTATACTTTTAAAAGACCCAGGCTAAGTTACGTTGTTGCTTTTGATCTGGTGAAAAAAGTTGGGAAATTAGTTTCTTTTTGAAAACCTTTATTTAGAATAGTGTAGTATTTAACTAACAGCCTTAGTTAAATGCTATTAGCTAAATGCTGAAAATAAAAGTTATGCATTCTGAAAGTCATCATATTTCTCCAATCACTATAGTTACTGAATGTTTTATTCCAGATCAACTACGTTGATAAATAATTTTTGGGAATGAAAAATTCAGTTTTAATAGCATTTTTTCTTTTCAAAACATAATCCTGAGACTACATTTTCAATCCAGTGCAGCAAAAAGTAAAAGTATAGTTCTTCAGCTTCCCAGCTGTATTCATATTTTACGTTTTTGCATCCGTGGAAATATTTACATGGCCTCTGCTTTATCCCTGTTTATTTACTAATGATCTTTGCCACTGTTATCATTGCACCCCGTTTTTCCTTGCAAATAACCTTGTTTTTCACTGCCTTGACATAAAAATAAAGTTTGATAAAACAGCCCATGATAAATTTTAATACACTTTTCCCATAAAAACAGGGAAAACAAAAGGATCCTTGAAATAACCTTGAAATGGCTAACAAACCAACTGAAAAGATATGTTGATGGGTTTTTTTTATTCTCAGGAGCATTAGAAAATGTGTGCTTGTGTAACAAGAATCACAAAAGCATGGAGTATTAGTGCTACACAGACCATGTCAGAGATCCATGCAGAAGTCGACTTAAACTGGCATCAAAGCAGATTTTCAAGTTTTTTTTACTTTAGAGGCAGAATTTTTCTTAGTTTTCTTTAGAGCTTTTTTWAAAATTGTTTTAGCAATGGTTTGATGAAGAGAAAATGGAATGTAAATAAAGTTACTGCACAGGCTCACAGGAAGTGAAAATTGTGAAAAATTCCTGTTTACTTATAGCAAGAAGTGAGACAACTTTAAGGAAACCATTTTGCTTAAAAAGAATAGGAGTAGGCAAGCCTGGTCACATTTTTTTCAAATTGAAAAAATTTCTGAAAGGTCTGAAAGGGTTAAAAAGAAGCTTTTTTTTAAAAAAAATACCCCTTATTTTTTTCAATTATTTTTCTTTTTCTCTTCCAATAGTAATTATTTTTTTCTTTTTCAGACACCTCCATTGATGTCTTTTGGTGGCTGTAGAAAGTAAGGAACTGTCTAAGACTCTGGAAGTCAGCAGAGTTGCTGAAAGATTTGAGCTGAGGAAATCTTAGGGTCAGCATCGCAGAAATTATCTTTTTCCACCAAGATATTAGCAGATAAGCTACCCTACATTTTTGTCTAAAAGGTATAATAGCAATGTCTGGTAATTCTAACGAAAATGCTTGTAGCTAAACCATAGCTAAAATGATGTTAAAAGGTGCAATAGTTCAATCGTTTCTATTGAAATTATTTAAAATTTCTATTAAATTCCTATTGAAATTATTTAAAATTTAACAAACCAAAATAGTACAAAACTAGAGGTTTACTTCTCTTTTAAGTACTTCATTGTGCATTCCACTGGATAAGCTTCATCTTAAGTATTTTAAATTAGAAGATGTTTAACAAAGTAAAGGCTCCTTTCATATTCAGCCATTGTTGATGTAGAGGGCAGCACATGCTTCTGCATGTATTTTCCTTCATTTCATTGCATCATTTTCAGAACCCCAGCCTTTTTAAGGTTATTTCAGCACAGTTTCCCTCACTTGCAGGCTGTGAAGGTCACACCGAAACTGTTATTGGCCACATGAGCTGTGCCATTGTAGCCTTACATTGTAAGCTAGGGAGTCTTTAATTCCACAGGTCAGAAGGTGGGCAAGTGTTAATTTTTTTCTCTTCTTTAAGATTCCTGTATCACTAGCTGTCGGCCATTCGTACATTGGCTGAGAAACGTAAACAGTTCATTCAAAAGAATGAATTGTAATGGGGCAATACCCCCCTGCCCCATCAACTTGCATTCATTTCAGTTGGAAAATTATTAGGTGTTCAATTTCTACATGTTTATTGAGAATATCTTGTTATTCTGATCATGAGATGCCAATTAGTACAAAATTTTGGATGTCTAGGATTCTGCCTCATGTTTTATGGCAATAACAGTAGGAGGAAAGTAATTCTTCTGGCTCCAAGGTCCAGTTTATTTTTCATCAGATTTCTCTTTGATGGAGAGTATTTTCCTTCATAGTTCTATAGTTTAGTTCTATACCACTTAAAAAAAGGGATTTTTCAATTCTTTATTTCTAGTCCACAAATAGAAAGAAGGGTTGTATTGCATCTTGACTTAAGGAAGCTCTTGTCTGCTAAAACTTAAATTCAGGTGATATCACTAGCTACTGTAATCCCATCCTTTTTAACAGTGAAGCTTGTTTAATTGTCACAACCTTCATGTCATCTTAGTTACTTAGCATAGAAAATGCTTGCAGTATGTGGCAGTGCCAAGCCCTCATCACCATAAGGCTTGCCCTGTGGTATGTTGACAGTCCTCTCCTCCAAGGCCTATTCCTAATTAGCGTTTTTTTTTCCTGCTGTGTTTCTCAGTCCTATTTGTCTTCTCTTCAGAATGACTTTCATTTATTTTATGTGGTCAAAAAATTGACAAAATGGCCTTCTAGGTAACAATTTCAGTCATGGTATTTTCTTCCCATGTTTTCAAAAGGTAAGATGACCAGTCTCTTTGCAGAACTCCTTGGTGCTGTAGGAAAAAAATACACAGTATATAGTACTCCCTAGTATGAGCACACAGTGGTTCACAAACTATGAAAAGTAATGTAGTGTTTCAGAAATAAAAAACAAATTTTCTCCTTTTAGGAAATCATCAGCTGTATAACAACTGGCCAAGGCCATATAACAACAGACTCAGCATGCTAACTTATAGAATAGAATCATAGAATTATTCAGGTTGGAAAAGACCTTTAAGATCAAGTCCAACCGTAATGGACTGTGGGGACTGGGAGCCTACTCCTAGTACTACTTCTAGTAGTTTTCTTTGACAGAGGCAATGGAGGAGCATACAGGGAAGAGTCTGAATGAATTTTTCCATGAGCAACAGTAATGTGGAAATTTTCCATAGTTCTTGCCATGCACATGAACCTGGCTGCATGATGGGGAAAAGCAGAGCTGTCCCTGACACAAAGAGTGACCAGGAGCATACCAGATAAATTCTTTTCGCATTAGCAGTCAGGCCATAGCCATCCTCTCATCCTCACCGTTATGTACACTTTGTGAAACATAGACTTAATCAGTCTTTACCTACTCAGTAAATGTGGCGATCCCATGGTGCATCAGACTTACTATGCTGAAGATATGCAATAGAATTCTGCCATGTATTGGGAATGCAACTTGTCTTGGCACAGAAAGAAACGAAACAGCCAACCTTCCCAGAAAGGTATGGCAGCACTAAACTATTTCATGTGAGTTAGACTAACTAGAGATCAAAATATTTGTATCCTGATGACTCAAAGCAAGGTATTAAAACAGTTCCCTCAGATGACAGCAATGTATAATTCCTCTAGTATCATGTCAGTTGAAGCAAAGAGAAAACACAGAGAAAAGCTTATGACAATTGTAATATTTATATCCCATAAAAATGGAGGAAATAGTGCAATATCCAGTTTAACTAGTACAACGTCATGTATAAAAGAAAAACAACTGTTTTGGAAAAAATATGTTGATTACAGTAGACATTGAAAGGAAGAAGAGAAGGCAAAGAAAAGGAAAAGAACAATTGTACAAATGGACTGGTTTCCAAAACAAAGGGGCCATACGGAGATTCATAGGCTTGTTAACATTTCCCAGTAAATTAATCCCTAATTTGTCTGAATTAAGCCTGCTTCTCTTTCCACTTTTACTGGAAAGAAAAATTGTAATTGGGACTTTTTGGGGCATGAGCTGGATGGGTTTGCTGAACATTCCACCCACCCTGTGGCTCATTCTTTCAGGTTTCATGATAATAAGTTGAATTTTCTGCCAGTAATTTGGATTTAAATTATCAAAAAAATACTGAAGATTTCATTGTATTTTCTTACATGAAAATTTTGCTGTAATGACAACAGGCATATTTATTTTGTTTTAAGTAAGTCAATTTGGAACATGGAATTGTCCCATTGTTTGGAATAGTTCAGTAGTTCAGCTTTACGAGTGCTAAGTTTACGAGTGTCTCTTAAAACATGCAAACGTTTTATCCTACACCTCAGATAAAGATCAAGTAGGTTTAAATACCATAGTTGCAGTAAGCAGATGTTTGACCTTATGTTCTGAAGTGAGTAAATTCCATGCATTTTTGTATATGTAAGTTGGGCTCTGCCTTTTCCACCAAAGAGAATTACAGAGGTCTAACTGATGGTTAGTAATGCATGTGATCTAGCTGAGTTTTAGAGAAAATTAGTCTGGAACTGAGAAACCAACCAGTAAGAAATAGAACTTTGTTGAGCCTTATTTTAAAGTAATTACCTCGGTCAGAATTGAAATTCTGTTAATTCTGTCGATTGAATGGGAAAAAATGAAATTACAAATTTGACTTTCATGAGTGCAGTTCGGTGAGGGGAAAAATACATTACTTATTATACGTTTATTTATAACAAATTAATATGATTAGTATCATATTTGATAAACAGAAATTATGTAAGTCCAAAGAAAGCTGTGACACAGTGTATATGCTGGTTTATATTTAAGGTAAATGTAAAACAAAATTATGTACTAGAGAGGATTCAAAGCACTTTTGACTAAGGTGCTGCCACAGAATGGGAGACATAGAAGATGTGCCTCTGTGGCATTAAAACACTTTGGAAATGTACATGTTGGGTATTGGGAATAGATGGGAATAATAACACTATGTCAGAAGTTTAGTATCTTTAAAATTGACACAAAGAGAGATACACTCATCGTTCCTCAAACCTACTTCAAATTATATGCATGAAGCACTAGATGTTATTGTTAAAACAGCAACCATGATTTCCAAGAAATAAATACAGCTGTCTGCAGTAGAGGATCCCTGACATAATTTTGTCATGTGTATTATCTTCTTTATTTATGAGAAAATATTTTCTTTTGTCAGAAAAATATATGCATTCCTTACTCTGCTCTTTTGAAAATACCAAGTTAACTGTATCTGATATTTCTTTGTTTCTTGTCTCTAATTTTCAATACTATTTAAGAACAAGCATTTTCAGTATTACACTAATACTTCCTACAAACTGTTGCCTCTTCATGGAGGAAATAGTAGGTGATGCAATAAAGATAAACTTAACATCATGGAGAATACATTGCAGAAAACAAGCAGCACATTGTAAATGAAAAGCCTTAAAAAATAACCAAGGAGCATCAGCCCGAGGACTTCAGATTTCAATTACAGCTGATGAACTTGGCTCAGAGTGTATTTAGCATGTCTTGAACTTAGACTACTGACTAAGAATCTGAATCTATTAAAGTAAATCAGGTAAGCCCCTGGCATTAGTATCCCCCAGATACTGAAACAAGACCAGATTTTAGACTTGAGTTGAACAGTTTAAATTCTTTGTCAAACAGTAATGGTCTTTGCATCTGACAATGACTAGGGGACCATTGCTGAAAGGAGGGCAGTACAAGGGCAAACATAATCCGTCATCAGAGAAGGCTACCTTGTGGAAGCGTTGGAGAGGAGGAGAAATGAGCACTCCAGAGCCCTCTTCCAATGGTGGAACAAGGTCAGTAAGAGTTTCTCAGTCCTTTTTCCTCAAGACAGAGTTGTGGAAGGGCAATGGAAGTTTGGTACAGTATCTTTGTTATGGTTGAAAAGTGCAGAATAAGAAGGGAAGGAGACCTTAAGAATCATTTAAGTTCATAAGAAATTGCAAACCTAAGAAGCCTTTTTCTAGAGAGTTGCTAGTAACCACAGGAAAGAGAAGCTACTGGAATCAGAGTGTGATGGTCCATTCTAGTAGAGTCTAAGTAGGAGGCTTTGCCAAGATTTGAAGTATGGAAAAGATGCTTCACTGAATAATTTAGCTCCTTTAACTGCATGGGCTGTGGTGGCAGGCAAACATTTCCTAGAGCTGCAGTTACTCCAGGAAGGTTAAGAATAGGCTGTGGAGTAGTTTACATGATAGCAGCCTGTCCTGGTTTCAGCTGGGATAGAGTTAATTTTCTTCTTAGTAGTAGGTATAGCGCTGTGTTTTGGGTTTAGTATGAGAAGAATGTTGATAAAACCCTGATGTTTTAGTTGTTGCTAAGTAGTGTTTACACTAGTCAAGGACTTTGCCGCTTCCCATGCTCTGCCAGGTGCACAAGAAGCTGGGAGGGAGCATAGCCAGGACAGCTGACCCAACTGGCCAATGGGGTATTCCATACCATATGACGTCATGCTCAGCATATAAAGCTGGGGGAAGGAGAAGGAAGGGGGGACGTTCAGAGTGATGGCGTTTCTCTTCCCAAGTAACCATTACGCACGATGGAGCCCTGCTGTCCTGGAGATGGCTGAACACCTGCCTGCCCATGGGAAGCAGTGAATGAATTCCTTGGTTTGCTTTGCTTGCGTGCGCGGCTTTTGCTTTACCTGTTAAACTGTTTTTATCTCAACCCGCAAGTTTTCTCACTTTTACTCTTCCAATTCTCTCCCCCATCCCATTGTGGGGGGAGTGAGCGAGCGGCTATGTGGTGCTTATTTGCCAGCTAGTTAAACCATGACACAGCCTCCATTGAGAAACAAAGGAAAGAAACCACTTAAAATTTACTAATAGCTTATTTTTTAACTGGGCTGAATTTGCCCTTGAAATCTCACAGATCCCAAAGGTTTAAACGTCATCTGTAATCTCGTGACAGAACCACAGATTCTAAATTTTGGAACAGTCAACCATTTAGAGCAGCATAACACCTCCCCGAAGATGCATTTTGGCTCATGTACTTTTCCTGGCATGTTAAATCATACTGGAGCTTTAAAAGAGGAATTACTGAGAGTTTAAATAGCAAGAAACCTATCTGTGAACATCAAGGGGAAAAAAAACCAGGCTTGGCTTTGCATATACTAAACAGTGATGTCTGTCTCACAACTAACAGCTTGTTCTAGGTATTGTTTGTTCAATTTGCAGTGTCTTCTATTTTCAGTTAAATCATTTAAAAAATTGTGTGTATAGAAGCACACATATACTCTCACAGTTGTACTGCCAGGAATTTTAATTAAAGAGATGAGAAATAGACACTTTAGATTTATATAACTAACTCAAGGCTAAGCAGTGCAACTCCAACTTCCTTGAGGAAGCCTAAATGTTTGAGATAATTGTATGTATGAATAATAGCTACATAAAATCTTTCCAGGCTTTGCTTCTGTAAATAGCAGCTATAGTAACCCCTGTAGTTTAGTCTTCACTGAAATTTATTCCTGCTTTACTGTAGTGATTTCATTACCAATGAAAGTGATCCGAATAACATGATTGGCTTTTAAAATCTAAATGCACTGCAGTTGTTTCCCACAGGCTACCATTTCAGTCTTTGGATGCTCTTACTAACTGCAGAAAGAAATTCTGAGATAACCATTAAAACCTCCACAACACTACTACAGTTAAATAACTATGGTGATTTGATACTTCAGAACATAGAGCTTCTTTCCCCAAACCGTGATTTACGGTTAACCATTGTATTCAGCATTGTTAATATCTCAGATATTAAATCTTAAAACTGAAACTATTGATGTTTAATTTAATACAGTATTGATTTTCATTGTTTCCATGGGCCAACACTGACTGCTGACCACTAATTTTAAGGGCCGTATGTTTGTGTCCTCCTCCTCAAATCCACAGAAATTATCAAGGTTACCTTGGTGCAGTTCCCTCAATAAATACAAAGATTGATATGCATTTCAGAACAATGGCATTTAATCTTCAGTTCAGGTTAATTTAATTTAATCATACATGTTGACAGTTATTCTGAAGTACACTGTTTTGACATTGCTTTTTTTCTAGGTATTGGAGAGTTTGCTTTGACTCATTTGGAAGAAACCTTGAGGAAGGTCAGCAGTCATGGCTGAAACATCACTTTCTTGAGTGACTGTCAAACAATTTAGGCTAGCATAGGCTACTGAAGTCAGTGTTTCTTTTGCAATCTTCTGTGTTAATTGAGAGGACTACAAAATTTACTTTTATTATACACAAAGAAGTTTCAAAGTCACTTTTACCATCTCCCAAGTCACATCTTCCTGATTAAATAATGTAGAAACAACAAAGCAGCTTATTACTGCCAGCTTCTCTCTCTTCAAAACTTCACTTAAAAGTGGAAGTAGGATATTTTTAGGATGAAGAGTTTAAATTTACTTAGGCCATATCATGGAAAGTTGGCTTAAGAACTGGGACATCAGCTTGTGACTTGAATTTACTGCTCTACCACAGGTTTGCAGTTGCCTTGGTAAAATTATGGTTAGCACTTTCTTGCATTACTCAAGTATTATCAGGATAATAAAGACTGAAGAGCTCAGATATCACAGTAATGGGGGCAATGCAAGCATGTTAGATATGTTGTCAACTGAAACTAGGTAACTCGGTTATAACTTCCATAACCAATTGTGCATGCAGAAGCCATCATCATCTACTGTGATTCCCTAGCTGGAATGACCAAGTCTCTTTATATTTGGGCCAGCTTAGCAATGGTACTTTGACTGTGGTTAGGTGACTCAAGATCATTTAGATCTTCAGTAAGACGTCTTACTGTACTGTTGTAGAATGCTATCCCAGAGATAGATGTATCTTATGTTACTTATTTTTATAAACATTCTCAGAGATTGGGATTGTCTATACAAATATTCTCTCTATATGGGATACAGCTATATTAGCAACTCTTTTCTGAATTTACTGTGAAATGTAACCAGAAACTCTGTAACGGAACTGAATTCAGTCTTTCACTTAAACAGTGATTAAGCTTATCCTCTCTAAAATTTTATCACTCTTGTAATAGGTAATGAATTCCTAATAACTTAGAAGTAATTGCTAACTATTTGGAGTTATTAAATGTATTTTCACCAAGAAATTTAGCGCACTGTGCCAGCTTTTTATCTAGAAATAACATCTGTGCAAAGTAATTCTTTGGGGCTAGTTGTTCTGTAATTGAGCATTTCTTCTTCATTACTGGCTCAGATTAGCAACCTTCATCAGGAAAGAAAAAAATCAAGAATTGTTTGCTTCCAAAGCACACTATTTGGAGTCATATATTTTTATTAATATATGTATTATAAAAGAGCTAAGATTTACTAAAGTGATTTTAGATACTTCAGAAAAAAACCCACTCAATTAAGTTTATGTATAATCTAAATTCTGTAGGAGGGTACTCAGCCATAATCAACTCAACCAGTATGTCAATTGTTTGTCATACCATGTTTTAAACTCTTTGTGTGACCAAATGTCTTGTAATGAAAGAAGTTAGCAAAATCTAGGTCTTTCTTCTGGGTAGTGAAATGTTTCCTCATGCAGAAGACTTTAAATCAGGCAAATGTTTTTTTCTGTCAAGAGATTAGTGACATCTAACCGAGGTGATACCTTCCCATCTCTTTGCCTATCTCCTTACTGCAAAACAGAACTACCACTTTTTGTAATTTGTTTAGGTTCTGGTCATTTTCTCACAATCAAAAACAATCTGGAGAAAGCATTTGTCTCTTCAGCAGACAAATATCTTTTCCCCTTTTAACCTCTAAGTTGACTGACTCTGCACTGAGTAGAACTGAAGGCATAGGTTAAGGAGCTGCCATCACTGTAACTCCTGAAGAAATTTGTGTTGCAGAAGGTTACAATGTTTGCCAGTTGCAGCCTAATTCAAAGTCAGAAAGTCCAGCTTTCATGAAAGTAATTATTTCTTTTAGCCATAGTCAGTGGTCCATTGCCAATTACCGGGTTTACCTTCTAAAATTTGGTACAAGTCAGCACCTAGGGATGGAGTAGCTGCAACTTGTAGACAAGTTAGTTGATTTAAAATTCTTTGAAATTTCCCAGTACCGGTAACTCTTTTGATAGTATATATCCTTTCTGTCTCTCCCTTCTTTCCTCTAGTGTTTTTGTATGTATTGGTACTTGAAAAAAGTTTCAAATGTACTTCTGAAAGCAGATGAGGAAGTTTAACAACTTGCATCAATACTATGCCAATGAACCTCAAATCCCTTACAGGTGGATGAATTTCAGGCCAGTTTTAATCAAGCAAAGAGATTTCTTTGAAGGCTCACCAACTTCAAGTATTTGAAGTTCTTATGATAACTGCAACATTTTTCTTACACTCACCACATATAGTCTTCAGTAGTGATATGACAACAATAAGGCTATTCCACATTTGGAATACATATCTCACCTTGAAGATATACATGATTTTTTTATCCACTGTTACAAGCTTCATGTATATTTGCTCAATTAAATAGGATTTTTGTGCCTACAGAAGACTGTGCTTTGTTCAACTGCTAACCCTTAATGGTGGGCTTTTTCTTGCTCTATGGGTGAGTAGCAAGATTTACCTGCTGAAAGGCCTGGACTTGAGAGATCTGTTGCATACCAGTATGTTTTCCTCCAGTTTCTCAGAGCCTGATTTTGGTATACTTTATAATTCTTTTTTGTTTTCCTTGATTATTTGGTGTATTACGTAAGACATTAGTAAGTCTTCTCTACAGGTTACTGGTGATATCTCTTAATATACAAATGCAGACTAGGGATCCAGTCTAAGCCTTCAAAGATGTTTGAATACTCTTCTTTGAGTATTTTGTATGCTATTTTCCTGTACATCTCCGATAAGTGGCTTACTGCTAATTCAAAGCAGCTGTTCTCTATGTTGGCTAATCCAAGGCACAAATTCTTTCCTTTTAGAGATAGATTCCACCTATACATGCTGAGTGTCCACTGCAATTTCATATCCGTAAACTTACCAGCAGTCTTATATTTTTAAAATAACACTGATATAATTCTTTACAATACTTAGGTTAGTATGTTTTATTTTCTCTTTTGAGTCACTGAGCAGTAGTGTTCCTCCAAAATAAGGCTGTTAAATTTTCAATAACCAGGTCCATGAGTCCAACATGCCACATTAGGGACTTTCTCTGGAGAGACAATTAATTCTCTTTCCTTTTCAGTCTGCCTAAATTATAGGAATGTAATGATGTCCACAAGTGCCAGCCTGATGAAGAACATATTCCACACTCTTAGTGAGGTCAATTTTGATACCACTCTAGTGAACTGCAGCCATATTACATACTATACTGTACTGCACTATGTTTATAATTTCAGGAATATTGCAGCTATTGATCAAGTGCCCAGTCGTGTTGGGGACAATTAATGACTAACTCAGTAGCCTTTGTGCTTAATTAAAATAAGATTTCTCTCCATAGTTTCTAATATATTTATGTCCACTGACAGTCAGGCACACTGTTTCCTTACTCTCCAAAACTTTCTAGACATATCCATAGAAAATCATCTGCCCATGGGCTCCAATGTCCCACAAAACCTCATCTTTTACTCTTCTCTTTCCAACTAAATTTGTAATTGTAATTTATTCACAGTATTTTAGGTGCCAGTGTTTTCTGCTTTGTGTCTGTTCACTTGTTATTCTTCTTCATGGCATTTTGGATGATACTACTCTGTAATCCTGTATCTCAGCCACCGGTCCCAAGTACTACCTTTCACAGAATTAACACTCCCTTTTTTCAATTATCCTGGATACCCTGGATAATTATGATTATGATAAACTTCCATTATGATAAACCAAACCGGTTAAAGCTGACTTATCTTTCCGTTTACAGGGAGCTGTGATTTTACACTGTTTTATTTTAATTGTTCTGGGTTTGGCCGCTGGCGGTTAACAGATTTTTCACTGGCACATAGTTTCCTTTATGCTTTCTTGGAACAGTATGTCAATTTTAGTTTTTTACTATAGTGATTCTCCCTTCTTTTTTTTCCTTGTTGAAGTTCATTTCCATTTTTCTAGCTCTTCTTCTGTAAGTAATTTAATATTTGATTCTCTGAGAATGGATTTTTTCTGTAATTCTATGCCATTCCCCCCCAAATAATACTCAAAGACTTCTCTGAAATATCCTTTCTTTAGCTGATGTAAGAGTCTTCCTATCCCAATGCAAAAATATTTCAACTAATCATTAGTTGTGAGTAACTAAATCTTCCACGGTAACTTCTCCTAGAGCAATCTGCATCAGGTAAATGAGACTTTTAATAGTTCAGCTTTTCCTGTCAGGCCAGTTAAATGTTACAAGAGGCAATTTTAAAACTAGAGATCTATCAACTTGAGGCATTTAAAAACCCTCCTACCATAGCTTGCATGGGTACCTGTCTTGCCTGTCGAGTTTCCAAAAAACAAACAAAGCTGACTGCTGCAATCCTTGTGATTACTCCCTTTTACCTCTTTCTTTGAGTTCCAATCCTGAACTAAATAGAATGTTTATAATTTGGCTTTCCCTTAGAAGTCCTGTGGCTATCCCACTAATCTCTTACAACATAGAACTTCTGAAATATAATTGAATATTGGTCTTTCAAAAAATCTTGCTCTGCACCAGTCAGCACTTCACACTGAGCCTACTGGCTTAGAAACGTGTTCCAAAGCCAGAGATCTAGAGGGACTCAGCCCCAAAGGGCCAAATTAAGGACCAATAGCTTGCTGAAATTGTAGTTCAGACATTGAAAATATAAATTAATTAGAAATTGCTCTCCAAATGGCATCCTCCTTTTCCTGCTTGCTATAATTCCATGTACTATAAAGGCCACGCTTAAAAGGGAAGGACTGAATCAGGCTTTGTGCTAATTTCTGGAAAGACACCCAAGATTACCCGAGTTATGTGGGGCAAAGTGACAGCAACAGTGACATCTGCAGAGCTAGTACTGTCACTATCAGCAACACAAATGTGTTCTTGCATCTTTTATGAGTTTAATTCAGCAGAGGATAGAATGGATCTTTTGACAAATTCTGTGCTACAATTACAAGTCTGTTGCTCAAAGAAAAGACTGTTTCTCAACTGAGAAATCAGAGACTTTGGTCATCTGTAGGCTGAACTGCTACAGTAATTTAACACAGAAGCAAGGAACATATAATCCAATTATGGGGAGTAATATCTAAATCACTCCTATTCCTTTTTTAATGGTTTGCTTTGGAATCCATTAGGACAAAAGGATCTTTATGTATGTAAAATATTAATAAAGTGAAAAAACTGAAGTGATAGTGATCATACTTAGTTGTAAGTGAACAAAGTGCATTCATTTATGTTCCCTGTAAGTTCTGTCATTCTTGTCCAGAATATGTTGTCATGGTATCCAATACAGCCATCTCAAAAAAGTAGTAATAACAAATGATGGTGGTTAGGGATATGTAGCAGATTGCTTTTCCAGTTTGATACTTACTGTGAGGTTGAATAGGCAAAGACAAGGGTCTGTTTCAGATGGAGAGGTAACAATATTCTGAGGCTAAACTCTGGAAAAGTAGGACCTAATTATGCTGAAAATACATGAAGTAGAACAAATGTTAGAGGGGATTTGGAGGTTTGGGTTTTTATTTTTTTTTTGAGACATGAATAGGCCTTAACTTATTATTAAAAAAAGCTTGGATCTCAGCTCCTATAAACCAGGTTAACATCTTCGAATTAATAACAGTTATGTAGCCAGATTATACAAGTCAAGATTTTGAGCCCTTCTTAATTAAGAAGGCCTTCAAATAAGACCTTGGTTGTGTTTGAGGTCAAAAAAACCCTTTGCAGCCTGTGGCCAGAAACAGGTTGCTGTCCCAAGTTTACCAACATGCAAAAGTATACTGATTTAATTTCAAATGTTATATTAAATTGGGTTAGTTAAGACTGTGATTAAGGAAATGTTTATCAGAGTCTCCCAGTCTTTTCCTGGCCTGAGACTCAGGACCAAATATTCTGGCCAATATTAAGGGCATAGAATTACTTTCATATGAATTACATGAATGGAGAGATTAGTTGTCTCGAAAGAATTATTTTTCTATCCCAGACCTTTAGAAATGTTTTCTAAGGGTGCTGGAAAATCAGTGGCTAGTCCAAAAGCAAGACAAAGGAACAGTTATAAATATCCCTCTCCTTCCAAATCCTGTAGAAAAGATGGCAAGATTAACATATATGTGGCTGCATAATTTTTTTCTGCTGTCAGTCACCCTTAATCTCTCCCTATCTTAGGGAGGCAGGAAGACACAAGGATTTGAAGGGCCAATTCAGAGGGCAGGATGGCAATCCATTTTGCTTAACTGTAAGACTGTAACTGTGAATGGAAAGAACATTCAAAAAATCTGCATATCACAATCTTAATGTCATGAAAATAGCAACCACGCCCCTGCCCAACTAAGCCTTCCGTTGCTGTTTTCATAAAAAAGATTATCTCAGCCTTGTAAATAGAAATGTTTAGCTGTTGTTACTCCAATAACAAACTCAGTTTATCATAGTTCTTCCTTGAAGCTATGCTAATTTACATCAAAATCTTCCCCAAATCATCTAACATTTTTCCCTGTCTTGTTTTAGCCATCAGCCCTTCTAAGTTCCCTCTCTAGTCAATGGAAAAAGACAGACATCTTCAGAAAGCAATTCAGAGAGCTCCTTCAGATAGCAGTTTGACCTGTCTTGCTCCATGAACTTCATACAGAGCCACGATTTTTACTTTGGACAGTATGAAATCAACCTCTTTGTGTTCAGGGCTTTATTTTAGCAGGTAATAAGCAAGTGATGAATCTGTGGTACTATCCATTAAAAGCTGAAAGTTTCAATTTTCTAAAACTTCTCTTGTAAATCTTCAGTGAGGGATTGTGGTACAGGAGAGAGGAAAAAACCAAGTCATATACACATAAATAGACAACATGTCTCCCACGATATCCACAATCATAACTCTGAACATAATCCTTGCCAACAAACAACGTCCGCCTGTGAAAGGCATTTTAGAATTTCTGAAGTGTTCAGTAAATGGTCAATTCATAAAAGAACAATGTGACAGATTTTGTCCATGTACCCTAGATAAAAAAGGAACAACAGCTACTTAAAATGTTTTGCATTTATCATCTTTAGGAAAAAAAAAGTACTTGGAATCACTGTCCAATAAGTATCCCAAGGGATACTTATTCTGTGTCCAGTATGACCCTAATTATAATGATAATATAATGAAGAAATGTTCCCTCTCTTCCTGTAGCTGCACAGTGGCAACCTGCAGAAAATTGCCTTCAGCTGTAGATATATGAATATACGTTTTCTAACAGTGAACTGTGTTCTTGTAATAGCACATGTTTTTTTAAGGGTTCCTTTCATGAACTGCGATTAAGAAAGGAGAATCTGCCATGCTATTAAGAAAGTATCAAGTAGCCCAAAGTCAAAACCAGATGCCAGCTTAATTTAATATAACTGAAAAAAAAGCTAAACCCAAAAGGGCACTGGCATTGATAATAGTGTGAATTATAGACAGTTGTGACCTTATTCCAAAGTAAAGTACATAGCAAGCTTGCATAATCTGGTACATTAGTTGCAAGTCTACTTATTGGTCAATATCTGAGGATATCTTTTTCTCCTTCTGGTTATTTGCATTTTAGCAAGGAATATAAGGTCAGTTTTCATTCAGATAACAAACGAATTTCAGTCAGACTACAAAAATTTAGGACTTAACTGAATATATACGTACCGCACGTGAACTCTCTCCTTTGTGGAGAGTAGGATGGAAGAATGTTGCAGAGGTTTTCTAGCTCATTACCAGAAATATTGTTGTTGCAATCTCGGTGGAAGGAAGCTGGCAAGCAAGGAACGTCATTACCCAGTCTATCTTCCTGCCTCCGAAGGACAGTAATATTTATTGATTCTCAGGAAGAAATAAAGGGGACTTATAAGCAGGAGTAGCAGATGAAATCGGTAGACTACAGACACTGAAGAAGAAAAACTGAAAAGCAGTACATTGACAAAAGGGCAGCATAGCTACAACTGAAGAGCAGAAGACTTGTTTCCAGGCAGGAGAAGAGTGAAGAGGAGTCATGAATTTTGCCCTCCTGCTTCAGCGAGATTGCTCATATGGTCTGACTTAGTWACTAAGTCTGATCTTTCCTTGACATTGTGCTTGGGGCATTTGCACCCTAGTATTTGGCAGCCTTGTTAAGCAATATTCTTTGATTTCAACCATGCAAATGACTACTGGAACACACCAAGGACCAGAAGGTGGGCTTAGGGCACACACACTGGCTAACTCAGCGTGCAATCAGGCAGCCCCAGCTCCCTGAGCAGCCCTCAGCAATAAGAGAGGTCACAAAATTTACCCCATGTGCATTGAAACCAAAGTGAAATGTTTACAGCAAAAGTTGCTGAGGATGTGAGGACCTTTCTTAGCACAGTCATTTGGGGCCTGTTAGCTGTACCCCTAACCTTTGCTCTACACTTGTATTCCTTACAGGCTCCAGCTGGGGAGGTGGTGGTGGTAGGTTCTGCAATTAAGCCCTTTTGTTTCCACTCAAGAACTGCTGAGCTTTTAAAGCCTGCACTCTGATCTCCAGAAATGAGAAAGAGGGATTTGCTCTTGGTGATGGATCATGAACTAGAATCACAGTAAAAAGCGTACTGAAGCTGCTTCTGGGTGCCCAAAATTTGGTGGGACCTCAGGAAGATGAGTGACTTAAAAAAAAAAAAAAGGCGGCACAACTCCACAAGCTGCGTAGCTCCATATTTTCGTTTTCCTCTAAGAAAGAGTAAATACAACAAAATTCATGTGCTAAGGTTTGTGCCACAGTTGAAACTCAGGCACTGTAAAAGACAGTATTCCATGTGTATGTCCCATGATCACAAGGAAACTCTCCTGTCTTTTCTTGCCTCGTGTCATACCCTGCAGGATACTGTGTTTATGTTGCCTAATCTAGCATTAAGAAATCTTTTGTGCTGGATTAAGGGCTATCTTCCTGCTTGGAAGGATAATGCACTGTTTTTGAAGGCTATGTGTTGTTAGCATATAGGAAAAGATTTCAGTTAAGTCTTTTTCCTCCACTGCTGCTTGTTTGCGATCTGTTCAGATAAGTCTCAGCCTCCTGCTGTCTCAGTTTCCCCTTCTGTGCATCAGGGACCTCTGCCTGCTGCTGCTGTGCAAGCAGCGTAGTGTGCACGTGAGATGGTGCGCTGGCTGAGAGCTAGGTTACCTGAGTAAGTCTACCTGCATCTGCAAGACTTGGTGCCGTGGCGGAGTCAGCCCATATGGTAAGAAAGATTAAACTGGAACTTCATCAGCTCATGGGAATATGATCTCCAGTACTGCCAAATTGAGTTCTGGTAAGTGCACTGAACGAGTCAAGGTACCTTTCTGATGCTCATGTTATATGAGATCAAGTTTATAATGTTGATCTGTATCGAGTCAGGACGTGTGACCTCTTTTGTCTGATGTGGGCTCTCTACTATAATCTATACCTTCATTATCTCAAGTGCAGGATAACTGTAACCCACTCTTCCTGTCAAGTCACAACTAAAAACTACTGTGAACTGAAGGTGACTTGAAATGCAGCCATGCAATTATTAAGTAATGTGTCATGCAAGGAGCACCGTGCATTACACCAATCGCTTTGGGAGTACACTCGTCGCCAGCAAGAACGGAGGTGAAATTCATATCCTCTGTTTTGACCTTTGTCTCCCTAAGTGGCTCAGGACCAACCTACCTGAAGGGACATGTATTTCTCTGTGCTGTGTGCTACAGTTGTGATTACAGGTTCTGGAGCTGGGAGCCAGCTTAAGTTTTAATAGGTCTGAGATGTGAACTGTGTATTTTGTATGAGCAATTCTTACCTTTGTATTTTTTTCCAAGAGGCTGTTCTTCCTAAGCAAAAGGAGGAATATTATCATGATTCATAYGTTTAAGCAGGTTGGATGATTATGTTCATCTGGTTTGACTTGCTGCATGGCAATGCTCCTGGATTCCTGCCTGATGTTCGTACATACATACATATGTGGTCAGACCAGAATACATATTTTACAGTACCACCCAGCCTCAAAGTAAGAACTTCAAGTGATTTGGAATTTACTGTGTCCCATGATAAGTTGTTCGAATTGCTCCTTTTTACTCTGGCACCTGGATGGGTTTGTTTTGTCAATGCTATATGAGCAGATATGTTGCCTGCTCTAAAATTTTCTTTAAAAAGTGATTGTTAGTAGTATTTGTGAGGTGTATAGGATTTTCTAAAAATAGACCTTCGCTCAACTACTAAAACCTAGATGAACAAAATATCTGATGTTGTTTTGTTCAAATAGTTTTGTGGATACAGTTTGATTGTTGTGACTGGGTGTTCTTTTATAGTTCTCTTGGCCTTTATGTTTTCAGAAGCCATTATAAATATTTCAGTCACTGTGTGAAATGAATTTTAATTTTGGAGAAACTTATTGTATAGCTTAAATGTTTATAAAATATTACGTAAAGAAACTGTTGCTATTACTCCTTAAATGAATCAGAAATAAAAATGACATGCAAGGAATTGTGATCCTTTGGAGCATTAAAAATTACTCCACTAGGTGGAGAACTTGCATCAAGTATGCAACTAAAAATGCTAGCACTAACTGAAATCATAGCTGCTGCTGCAAAAATTAAACTCTTAATAACTGAATAGTTTTTGTATCATACTTTCCTTTTATCATTTCTGGGGAAGAGCACTTTTAAATTTGTAGCATAGAAATTCTGTGAGGTTGTAGAGCACGATATTAATTTATGTTTAAAAATTAATAAAAGGATTAACATATATTTCTTGATATATTAGATGAAGAAGTTGATTTCAGTAGTTATCAACTTTTCTGTGAAATGTATTCATTTAAAACATTTTTCTTTACCATCCAGCTCATTCTAATGAGTTGCTGACAATGCAGACTGTCTAGCGGAAGAAACAGTGAAAAATCTTTGCTGAAAAGAGATATTTATTTTTAAAAAATCCTATTTAACTGGATCCCAGTTAATCATAAACTAAGGAAATGTCATATTTTATTATTTTCCCTGGTTCTGTCAACATGGCCAATATTAAGTTACCAAGTTCCTCAGAACTAGGAAAAGGGCAAATGCTGACACAAGGAAATATTTTAACAGTCTTTTTATGTTGGATATAGGTCCCAACCATTAAGTAGAATCAGGACTGGGGTTAACTTTTGAGTTTCTGCAGATTCAGGAGCCACATGCATTGCAGTATCCTGTAGGTGCCATATAGGTGGGAGGAGAATAAAGACTAATGGGGCCAGTTTTTCTTAATCTGCTGGGACGGATCTCCCAGGAATTTGCAATCTGCACATTTGTCTGCTGGAAATAATTAAAAAGTGGTATATGGTTTGTGTAAGAGTCAGAGTGTAAAGCTTCTAGGACCCACATGTCCAGAAGGAGACAATTCAGAAAGGGCATTTCTTGTTTGGGTGTGCTAGCTAACATTAAGCCTCAAGATACATTTTGAGTTGGGGTTTGATAGTATAAGAGAGAATTGGAGTTTTTTTGTTCTCTCATGGAAGTGAAGAACAGGAAGACGGCAGAAAGGGGTAAATGCTCTATGTCCTTCTTTACATATGTTTAGTTAATGCAAGTGTTAGAGCTGGGGTTTGGGAATTCAAGTCTTCAAGATATTTGTTCATGTCTTTATTCTGGTGGTCTGCCAGACTTAGGAAGAGGGCAGGTGATGACAGGGTAGAAGGCTGGATGTACTCTTTTATTATGCTCTTAACCCTGTGAATAATTAAGGTCAGTCATAGGGTTTGGAACTGGATTTTCAAGACTCCAGTTTATAATCTATTCTCTGTGGCTTGCAGAGTTCAGAACACAAGGTAATAGGTGCTTGTTTTTTGGGTGGATTCTCCAAGGACTAGGGAAATACAAAGATGGCATGTTCCTCTATGGGAATATGCTTTTCTTTTACTTTCATTCTGTGCTCACTCCTGGTGTTGATGTTAATTATTAAGATTGGAGCTAGGGTAAAAGTTTTGGGCTTAATACTTAAAGGAACCTCTTTATTTTTTGCATTCTAGAGGGTCTAGATAACTATAAATAGAGAAAACAGTTGGATGGGCCAATGCTTTCTGTTCTCATTTACTTCTGGGCTTCCTTCAATTCATTCATATAATTAAATTTTGCATTAGGATTTGCACTTTGAATGATTTACAAAGACAGAAAGAATTAATATTTATTAATATTTATTTATAGCAATAATTGCTATAAAATAATAACTTTCAAAAATTATTAAATAATATAGGGGAAAACACTAGAAGGGACTCCTGCTTATAGTTAAGTTTAGGTTCAGGGTTGGAAGTAAATTTAGAGCTTAGAAATCTAAAGCTTCAAAACTACAGTATATTCTCTTCTTATGTAAGGTCTGCCCATGTGCAGAAAGGGCGATTTCTTAGAGATGTTACTGGAATTAGGGGCCATATCTAATTAAACATAATTAAGATTGAATTTACAAGTTATCATTTGGAAAACCAATATTTGAAGAGTCAAGATTGTTATGGCATTTTCTAGGGCCCTCTGGGGTAGAAAGGGGAATTCATCATTAGGGGGCAACACATTATTTTCTTTTCACTGATGAAAGGGAACCCCTGCCAGGAATTAAAGTCAGAATCAGGATGAGGGTTTGATAGCCTTAAGACCCAAGTTTATTGCTGGTCTTTATATTGCCCAGAGCATTAGAAGAAGCATTGAAGCTCTGTTTCTGTTATTGTAAGTGGCAGTCTCATCGGTATAATTATGAGGGGTAGGGGTATGGCTAGGGTTAGGGTCTGGGAACTGAAACCCTCGAGAACTCAAGTTACGGCTGATTTTCTCTAATGCTTTGGATTTAGGAAGGGCATCAGTGTCAGCAGTGGCTGATTGTGTTTTTCATTTCCTCAGTTTGCCAGCTGCCCAGCATTAAGGGCAGGACTTGGTTTTGGGTTGGGGTGTGCGCATCAAAGCTTGCCCATCTCTGGTGACTGCTGAGGGCTGCAGGGCTGCCCTGTTGTCAGAGGTGCTGGTGAATACACTTTGTCTTTACTGATAGTGCTTGTGTTCACTTTTACAGTAAGAATTTATACCCTGGCCACGGCCGAAGGTAGGGCTGAGGTTGAAGTAAGGGTTATATGAAGCTACAGCTGAGATTTGGAGTCTCCCTTCTGTCCCTGCCTGAAGGCACTGCCAGCCCTGCCGGTCCCTGCCCACCCTGCCCATGGCCCAGGACTCCATGTCAGCCCCTGGGGCCATCAGCCCCTGCCCCAGCCATGCTGCAGCAGGGCTGGTCTCCAGCTCCCCACGGCCCTGCCCTGCCCGGCCCTGGGCCCTGCCAAGCTGCGCCCACCCGCCGGCCCATGTCCCAGCCTGGACTCGGCCTGTCCCCAAGGAGGTGCCCGATGCCCGGGGCTGGAGCTGCCCCACTGCCCCCCGGCTGCTCCTGGATGGGGTGAGATGGGATGGGACAGTCTGCCAGGCCCTGCCCCRCGGGTGCCCTGGGATTTCATCACCTGTAGGAGTGCTGCAGGAGCTGACGTGAGACGGAAGACACGTGACAGCCGTAGTTAAGACCTAGGTTTTCTGGTAGCGTATGAATTTGCCTCATGGGCACGATGAAGGCCTGCATTAGTGTTGGGGAACGTGAAGGTATTCTCACACTGTCTGTTTTGCTTGTTCCTCGTTTCCATTTCTGGGCCTCATTTTCCTTGATGAACCATCATGCCCACTCCCCTTCGGAAGATGGCAGTTATTTCACCCAAACGTAAATCCAGGCCCAGTTGATAATTTGCTTTAGGGTAACTCCCAGACAGTTTAGCAAAGGGCTGCACTGAACCTGACTTTGTCTGCCAGGACACGCATCGAACACCCACTCATGTCCCAAAATCCCATTGTATCACTCTCTAGGACACACTGCATAGCACTAGTATTACACTGGTGGCCACTGAGTACACTTCGAACTGAAAAAAACCCCAAATACAGGAATTATGTTCATGGGTTGAGTGACAGCACATTTGGTCCAAGGAGATGCAGGCCAAACAGTGCTAAAGGGTAATGAACGTAAGGAAAGGTGGACAAAAAATCCATCTGCTCTGATTGCGCTGGTGGTCAAAGTTGTCCTGCTGGTGGATCCACAGTGGTGGTGCAGAGACAGCAAAGGCTGCTAACCAGAGGCTTCGCTGTTGTTACAAGAAACCATCAAAACCGTAGATCAACAGGACTGGTGCAAGTGTGGACCTTAACGCATATGCTGTACAAGGGTATGACAGCCTTTTCTTCACTTGACCTGCAATGCTCACAGCATAGAAGATACTGCAAAAACTGGGGAGGGCAGACATCTCTGTCCTTTGGCAGATAAATGAAAGGATATCTCCAGCAATTTAATACACTTTTTAGCTTGTAACAACCTTTAGTGTTTTGTCTTATTTCCAGTAATTCTTTTCTCTCTTTTTCTTCTACAAGTTCAAAAATATTGACAGAGAGCAATGGACCATTATGGACAGAATCTGGTTTGTTTGTTCTCAGCTTGTGCATTCGGAAAAAGGTAAAAGGGTGACCAGTCAGAGAGACTTCCTGAGGAAGGAGGAAGATGGTTCCTTCCCATGGGAACATCTGAGCACAGCTGGATAGGAAAGGTTCCAGTGACTACAGCCAGTGGGAGAAGAGCAGAGAAAGGTTTGCAGCATGAGCTGGGAGCTGCTGCTCAGGCCAAGAGACTTCCGAGAGGGACAGGGAGCATCCGTAGGTAAGAAAAGAGAAATTTCCTGCGATCCACAGGAGACTCTGCAGTTTTCTTTGGTCCAGAAGGCCACTGAGCTGGCTGTCACAAAACCTGGACACAGGAAGACCCCTCTGCAAGGTACGGAAGGCAAATGGAGAGTTGCTTATAAACTTCTTTAAAATTCTATTTTGCCTGGTTGAATCACTTTGAGTTTCCTGGGTATAAAAAGCAAAGGACTCAGTTTGCTAAGGAAAACTGACTTCTCTGAATTTAGAAGTCTTTTGGGGGGGAGGTTTATTACTACAGGAAAAAGATCTAGTTCAACCCATCCCAAGATCTGGTAAATGCATATTGCTTCTCAGAAACCTAGATCACAGCAACTCTTCTGACTTCTGCATTGTACCAGTTTTGCACCTTCTGGTTTGGCGATAATGAGATACAGTCTTCCAGCTTTCCCTTTTCGCTTTCTGAGAAAACATACCCTGTTTGTTTTCATAATTGCTTAAAAGTGTTCAGAAGTGTTTAAATGATGCACATGTCAGTGTACTGAATTAACATGGTAGGCATAAGAAGTGCTATTGTATTTATATCTTACAAATCACCTCCACCTCATTATCTGCTTTTTGAAGGAATGGTCTACCTAGAGTTATCATTTAATAAAACAGTTGCTAACAATTGCTTTTTTTTGATGGTTCAGCTTTGAAAAAAGATTAATTGATCAGGAAAGCAAAAAATCCTTTAGTTTCAACACAGGTGGGGAGGGTTTATTAATGTCTTTGCTATGTTGAGAATTGTTTGGTCCATTTTCTAGAAGTACGTTCCATGTGTAAGAGTATTCTTGACTATTCTTCACTGTAAGTTTTGCTCTGCCAGCTCTTGTAACCATTCTAACAGCCTGTGTGTGCCAGTAGAGGTAATGCTGCAGGAGGTTGACATACTCTCAAACATTATGTGATGAACAGAGAACAGAAAATAATTTATCTCGGTTGCACTTCAAAGCAACAGAAGTGAGAACCAGACTGAGACAAAAACTCCTGTTTTCAGATCTCTGTATGGAAACATTCCAGATAGCTGGATAGTCTGAGTAATTGTTTTCCATTTAATTAAGGTAGAAACAAGAGATCAAGAGCCAAGATGTCCACAGTCAGAGATAAAATCGTGGGACACAAAGTTCAGGTGTAATGACGGAGATTTTTGTTTAAAAATGTGACATTTGTAGAACAAGTGAAAACTCACAAGGAAGAAGGTTGTGAACTCCTTCCTCTTACCACAAAGCAGCTGCCTAACAGTGACCTCAGCAATACCAATGCACAACACAATGAAATGTATAAGAAAAATCACTGTCTGCTGGGAAGTGAAAGCCTTATTGTGTGTTCAGAAGACAACAAATGCAAGCATCTTTTACCTTAGCCTGTCAGTTCAAACATGTTTTCAAGCTGACCTTTTTTGCTTATTTTGCAACTAGTTAAGAGAGTCTGCATCACTTATTCTGTGTAAAGGAAATATTGATTTTCAATCCAAAAGTACTTCATCAACTCCATGTTTTCATGAATACAGGAACATTTATGCAAGTCACAGAAGTATTACTTCCCCAGGAAGATATTTTAATAGTCTAGTTTCACACTGGCATTATTATATCCCATTTGATCATTAAGATTAGTAATTTAGAGCTAAAGAGTGACAGGAAGAAATTCTATTTTCTTTTATTCTCTATAATCTGTATCCTCCGTCAGTTAGAGAATTTTCAGGGATCATCTTTTCAATGTGGAGAAATCAACAGTTAAGCAATCATACTATATATATGGAGAGTTAGGTGTGCGAGGGTGGGGTCTATGGGAACCACTTGTTGGCTTGCAATGATAACAAGAAATCCCAACTGAGCATAAGCCTCATGCCATAAAAAGCTAAGGCTCTCCATCTTCAGTAACTCTCTCCTGAAGTTAGGTGTCCTTTCTTAAAAATACCTAAAGCAGGTGAGAGGCAGATCCAATGCAACTTATTCAGCGTTGTGAAACACTCAGATCTCTCCAGTCTTTGAACTCCTCTCAAATTGCTATATGCAAAGTGGAGACAGTTTAAGAGGACTAATTGAGAAAATTTTTGAGAAATGGTGATAATATATTCCCCTGGAAAGTGGGTGATGTAGTTCAAGTCATCCTCTAAATTTTAAATAAATGATGAGGACATTAAAAGGTAAGGACAAAAGACATAGTATTTTTTCTTAATTTTCTAGAAGAAACAGCTTTTTTTTTGTCTAAGAACATGAGTCGCATATGGCCTCTCAAGGGAGAAAGGCAATGGCAATTCTGTAATTTGGGAATTCCCTTTGAGGACATAAGCAATTATGGGTGTGCCCCAGACATTTTATTGGCAAAATTTAGGTATCTGGAAACTTTAGGCCTTTCTCAACCAAGATGCTGCTGAGTGAGGGCTTCAGGTAGGTGAGTTTTAGATTCAGTGTATAAATCCTTGACCTTAATCTTTTTATGAATCTAGCTTTATATTCCCATCCTTGCTCTCATGCTTCTGATTGCTAAATGAGAAAAGCCCTAAAGAGTGAGAACACCCCCTTTCTATAATTGCAGGGTGAAATCCCACACAAATGGCAAGGCACCCATTGACTTCAGTCATGCCAGGAATTCACATGTGGTTAAAAGATAACTGGTTTTGTTTTTATTGTACGTCTTTCCCCTTTGTTCATGAGCATTGGCAGTAAACCTAACATAATGAGACTTACAGAGCTTCCCTGGACAATATTATTAAAAAAAGAAAAAGGAAGCTTGTCTAATGTATCTAATAATAACTAAATGGTAGCAAACTATTCACATGGTTGTCTTTGTCAGCAGGGAATATATTTAGTGACTAAAGTGGGGGGGGGGCTTCCAATCTTCTATTCCCATGAAATATGCAAAGCACTGAGCAACGAAGGATGGCAGAAAATATGCATATCCATGTCAAACAATATAAGTAACCTTTCATTAGAAAAATTCTGAAATTGTTAACTAGAATTCCAAGTTAATACCTGTTAAGCAATTAATGAGTTAGCATACAGACTTCTTTTCCAGACATATACACAAATAGCATTTTATGACAAAAAACATAAATCAGATGTTTTTATGACCTAAGAATATTGCGTTTAACCCAACTTGGTCTAAACATTTTTCCATCCTTTTATCTGCAAAAAGATCTGTGTTGCTTGATCAGAAAAAAGTGTTTATGCCAGTGTTCAGTTTTGTTCTCAATCCCTCAAATATTTCAAAATTAATTGTTGCGACTACTATGACTAATACTTTATGTTTTCTATTTATTCTTTTTCAGACTATAGTGCCAGAATTTGTGGTTCTTTCTTGTCATTATGTCTTTTGCATTACCTCCTTGTTTTGTTACTAATTAAAATGTAATTGTTATGACCAAATTGTTCCTGCCAGTTAGAACACAGAGCATATAGCAAAAATTCTAGCACCTACATGTCTCATGGGATATTTTGAACTATCATTTTTCTTCAAATTAACTGATTATAAATTGACTCAATATAGTTATTAGTTTTGTGAAATTGTTCTACATATGGCCTGCATGTTTGTTTGGCTACAGGCACTTCTCTGCTATTAAACCCAAATTGGTTGTTGTTTTGGGCAAGTGTTTGTGTAATGTCCAAAATGTTCTTCACAACAGTGTTAACAAGTAATTGATTTACAAATTACCCTAAAATCTGTCTACTCTGGATAGTTCTCTGAGGTTTTTATGCAGAATAGCACAAATGTGGTCCTTTATTAGAGAATGCCTTGGCTATTGAGCTGGACTCTGTGTTGTATTCCATTTCTCCTGCTTCCTTATTCCCTCATTTAGTAATACATTTTACAGGAGATACTTATGAAGAGGGCATTTGAGTCTGTGCTGTCACAATGAGCAAGATTTTGATGCTGGATTTGGTTACATGCACTGTTTTATTCCAATTCCCATCCTTATGAAAAAGCTACATTTACTTAGAAAATTTGATTAAAAATATTTTTGCTCTCTGTTATTTTTTTTTTATTTTTTCAGTGAACACAGCATCTGCTTACATCTTCAACAACACTGATAAATATCTTCCTGCTTGCATCCCTCCACTGTTTTTAGTTGAATGTTCAGCCAGCTCTAGTTTTGCTGTGTAATACTTTTTTATCATTGAATCACACTTACTTGCATACTAAAGTATAACATTTCCTTTTTCACTGTAATTTCATATGTTTTAGTTAGATGTGTTAAAATCCTCATCCATTGCAAAGCACTCCATTTTATCTACATGCTAGTATCTCTTGCAGGCACTACTTTTGGGATCCCATGCGTTGTCCTTCACCAATGTCATTTCTCTCCCTGCAGCAAGGAGCAGGGCTTTCCTGAGGTCAGGAGAGGAAAAGGGTGTGCCTTTAAAGACCCTTTCTGCCTTCCTGCTAAGGTCGCCTCCTGTAAGGTGATAAGAGCTTCTGGCTGTTGCTATTGTTATACAGGAGACTTCTGCTTCTGAGCAGAGAAGTGTCTAGGCGAGATTATAGGATGCAATGGCCTTTGTGTTGGTTCCCCCCCCAGGCACTGTGCGTCAAAATCTGTTCTCAGCACAGACTGGAGTCTTTTGCATGGATCCAATTATATGTAAATGTGTGGGACTCAGTTTCATAAATGGGATTCCAAACTGCTGCTAAAACCTTCTGTGCTGAAATGTTAATATTTCATAATTAAGAATATTACACAGAAATTATGTTGTTACGTTATGTGTAATTTTTCCCATTCATCAAATTTTAGATTTTATTTTCATTATTGTTTGGATGCATTTAAGCGTTTTTCATCCAACTTTGTTGAATAATTACGTATCTGTCATCTGTTAACGTCTGCTTGATAGCTAAACAGCCAAGTCCTGGCATCATAGCTAGGGATATTCGCTAGTTTACTGCTGTTGCTTTCATATTCATTGTTTGTTCTGTAATGGCCCTTAAACATTTCCCATGCATATTTGGGCTAGAATGATTCTTTACATAATGCCTTAGAGGAAAACAAGGTTCTTCTAATAGCAATTAAAATTAGCAATGATATTAAGCTAAGAACTTAAAATCACATCTCACTCCTGTGCAAATTCCCTTTTATAATTTAAAAAAAATCAATTTTCAACAATGTTGTATACCTCATGCATAATACACAGCTTCAGTGATTTACTTCTTGTTTTGGCACAGGCACAGTTGAATGATATAAGAGCTAATTTTGTTTTTCTGCTTTAATAGCTTGTATTGTCTGCATAATGAACGCTGTCTGAGCTTCATCAGGAGAGTTACACTGTTCATACACTTTTGTTAGTAAAATATTTTCTGTTTGTTCCCTGAGAACTTTACCTTACGTGTAGTCTGAAAGAAGAAAGTCATTCACACAAGTATCGGGAAGAGACAAATCTATAGAGTTGGGTTTTCTTGTTAAGGTGGTTGTTACCAAGTGGATGCAGGAAATAGAAGTGTGGAACAAAGTTGTGGGATTGCTAATGGTATTGAAAGAAGTTCCCAGCTATGCTAAACGTTTTGATAAACGACACTGTGATGTTTCCATTGGATCAGCTGAGGAATGATGCTGTACTTGGAGAGATGCTCAAAGAAGAAGAGGCTTTTTGTAGCCAGGAGTAGAATAATTCTTTTTTTGTAGAGAAGAATGGCAAAGAAGTAACAGTAAGGACTACCAGATAGATCAAGAATTTGAGATATCTGGAATTCTGGGATGTTTGACCATTTGGAATTATTCCAGAAACTGAGCTCCTTTCAATTTCCTCTATAAAGAAACAGTTCAAATTAAGAATTGAAAGGGGAAGCTGGGAGAAGCGTGTGTAACCTCCACTCTCAATGTTCATCATAAGGTAAATAAGGCAAATGAGGGTAAAGCAAGAGTTACGAATATAGCTAAAGGACCAAAGATCCTAGAAGAAGGAACAAACGCAGTTAAGAGTAGGTTACAGCTGAAAGGCAATAGAGCCACTGGAAGGCAGCAGAGGTAGGGAAAAGATCCTGTCGAGGAAGAGGCACTAGGCAGTGAGGAATGATTGAAGTGCTCCTATATTAATGCAGGCCAACATACACTGCTGATTTATTTTTACGTTTCTGAGAGAGAGGCTAGTATGTTTTTGTTTGCCAGTTGTCTTAAGCTATGTAAGATTTATTGTAAATGTTTATGATAAATTATTGCATGTTAAGTGGATAAAATTTAGCTTAAAGTAAATATCTTTTACAAAGAAAGTCTTTGTAAGATTAGTAAGTGGATCAAGGTGTAAGAAAATTATTTTTGTAGTAATAAAAAATGTGTAAGTGCATGCCTCTGCCTGCCTGGATTCAAACTGAGTGTTTGAATTTACAGTGAAACATAGTCACAGAAAATAAACAAAGTCAATGTTGAACACACATACTTTGCTTCATGCAATTGTGTTTTCATAAAACACAGAGATTTGTCAGCTGGGTTATGTAGGTAGAAAAACAAGTTAAAACTCTCAGTGTAGTCATTTCACTCTTGTAGATGGGATTCCTAGAAGTTAAATTGCAGTGAATACCAGCTGGAAATCAGAGGATGAAAGAAGAGAAAGTGCTCTCTGGGGACTCACGTATGACACAGACACTCAAATAGGGCTTTCAAAAGCTGAAGGCCATCTTTAGTGCTGAGGTAAAGCTAAGCTGCTACCCTTTTTGGAAAATGTCAAGAGAATTGATATAGATTAAGTGATGCCATAGAGTGTTTAGACATTTTCTGTAAATCCCTAACAACTGTATCTATCTGACTAAGCAGATTCCAGCTATGCGATTTGGGAAAACAAAACAATGTAAAGAGAAAGGAAAATTGGCTGATGATATTCTTGTTGTTCACGCGCTTCTGGTTAGAGTCATTCATGTGTCTCCATCCCAAGCACTCTGTGAGAATAAACACCGATCAGATGCACTTTGGAGAATTTTTGTAGCACTGAGCGTGATGATATTGCTTTCCGCAGAGACATCTTGATGAGGCCTCTGTCAGAGAGTAGATGAAATACACTGGGGCTAAGTTCCAGCCTGACAAATCCAATACTCTAAGCTTTTATCCTTTTTACTATCAGTAGGTAGTTTTTTCTGTTTATAATAGCTCTGTTTGTCATATAGGTTCTGAGGGTACATAGCAAAGATGGAGCAGTTCCAAGTTAAGAGGAGAAAGACTTATTCCTTTACTTTTATTCAGGCAAAACCTGGATGACCCAGAGGGATTTTGCTTTCATGGATACTATCTGAAAAGTACTTATTGCATGAAGCTGAAGTTATAAAAACAACAAACAGCAATACGGTACATATAAATAATGCAAGTGAGTAATATTAAGGTTATAATATCTCTTCCTTTACAGTTTGCATATTTCTTAGCCTGGTGAGGAATAGAAGGATCGGAGAACTCCAATTATTCAGATAACCTGGACAATCTAAACAGACACTACTCCTAAAGAAACATTTGGCCTGAAGAAATAAGCATTTTTTGCTTACTCAGCACTCAGAGCACTGTACCTCAGTGCCCGTCTGTGGAAGAATTGAAATTGCAGCTATACCTATCTGAATTCTGGGACTGGAGGAAAATGGTTTTTCATGTGCCCTCCTCAACTTTAGAAATTGCTCCTGACCTTAATCCTGGGTTATTTTCTCCCTTGGGGCATGCTGGAAAGCCTCTCTTCTCCTTTACTCCTTTTCAGGAGTTGAAGGAAAGGCTGGAAAGCAGGAATGAAGTATGGCTTAGTCTTTGTGTGATGATTACTGGGCATGGGATGAAGGGAATGTTAAGGAATATGTTGCTTTGGATATCTAAAGTGATAGACTGGGTTCATATTAATTTCTATAAATAAGAACAAAAGATACACACTGAAATAAATATTTGAAAGGAAATTACACTACTTTGAGGAGATTTCCTTCACTAATGTTTCACTGAAGTTATGGCCAACGCTACTGCCTCACCTGAATTGCAGTGTGGAAATGTTTTCAACATAGAAACTCAACAGGAAGAAGAATCTCTTTTCCCAGATTTTTCCAACATTACACGGAAACCATACACTTTTCTCTGCTTTAGCAAAATAGAGCTTGTTTGTTATACTGTGTGAACCTTTGATATACATTTGCTAGAGAAAGTACAGCAACTAAAACATGAGTCATGGCAGCCTGTGGTCATAAAGTCATGTTATCTCTGGGTGATGTGGAAGAGAAGTGGTGCAACTGGCACTCCGGGTCTTCAGTTTACTATTTACTATGTYTTAGTTGATATGCAAAGGAGGTAGGTCATAAAGCAAGCTGCCGCTCTTTGATAGAAAGAGGGTTAAGTTCTAATATTATAGAGTTACTTGTCTGTCCAGGCTTGCAAAAAACAAGCACTCTGTAGTATTTTCTGAATATATATTTTGGATATGTTCTATTCCTCTTCATAGTAGCATCACTGTCATGCCTCTTGGTATGACTTAAGAAATAAGTGTGCTCGTGATGGACAATTCCCCAGTATGATGGTTTAATAAACAGTCTTAGAAAACATTCCTGTAAATATTCCTATTCATATAGTGAAGACATAAATGAACTATATAAACAGCCAAGAAAAAATATGTCGTGTCGTATTAGATATTATATATACTTTTGAAAGTTCAGTGTAAGGAATTGCAATAAATCTAGGACCACCTTCAAACAGTTTAACCTCCAGTTAAATTTTTGAGCAGTAGTGCTCTCTATTGACAAGGCGTCTCTGAAGGCCTAAGGTTGGCCAATAGGAGACAACAGGCCCAGGGATTCAGGTAAAATTTAGGTCAAATGAATATATCTATAAAGCACATTTCAGAAAATGTTCTACAAAGTAAATGCAATTGTAGTGAAAGCTACAGCTCCGCAGATTGCACACCCCATGCTTCACTATGAGCAAGTCATCTGAAGAGCAAACATTTTTGTTCAGGGGAGAAACGAAACGAATGGGAAATATATATATATATTCTGAGGCTTTTGGGAAGCCCATTTTGGAGCCTTCCAAAGTTTTTTTTTTTTTTTTTAAAGATCAAAATGCTGTTTTAAGATTTTGGGCTAAGACTTTTTGATAAACTTAATAAAATAAAAAAAATAGTAATTAAAAGTGGTGGTTAAAAACATGATGTCAAATGTTTTGTTTAAAAGCTATCATAACAAAAAATTCAATGCTTTCAAAATAAGGAATTTCATTAAAAAGGAAAATGTGAAACTAAAATATTGTAACCTTTTTATTCTCCCCAGTCAGTCCCTGTTTCTGGCTAAATGTATTAGATTATTTTATCCAAAGTTCCCTAGTTCCAGTCCCCCCAGAGTTCATTTGCTTTACACAAAAGCTTATTTGCCCAGCTCTGATGCCAGCCTTAATCTCACCCCTTTTGTAACTACTCCTTGGAAACAGACCAAATTTCTAAAGCTTGCAAGATTTAGAGAAGGTAGTTTGGTAAAAGACTGTATTCTCAAGACCTGTATTTTTCATTTTTTCAGACAAAAAATGTTAATGCTGTGATGCCTAGTCAGTGGTGTGCAGATGGTGATAGCTGGGGGGTACAGTTAATATGTTGTAATAACGTAATATTTCATATTTTGACCTTTGAAAATTGATGTCATATGTATCCTGCACATATAGTAAATGTAACTGTTTTGCAAAGTTTGGAGGAGATCTTGAAACATTTTGTTCAATATGAATGTGTGTTTTGCACCAGAAAAGTGAAGAGAGAGATTTTATGGAAAAGGATAAGGTTTTCCAGAGAGAATAATTATCTTTTGACTTTGGTAGTCAAGATATAACTTATGAAAGGGGCCTACTTTTTTTTTTTTTCCATTTCATAAAGTGAGAAGCATGTCTCTTCAAAGTTTTCAACTTGAGACTCAAAAAACCAAGCCAGATTTTACAACAAGATTTTACGGACCATAATAAGCCTAGATGTATTTTTCCTACAACGTTACAAAATTTTGGGTTGATTTAGTTGAGTGCGCAACATTTGTGATTATTTTAATGATCATCCCTTTACTTGYATGGCATCAAGCATGCACATGGTGCTTTGCATATGCAGCAAGGGCACTGCCTGTTACCTGTAACCCAGCCTGGAGCGGTTCAGTATAGAAAGCGGAGTCTGCTCCCATGTTAGGGAGGCCTTGGCTCAGTTTCCCTGTACATACCTGGACATTTCCATGCAGCCGATACATGCAAGTGAAAGCAGGCGATCTTACTGCCATTCTTCTTTCATCAGGATTCCCGAAACCAGAGAGGAGGCAAAACAAAACAGTGCTATAGAAATAAGTTTTCAGGGATATGATCAGTCAGTGCATCCCTACGACGCCTTTGAGCCCCCCTGCCCTCTGCTTTCAGCCAATGTAGCTGGATTACACGAGCTATTTTGTCTGTATGTGCGGAACTACAGAATGTATTATATTTGATTATTAAAAAAAAGTCTTCTACCATCTTTTTCAGACTGATAAAAATAATGTTTGATACTAAACTAACTGAGCGTGAGTAAGTGGCAGAAGTACTACACTGAAATGTCACTGCAGCAGTCCACACAGAAGAGAAGTAATAATTAAATGCCTTTCAAACACTAGGATACAAATCGCGGAGCTACATAATTTAAAAGCTGTACCTCCTGAAGCCCACAATGAGGTACTTACAGAGACTGAATGGTAGTTGGACTAAGCACTGTCCATCTAAAGTAAATGAAAATAATTGAAGGAAGCAGTAGAGTGTACAGTACAATTTGTAGAAAGTCAAGATGAAAATAGGTGAGGATTCAATGTATACACTAAATTATATACATTGGTGACTCTTGAACATCTTGTGTCTGTTGTATTTGTTTTATTTACTGTGAAAGCTAGAAAGGAAAATGACCATAAAATACTTAAGAGCCAGTGTAAATGGAAAAAATGTTTTCCCAAGATAATGGACTCCTCCAGCTATTAGGCAATGAAGCAAAGTAGAAACATTTATTTTCCAGGCAGAAGGCATTGCTTCTGAGATAAATTTCTATGATAATGAACATAAAGCAGGCATACAATACAATTAATCCAAAGGTATCTGCTTTTATACAATGAGCGTTGAATGAGCCGTGATGGTTGTTCCTTGTGGCCTGATTCTCCACAGCCTGCCTGTTGTGCTCAAGCCCTCTTTCTCACGTGGGGCCTGCCGGGGCTCGGTGTGCTCCACAGAGGCAGCCATCCCCAGCAGCRTATTGACTCCTGGAGAGCGAGGCTAGCTGAAAATGTACCTTTCCTTTCTAACAGAAGTGATGTTTGTTGTGTGGGGGGCAGGGGGCAGGCTCTGACAGACTGCTTTATACTGCACAAACATCCTTTATTTGTTTCCCATGAATGAAAGCCTTTGTAACGGAAGAAACTTCTAACCCTCTTCTCCAATGATGTTTATAGGTGACATTGCTTTTCCCCACAGTTACTTTTTATGCAACGGCTGCCCACCTGCCCATTTGCCTCAGAACGACGCTTCCCCCAAACCTTCCAAACACCCCCACAGGCAGGATTTTAAATCCCCTCCTCATGCACCTCTTGTGCTTTACTCTGTGTACAATTAGCACTTTGTTCTCCTGCTGACTTCTCACAGCCTGGGTCTCAACATCTTGTAGTCTCAGATTTAATGTATTTTTGATGGTGCAGACCACCTGATAATCCCCCTGACTTCCCTATCTTTCTCAGTGCTTCCTCTTTCTTTAGTATTTGTTCAACATTTTTAATGTTCCCTTTACAAACTATCACACTTAAATGTCATCTCTGGATAGTCATTTTTTTTAAACCTCTGAACATGTATTTCTTTATCAATTTCAGAAATATTTACTTTTGCCTTGGTAGCAATTCCCTTCCATTCTTTCAGGAAAACAGTCACTAACCTAAAAATGTAACTTGGTAAATGTATTTTTAATTACTGTATAAAACACTTCATTAGGATATTATCACTAGAAAATATTTGAAGTCAAATAAATAAGTAAATACAACCTGGTGATACTTGTAAAAATATACAAGATTGACTTCAGGAACTCAGAATTAAATAAAAGTCTCTGTCACCCCGGGAACTAGATCCTTTGCTTGGGCAGATCAGGATGACCTTGTCATAACTTCCCCTTATGATTTGAAGTACAAGTACTTGATGCTTGGACTATTTGATCTTAAAATGTCACCGAGGCTATTTGTGCCGGGTCGTATCACTTCAAACAAAGTATTTTAAACTCTTCTCCCTCCTGGCTTCTTATCTGATAGGTGGATAGCTCTGCTATTGCTTACTGTAAAACCATCAAACACCACTTTTATCTTAAATCACTGCTTTCCTAAATTGTTACTATTGTCTATTTTGAAAAATTAATGTTGTGGATATGTGTATAATAATAGTAGTAATAAACACTGCTAGACTGCCCAAAAGTGCCTTTAATACTTAACATTTTCATTACCATTGCTCTGTTTTATGGCCACAGTTAGTAAATACAGAAATAGCTGGGGAATCTCACTACACCTCTGTTCCACTTCCATATTTCATAGCTATCATTCAAGTTATGTTAAAACATTTCATGACAAAAATAGGACTCTGTCATTAGCTTACACAACATTAGGAGGAATCAGTCTTTTAGTATTTTGTGGCCAAATTTGTTTATCTGATTCATTCTTATTAGCAATGTGAAGATTCCTATGGCAGATGCAGGTACCCGACYTGGCTCCGCTTGCCCTAGGGCCAGAGCTGGAGGTACTGGGTAGCAATGCTGTAGAAAGAACTGGGGTAGCTGCATGCAAGCCAGGTCAAGACTTAAAGAAGTCTATGGTAATTCTAGTGAGGCTGGTCTAAACCGTTTACAGGCACTGGATGAGAAATCTGCACAACACGGCTGCTCATAGCATGGGTTTACCACCTTAGGTCTCAGTCAAGCTGGGGAGACAGCGCTGTTAGGAGAATTGCATTTGGTGCAGGCATTGAAACATTCAGGGGCATAAAACCAAGACATCTAGCTGAAGGCAATAAAAACAGTTTGGGAAAAGACAAATATTCTGGGAAACTAATGGAGTCTGATATAAGGCATGTTGCAATGGTAAAGTGCATGCTATGCTTTCCTTAAAAATCAGGTATTTATATGCAATTGTGCAATTTGGACTTTTTATTTAAGTTTGAACCTGTGTTTTGAGTAGTTTCCTCTCCCATCATGTAAGACATCCCTTTTTAAAACAGCAATGTGTCTCAGCCCTAGGTGAAACCAACTTTCTCAAGTTTGGCTGAAAATCAGASGTGTAAGAAAACAAATATTTGGTTAGATTATGATTGCTATCTGTACAACTGAGAACTCAGTGAATTGAAGATCATTACATAAGGGGAAAGAAAAGGTCTCCATATGCATTTTATCTTGATTTAAGAAAATGAAATCTAAACTACACTTGAGGCCACTGRAAGTAAATGTTGGAAATATGAGTTAATTTAAAGGAAGCTCAGGAAAACAAATATGGACTGTTGTAGTCACCTGTTGTTTCAGATTTTCCACCCATTTAGATAAAAAAAAAGGAAAAATTTACATCAATTCAGCTCTTGCAGACATATTATTTTAATGGTACCCACTGACTATATTTCAAAAGCTGTGCAGGCTGCTAATATCTATATAAGGGAAAACAAAAGCTTCAAACAGTCATTATAGTGCCAGGCTAGAGCTTCCTTTCCCAAGGGGCAAACAGGATGGTCAGTAAAGGTCCCCCCAGGTAACTGAAGAAACATTTCTCTGCAGTTCCTCATCATTACATGTCTTTTGTTTTGTATTACTGTGGTTATGATTATTATTTCCACGGTGCCCAGGAGCCCTAAGCAAGGACAAAAATCCTATTCTGTACCTCCAAACAGATATTTGGAAAGACAACTCCRGTTCCAGAGAATTTGTTGAAAACAGATTGTGTTTGAAAGATGAGCAAGGGTGTTTTCAGTACTGGGTGAGCGTACTCAAATATGCCCTCACAAATACACTATTATTCAACTCAAACAGGCGTTTTCCAGGCAAATAAAAAAACATGTATATTCACACCAATGTAGGGAGCCATGGTCTATCTCCTGCTTCTGAAAATTTGGCTCTATGTACATGGGAGTGGAAAACAACAGCTGTGAAGGAGGGAATTTGGAGCACAAATGAACACCAGACCCAGCTGCAGATTTGCATTCTTTGACATCTGGTGCTGAGTAGACACTGGGGAATTCTGTGACAACATGAGATTTTATGCATCTGTCAGTTAAATCTAGCATTTCTCTTTGGGACATTTGCATGGATGAGGTTGATCTCAGAGAGCTAGTTTAAGCCAGAACAAAATAAAGGAAGAGGATTGTATCAGATTTGGACTCTCAATTTGTATGCAGAGCTGGCAGGTTGCATGGAGCTTGCCTTGAATTGGGATCGCACGTCTGTTCTGCAGGAATTTGCAAGGTAGCTTCCACAAAACACCAACATGTTTGATTTCAGAAGTGCTGTGGCTTGGGGCTCCACTAAAGCCTTTTGGTGCATAATGAAAAAGGTTAAGAGTGTGTGTGCATGTGTGTGTGTATGTGGGGAATTCAATTAAAGGAGAGAGACCCATACAGTTTAAAAAAGGTATTTTCAACACTTCTCTGAAGATTATTGGAATGTCACAATAAACCCAGATACTCAAGGAAAAGAAGGGTTGTGACCATATGACACAGTCCCTTGAACGAAAGTAATTCTGCCCTTACCTTCATAATTTTACCTCATTCCAGTACAGCGATTTTTTTCTGAGATGAGAAAAGGTCTTGTGCCTTATGCCAAGCCAGTTTGTATCACCATGGTTTACATGCAAACAAAGGAACAGAAGTTTAAGCACCGAAGACATTACACATCATTATACATTGTAAATCCTCATGCGCTCTCTTTAGGATTATCASTATATATTTTTGGACACTACACATTGTAAAACATCATCGCAAAATAAAATCAGATCACTAATTCATGGAATTTTATTTTAATCTGTACTGCACAGTAACAATGCCATTCTTAAGAAGGGAGCTACTTAATTTGGTTTTAACTAGATTCTTCCTTATATGCCACCAGGATAAACACAGGCTTCACACAAAAGCATTTAACCTCTCTTCCTCATAACCCTGGACAATCAAGGGTGGGTGTAGACTGAAGCCGGACAGAGATGCTGTGAAGTCTGTGGCTGTGACCTTTCCGCCTCAGACATCTGAGAGCACACATTGTGCAGCAGACAGTGCGAACGGAGACTGCCCTTTCCTGATTTACTCACGTGTCACCGTCCCTGCTACGGTATATTGCATAATCTGGGATGACGTAAAAATGATTGGCAGTGCCGAAGGTGAAATAAGCCTTCCTCCTTCCTTCCTCATCTTCCTCTCAGATAGGCTGCTTGGATTGCTTTTGTTTCGGGATGACCCTTGTCCCAAGTGATTCCTGCACCAAAAGGAACGCAAAGAGCTTTTTACAGCTGCTGGTCGCAGACCGTGCATGTGGACTCCTCAGATATCCATCAACAGGACCATTTTTATGGTGTTGCCTAGTCCCCGTTATCTGCACACACTAATCAAGCTTGAGCCATTTTCAGATACAATGATTTAACAAGGTCTTGTGTTAGAATTTTTTTTTTTTTAATGAAAAGTGCTATCACGCCTTTGCCATGTATATGTGAAGAAATACCCTGAACTGCTTTGGCTGCCAGTTGTCTCTTTGCAAAGTAATCTTTGTGCTACACATGTGGTGGCACATGTTTCTGTAACACAGCCCCTGACTCCTTTAATTACGGCTTATTACCCCATGAAGGATACAAAGCAACTAAGGCTCTTAAATAGACCCTATTAATGACAGCTATAAATGTACATATTACTTTAGCAGTGCTGTAATGGAGTCTGGTATGCTGAATAAAGGTCCACAATTTTCTAAAAATACACTCCTGTAACTTTGAAAGAGACACAGGTGGAAGTTTACCAGGAGAAAACAGGCTTGGTTGACAACTTGTGGCTGACAAATGGTAAAACCCAATTTCTGAGAAATTTTCTGTTGCTTATAAATCAGGCATGAGAGAAGCCTTGCTCCCTTGAGATGATTGCCAAGTTTTTGCCCCGGATATAGACGTAGCTTCTTAAAGACAGAATGTATTTACAGCTTACATGATACCTGCTATTTTTAATAATGCCTGTCAACAAGCAAATAATAGAAATTTTTGTTTGCATTAGAAATTGTTGGTATGTCTGTGTGGTGTGTGTGTGTGTCCATGCACGTGAATGTAGCCCTTGCACAACCTGTGTGTGTGGCCATGATAGGTGGTATTCTAGTCATGTAATTAATTAAGTCCAGGCTCACCCTAACATGCAAGCCCCAGGGTGTGCACCCATCAACTTTTCTAAAACTGGAGCACTAGATTACAACACTGACACACCTAAGCAAGGACTGACATTAACCTCGTGGTAGATTTAAATCATTCCAGGCAGTCTGTTTTGAATTTCCAAATGTGTCGTACTGTTCTAATGAGTTAATTCATCTGGTATCCACTTCCTCCTGTTGGCTGCTTTTGGGAAATAAATCGTGCATTGTTATCTTAGCCTTGTCCATCCTATTAATATTTTAGGAAATGCAGCTGAAGATTATCTGGGGTTTTCTATGGCAGAGGTTGACCTGTGGATATAGGACAATGATCAATCACATCCTGAAGGAGTCACAAACTGCAAAATGCTTATTCATTTTATTTTCTGTCTGCAGCATAGTATTTAAAAAATGTTTTCCACAATTCATGCAGAGGGGTAAAAATAAAAGTGTAATCTCAAGAATTTTGTAAAAAAAGCCTGTTTCAGTGCATAAATGTCATCCAACCAACGAAGGTGGATATACCAATATACTACAAATTCCACATTTACCAGCAGCACATTGGAAGTCGTCTCTATTCCCTTCTTGTTTGGTTGTAGAGATTAAATTGACAATACCATGGCAATTTTCATGTGCTTTCATAGCGCTGTCATTAGGCTAGGTGTGGAGTGGGGATGGATGTAGTGCTTCCACCCCACAGCGTTTGCCAGCACTGGACTTGCAAAAGAGTGCTGTCCAGAAGGAGCCTTGGCTTACCCCGAACACTGCTCTCGCTCGGCTCCACGGCGCAGCCTTCGCCTGCGATTTGTCAAGACCTGTCCCCTGCTTCCTAACACGATGTTAAAGAGGGCAGTACGTGTAGCCAGTAGTGAGAGGTACTACTGTTAACTGGTCCTGCCTGAGTTTAGAAAACAAAGCTAGCTGCGGTGCCTCTGATTCCCACTTCAGAGCTGAAAAAACTCCCATGAGAGACAGCTCCTGTCTATTGATCTATTAATTGGCAGCAGTAGCCTCCCCTGCTCTTTCCAATCCCCCCACCACTTCCAGAAACTCCCGTTTTTGCTTTGCACATCTGCCTCAGTTTCCTAGCAAGCATTTCAAACCTGGTATCCTATGAGTATTCCAGCAACTAATTTTTAGAAATGCCTAGACATCTTTGATCCCTGGTGTTCTGGCTGTGCTGCCCGTGTCAGCTTTTTGCACGGCGCTGTGTGCTAACCCCACGGCGGCACACAGTATAGCATTACTCGTGCCCATACTCTCCCTTCTCTCCAAGCACAATTAGATCATCTCAAAATATCTGTGCAGCTCAGAGGCTCTAGATCTGATGTGAGGGTTCATAGATTAATTTAGCACAACTAGTTTACCTTGGGATTTAAACAAGCTACTAATTTAACAGCCCTGAATCTTTCTGGCTGTCCCTGTGCTGAAGTCCTATGCTTCCCATAGGATCTGTGGGAATAAAGAGTATATAAAAAGAAAAAGAAGCATGAAATTCTTAGCCTTTCAGCCCTTCATTTCCCTGTGACTTTCAGACAGTTCTGACTTGCACGCTGGAGAGACTCAGAGGTATTTTTTATGAGAAACAGGTTGAATGTGCAGGTTTTCATTGATCTCAGTGCAAGTGAAGTTCACCTCTCTGAATAAATCCCCGAAGAGTCTAACGCACGGTGCCTGGCGTAGTCAGGACCTTGTACTTGAGTCTGTTCTCTCCTGCACTTCCGTTCTCCTCAGCAGGTGGTGGAAAGACCTCTTTATTTTCCCTTATTATGTTTTTAAGGGTTGCAAATTATTTTAACCATTCTAGCCCTACTTTAACTTAAGCCACCAAAGCGGAGCCCTGAGGTGCCCTTTAATCCTGAACTGAGAGCTGAGTGGGAGCAGAAGCTGCTTACACGATAGTGGGGAAATCCGTTCTCCGAGAAGGAATTCTCTACAGCCGCACGTGGCACTGCCTGAACACAAACCTCACCAGCACTGCCGTAATGCACAAATCTGAGCTGGGCTGAACAACTTGTACCCTGCACACCTCTGAATTTCCATATTCCCAGAGCTTTCATAGTGACTGTAAAGAACCCCTCCCTCGGAGGTGCTGGTGACCCTTGGATGGCCCCATGTGCCTTGGGTGGGCTGCACGTGCCTGGCTTTTTGCTGATGTTCATGGGTAGCTCATATTTTCCTTGGTGTTGAAGAGCCGCAGCTGCACATCTGCAAGATACTCCAGGGAGAAACGGACCACAGTTTGATTTTCGTAAATAGCCTCTCAAATCCAAGTTTTGTGACAGAAAATGCTGTCAATGCTTTTACTTAAGTTCTGTCCTTATTTTTATAACTTAGTTCAATTTTAATAAAAAAAAAAAAAAAACAAACATGTCCTGCATTCTCTGTAAAATAAATTGGTGCAGTCCCACTGAAGTCTGTGGAATTGCATCAAATATTCCGGCAGAGAATTTGGCCCATGAAGGGAAAAGAAGCCTCAATAATGCTATGCTCTCAACATGAACATTCATTTTCCTTATTGCCTGTACCAAGAGATCATTTTCTCTAGTCAGAACTCCAACTGCAATTTTTACTATCAAGAATATTGCTTTTAAATAGAAAAACAAAAAGCAAACTATGACAATTTTCAATAACTATACTACTATAGCCTTAATTTTCAAGGAAAAACATTACCAAACTCAATTTCAGATAGCGTTCTATTATGTGCAAACCACTGTTGATATAATAACTTCTATTTTAGGTTGCTAGTAAAGAGAAGAACAATGTGACCCATTTAAAAACTGGCTCACAGAAAAATATTAGCAAGCCATTTATCATTTCTATTTAATTTTGTTGATAAGAACCATTTGATAGAAACATTTCTTTGTTACAAAACTAACAGCAGCATAGGACATATTTGTCCATAACACATGCACTTTGCAGTATACTGAGAAATGGACTTTGTGTTTGTTGCTGATTGTTTAGAAAAGAAATAAAAAAAGGAAAATGCTCACCTTTGAGTTCTTCAGTAGATGAAGCCTACATTTTTAGAAATCTCTGATTAATGGGCAAATCCCACTCACACAACTGGAGTGCTGCAATGGCTGGATACGGGCTCTTTGGGAAGGACAGGACAGGATGGTGAGGAGGGACAGTTGCCCTGTATTTAAGAGAGAAGCAGGGATGCATGGAGCTCTGTCATCAGCCAGCTGAGAGCTTACAGGTCTGGGCTGGCCAGCAGACCAACGTGGATGACATTGGTGTGGGTGTCTGCTACAGACTGCCTGATCAGGTAGAATAAGCAGATCAGGCCTCCTTCAGACAACCGGAAGAAATTTCATGTTCACTGGCTGAGCCTTTAACAACCCTGGTATCTTTTGGAGGGGCTACACAGCAGGGCAAAAGCAATCCAGGAGGTTTCTGGAGTGCATGATGACAATTTCCTGACACAGGTGGTTGAGGAGATGAAGAGGAGAGATGCTCTGCAGGACCTGATTTTTACAAACAAATAAGAACTGGTTGGAAATGTGAAGGTCAAGGGCAGCCCTGGCCACCTTGACCATGGGATGGTAGAGCTCAGGATCCTGAGAGAAGGCAAATAGCAGGTTAATAACCCTGGATATCAGGAAAGCAAACACTGTCCTGTTCAAGGACCTGCTTGGAAGAATCCCTTGCGAGACCATCTTGAAGAAAGGAGGAGGGGACCAGGAGAGCTGGCTGATTTTCAAGGATCAYGTCCTCCAGACTCAAGAGTGGTCCATCCCCACATTGCAGAAGTCAAGCAAAGGTGGCAGGAGGCCTGCATGGATGAAGAAGCAGCTCTTGACAAACCTCAAAGATAGAAAAAGAAACGTTCAAGAGGTGGAAGCAGGGTTAGGTGATATAGGAGAAATATAGAGACACTGCCCAAGGATGCAGGGATCCAGTTAGGAAAGTCAAAGCCTGCCTGGAGTTGAATCTGGTGAGGGATGTGAAGGGCAACAAGAGAGGTTTCTATGGGTACAGCAGCAGCAAAAGGGAGACTACAGAAAATGTGTGCCCACTGCTGAATGAGTCAGGGGACCTGGTGAGAGAGGACACAGAAAAGGCCAATGTACTCAATGCCCTTTTCTCATTAGTCTTTATTGGTAAGATTGAACTTCAGGAATCCCAAGCCTCTGAGACCCACAGGAACATCTGGAACAAGGAAGAATTACCATTGTTGGAGGAGGACCAGGTTAGGGAACACTTAAACAACTTGGACACAAACAAGTCCATAGGACCTGATGGGATGCAACCACAAGTGGTGAGGGAGCTGGCCGATGTCACTGCAAGGCCACTCTCGATAGTCTTTGAAAGGTCTTGGCAATCGGGGAAGTTTCCTGAGGACTGGAAGAAAGAAAATGCCGCTCCTTTCTTCAAGAAGGGACTACAGGCCGGTCAGTCTCACCTCAGTCCTTGGGGAGGAAATGGAGCAAATAATCCTGGGTGCTATTTGCAAACACATGAAGTACAAGAGGTAATTAGGTGTAGTCAGCATGGGTTTAGGAAGGGAAAATCATTCTTGACCAACCTGGTAGCCTTCTATGACAAAATGACTAGTCTGGTGCATGAGGGGAGAGCAGTGGATGTTGTTTATCTTGAGTCTAGCAAGGTTTTTGACACTGTCTGCCATAACATCTTCACTGGCAAACTGAAGAAGTACAGACTAGGTAAGAGGACAGTGAGCTGGACTGAAAATTGGCTGAATTGCTGGGCTGAAAGGATTGTGATCAGTCACACAAAGTCCAGCTGGAGGCCAAACACCAGAGGCATACACTGGGAGTCGATACTGGGGCCAACACTGTTTAACATCTTCATAAGTTACCTAGACGGTGGGACAGAGTGCACCCTCGGTAGGTTTGCAGATGATACAAAACTGGGAGGAGTGGCTGCTTCACTAGATGTTTGTGCTGCCATCCAGAGGGACCTCGACAGGCTGCAGAAATGGGCTGACAGGAAACTCATGAAGTTCAACAAAGGGAAATGCCAAGTCCTGCCCCTGGAGAGGAACAAGTCCAGGTACCAGGCAGTGGGGTCAACCAGCTGGAGAGCATCTTTAACAAAAAGGACCCAGGGGTCCTGGTGGACACCAGGTTGAACATGAGCCAGAAATGCACCCTTGCGATGAAGAAGGCCAACAGCCTCCTGGGCTGCATTAGGAGGACTGTTGCCAGCAGGTTGAGGGAGATGATCCTGTCCCTCTACTCAGCACTAGTGAGGCCACACCTGGAGTAGTGTGTCCAGTTCTGGGCTCCCCAGTATAAGAGAGACATAGACATACTGGAGAGAGTCCAGCATAGGCACATGAAGATGATTAAGAGACTAGAGCATCGCTCCTATGAGTAAGGGCTGAGAGCTGGGACTGTTCAGCCAGAAAAGAAGGCTCAGGAGTATCTCATCAATGTGTATAAGTACCAGATGGAGGCGAGTAGAGAGGTTGGAGCCAGGCTCTTTTCAGTGGTGCCCTGTGACAGGACAAGAGGCAATAGGGCAATTGAAATACAGGAAATTCCACTTAAACATTAGAAAAAACCTTTTTTTACTCTGGAGGTGGTTAAACACTGGCACAGGTTGCCCAGAGAGGTTGTGGAGTCTTCATCCTTGGAGATACTCAAAACCCAATGGGACATGGCCTTGAGCAATCTTGAGCAAGGTCAGCTAAAGACCCTGCTTTGAGCAGGGCGTTTGGACTAGATGATCTCTAGAGGTGCTTTCCAACCTCAGCCATTATGTGAAATAATTGCTTATATAATTTTAAAAATTATATCACTAAAAGCTTCCTTCTCTGCAGGAAGCCCCATGTTAAAGGCATGGATACAATCATGCTTTGCGGCTGTTAATTCTTTCTATTAGAAATAATTCCTGTATAAACCTGTGGGATGTAGGTGCATGCAGGATCCTGACATCCAAACAAAGAGACAGCAGGGACCTTTTGGCACCTGATTCTGGGGAAGATGGTGGACGCTTTGCCGCTCCTCACCAGCTGCAGTCCTTAGGGGCTGGGCTGTCCCATCCCTGGGTAAGGACCACAGTGAGCATCATGACCTTAGTCCGTCCAGTGTGCTGGAGAGGAGGAGCGAGCTGCTGGTGGGGGACAGCTGGCTGTGCTGGCACTGCGGCGGCTGGGGAGCCCTTCTCTCAAGGAGAACCCGCAGCTGATTTTTCCAGCCTACTTTCTAGACCTTTTGTGCTGATCCCACAAAGCACAAAGGGAATAGAGCAGGGCTGGGAATATGTGTGAAAAAATATCTCCCCCAGCCTTTTAGGTACTGAACAGAAGGAATATGTAACAGCATGACTTTTGCATCAATTCCACAAGGTAAAACCGCTTCTGAAAGCAGTTTTTGGTTGTTCAGGAAAATTCATTTTCTTCCCAGGTTTGAATCAGACAAGGTCATTTTATTTTTTCTTCAGCTTCCTATTATTGTTATGATTATTATCATCAATGAATTATTTTGAACATCAAGCATTTGGAGCAAACTATACTTTTTTTTTTTTTACATTATCCTTTTAATAATAAGTTTTGGCCTGCATTTTTAATAAATGAGGAACCACTACTTACTCTGTTTAGGATTAATGCATTCATGAGTCTTATTTTCAGTGGCTATGAGGGAAAGACATAATTTTAAAGCAAATTGAGGTAGCTGATATCTTCCCTAATGCATTTTTAATGTATGAGACATGGTAAGGACCAGAAAAGGATTCTGTGCTCTGCAATACAGTTTGACAACAAAAAAATTAAAAAACCAAAGAAAGATAAAAACTAGCTAACAGAACATATGGAAGAGGGAAAGATTCAGCCATGCTATTAGTCTCCAGTTAGATAATTTTATTGGGATTTCCAGCATACGATGAATGAACATGATAACTGATGGGGGGATGAGGATGTTGTGATGTTAATAAGAATGTAATTCCATATGAAACTGTCCTGTGATTTATAGCTAATAATATTACTAAAATGAGGATAATGAAGGCAATCAATCCTATATAGTCTTTTTTTTTTTGTAAATCTGATTCTCCAGGCATTTCTGATAGAAGAAGGACAGATGTGTCTTCTCCTCCCAGCAATCCCTGCTGACATGAGAAGTCCCACTGAAATCAATTGACAAGCAGTCTGGGGAGTAAATAAAACTGTGGATTCACTTCATTCTGCCTTGCTTCTGTAGTTCCTCCCTCACGACAATGTCCTTAGAACCACATTTTCTTTGAGTAAAAAACTGCTACAGTGCATCTGGAGTGCAGTTATAGATCTTACTGGTGTAAGTAATAAATACTGGTGTACTAATAAACTCTAGCTGTTATGAAAGTTACCTTTGGTCTTGCTGACTTGGGTACTACTCACAAAGGCTTTTGCCATGTTATACCAGTCATTCCAGACCTTTGGGAATTTATGCAATTAGCTGGTCTGCACTGCACCCCACACTGCTTGGTTTCACTGGTATTAGCGCTGGAGTAAGCTAAAGTAAGGCAAGCTTCATTGTATTTACCCATGCTGTAGGAACACCACAGACTGCAGTGTATCTCCACTTCTGACTGTCATCTCTTCCCACTCCAGCCTGCCTTCACCTAAGTAACTGAAATCCATCTTCAGTGAGATTTGGCAGATCCCTGAAAACTTGCACAGATGGGCACCTTTCATCCTCTTTGTTCTCCTTGCCTGTTTCCAGTATAGTTTCATTTCCCATTTTCCTGGGAAGGGAGAATGTGATTTAGAATATGTATATTTATAGCATTTGGAAGAACAATTTCTTCAGAGAAATGGCATGGGATATATTTAAGAACACAGACATTTAAGAAATACTGGAAGGACTTTTACTTTGCTTCGCTTCGCTTGAAGTATGGAACCCATAGCTCTCCTCACGAGGGAACGTCTAGAATGAAATTAATAATCCCGTGAATAATTTTGTGGATACTAATGTGTGACCACCATTCTTGGCAGAATGTGAAGAGAAGCTCCCACCCATATTTATTTGCTCAAGCCCAACACCTTCCTGTCTAGGATTCTGGAAGTGGGCAGTCTAGCAGAGGTTGCTGTCTCCGTCACCATGCTCATTTAAGTCAATGGCAATAACCTTTTTGATATCAGTGAGGCAGGATAAGATCTTGTGTAAACAGACAGGGCTCACATCTTTCCTCATCTCAAGAACCCTGCTGATATCTGATTTAACACCTTATATGTCCACCTCACCCAAATACATGAGTACACACAGATATGTGACAGCAAGGAGGTATAATGATTAAGAAAAGGATGTGAATACAAAGTTGGATTAAAGGTACGGCATAATGGACAAGATCATACCACCTATTTTTTTGTGCAAGTTTTTTTTCTGGATCTCAGTTCCAAGCACCTGCTGAGGCTAGTGGCATGAAACACAGGAGATTATTGGCAAAAATGTATTTGAAATATCAGATGCTCGGAATAGCTGAAGTCTCATCTGAGCTTGGTGAGAACAGTCTGAGATATGACATGGACTGGAGAAACACCAGCGACACAGCAAGCAAGGGAATGGCTACTGGTTTCAAAAGAAAAATAGTTGATTATGTTTTGTCAGGAAACAAAAGATTTTAGTTAGAGTCCTGACTGTTATTTGTGTTTGAGGTTACTTATGAAAACCACTTACCACAGAGCAGATTAGATCCTGGCATTGTTGTGCTGTCATCACTGTAAATTCATTAATGCTTCGCTGAACTGTTCTAATGCCATTAGACTGCCCCATGTCACATGTGTTGTGTCTATGAATGCTCTCTTTGTCTCCCTGCTTAGCCTGGAAGGTGAAAGGCATTGGAATTGAACTGATTTTTCAAGCCAAGCATCTTTGCAATCATAAATAAAATAAGTCCCTTCAGCTTAACATTCATTGCCTCCTTTCTCATTTAGAAACAGATGTCAGCACAAGGAGAAAGCAGGTGCAGAGTGCCCCTTTCAGCTGCTTTTGGAGAAAAGCAGGGAGTGACTCAGTCTCAGGGAGATGTGTTGTACGTGTCTGTAGAAAGGCATTTACAACTTCTAGATACATTTCTGCTAACAAGGGTGTGAGACGCCAGCTCTTGGGAAGTTACAGCATGCACTGTTGCACTCATCAACTCTGGTGGATGCAGTTTGTATGGGAATATAATTTAAACATGAGGATATAAGGAATGATTTATTAAATTACCAGAGACAGTACTTACGAAAAAAGGCCCAATACTAGAAAAATTGTCTGCTTTAATTGAATGCTATTAGAGCCACAAAATTTCTTACAAGCTGGAAATCCCCAACCAGATACTTTCCATACATTGCAGCACTGTCTGAATCTGCATATAAATACCCTGAAGTAGTAGTTGTAAAATATTATCATTCACAACAAACAGTTTCTTAACTCCTGATCCTAATGAAGGCCACAATCTTATCGTTGCCAATCATATTATTGCTGTTAAATTGAACAGCAATATAATCTGAGAGCATGTTATGTTTGGGTGTGTGGTGAGAATCTGAATACTGCCATTTTCCCCCTAGGCAATCCAGCTCTCACACAAAACATCATTGTCATTTTCCAATGAGAGCAAGATCAGACCCAATATGATCCCTAGTCTCAACAAGATGCCAGACCGAGGTGAGTAGAAAGGAATAAACAGTGCCATAGCCTCTCTTCCCTCTCTTTCCACATCTATCAAACAGAGCTGGTTTGATGTGGGTGGAATTACGCTATTCTTTGGAAAGAGCTGGCACAATTTGCCCTCATTAGCAGAGCATGCCCACTTTTATTTGCCACACTTGCAGTACCTCATTTTAAACACCACGCCACAGGGATTTTGTAGTGTCTCTGGGATTTTACCTATGAAAGGAGAAGTTTTTCTTGTAAACTCCTGCAGCTTCCTGGGCTTGATGCACTGCATTGCCTGGCATGGATTTCACTTTCCCCATGACACTGAAAAAGCACTAGCCCTCCTGTCACAGAACAATTTGCTTCAATGCCCTGTACTAGCAAAGAAGCTCTCTAAAAAACAAGCTTTTAATTTTGTATTTCCACGCTTTTAGTTCGTAATTTGCAACTTGACAAAGCTGTGTGTCAATGACTGTGCCAAAAGCTCAGCCCCGAACTAAAAGAAGTGTGAGGGTAGGGAAGAAAGTGCTCACGGGAAGCTCACAGAAGAATCGTACTTTTAGAAGCTTTGTAGATGCTTTGATTTAGTGCCATCGGTCTTATTGTTGCAGGCCTTCTACTTATTGATAATGTAGACAGTCCAGGAAAAGTCCCAAGAAGCTATAAATGATGCCTTTCAACCTGAAAAGTATCTTTTGCCTCCCTGAATTCCAAGGAGGGATCTGCCAAAGCCCAAAACGCGCGGGGACTCACGAGGAGCCTGTCCTTTCATATGATAAGGTCTCTCTGGAACGAACTGTTGTTTAATCAAAGTATACAGGTAGCCAAATCTCATGGAGCATCAGATTTTCAGCAAAAAGCCCTGCTGGCTCCTTCAATATGACGCCAGCCCAAGCGTGTCAGGTAGAACTGCTGGAGATGGGCCATCTTCTGCGTGAAGGGAATACCCGGTGCTCGAATGTATGTTAACATACCCAAGACAGAGCTTTTCAGTGCCAAAATGAGATTTTAAGTGCTAAGCAGGAATAATAATAGAATTTAGGAGAATTTCAGTTCGCTATGAGAAATACCCACCCACAGCTGGGAGCCAAAAATAAGCTATTGCAGAGAAAGTGCTTACACACAGTTCAGCAATTTGGGAAGCAGCACAGGAACATAAATAGCAGAGGACCTTTTCTGCTTACCTGACAGTTGTCTTGTTCCCTAAAACCTTCACAATAATCCTTAAGTACCGCACCGTCTCCTGGTGCTCTTCCTCTGCCCCTTTTCCAGATGAAGAGACGCTGAGCTTATCTGCTTTGCTGATGCAGATACAACAAAGCACAATATGCTACGAACTAACTCCCTTCCTGTGGAACAAACATTAGGAAGCAGCTGAAGAGATATTTAAGACTCCCGTGCTTCAGTCTAAACCAGAAAATGCCTGTTTCCAGATTCTTAAACAGGAGGGTGGAGACTGTGAAATACAAAATCTTATAGAAAAAAATAAAAAAGGCTTATATCAAACCTTCTTTTTAGTGAAGAAGTCTTCTCTGATGTCTTTTTTTCCCCTTTTTAATATAAAACTGCTGTATATGGGTGTATTGCAGGACATTGATAAAATATTAGACCCACTTACTGGATAACTTACTGCATGGAAATCTGAGGTGCTTTGGGCAAAGATTTCATATTCAGTGTGTGAAAGGAATTTTATTTGTAATGGCAGCAACTTTTAATGAAGTTTTTCAATGGCTTGGAAAGTTAGAAGCCCTTTTGCACTTCTGAATATGAACATTTCTGTGTCCGTGTAAGATCTCAGTTTTTTGAGGTTGGGGATATAATAATAAATCCCTTTAGTGATTCTTTTTACAACACATCTAATCTAAGGCAGGTATTACTACATTATTTTTAATGATATTATCACCCTGGAAGAATACTAATTCAGGAAATCAGTGTTCAGTGTGTTCCTACCCTGAACATTTAAATTAGAACAAAATCGGTTGCTCCTTCCTGGTTACTTACATTGAAACATGATTAATGAACAGTAAAAAGCTAAATCTGAATGGAAACATCTCCTGTTCTTAGGTTCCAGCTGAACTGTTTTGAATTGCAAAACTGAGGATGTGAGCTAAGAGTCTTTCTAGCAACATGAAAGACAGTGTCCTCACACTGTCCTCAATCTTTTACTGCCTGGTCTCCCTTTAAATACTTGCTCCTTCATAATTAATATTTGCAGTTGACCACTGGACTTTGAAACTGCAAACTGCTTTCCATATCTTTTGCTTCCTGCTGTATATACTTTGAAATCATATGGTTTGTTTTCTATCGCTAAGATTACAAGTGATATCACTTGAGAGGAAAAAGGTAGAAAAAATTGAATTAAAATAGGGAGCTCTTTAATGGCTCTAAAATGTGACAAAAAGTGTCACAACTCTGCAATTGAAAAAAAAAGAGCAGCCGTACTTAGAACCTGGTGCTGATTCAGTGGTGAATAGAAAAAATAATTAGAAATAAAAACTGTAATAAGTGGAAAAAGGAGTAAAGAAATATTGATACCAAGTAGAAATTGCGGACTATAAAAATACTGATGAACACTTCAGGGAAAAATCCATAACTAGGTTTCACACAAATAGGTAACAATTTTCTAACTACATTAGTAAGAAAAGAAACCCAAAGACAATTACTGGCTGAGACTGTGCATTTGTTAATGATGACAAAGAAATATAATATTCAGAAATATTTTGGGGGTTCCATGTTTGGAGAGGAGTCTGATCTGCTTACATCATGTGTGGGTAAAGAATTTTGCAGTTTATTAATAGCTAAGTGGTATTATACAATATTATAAAACTTTGCATTTTTAAATCTGATTTAAATCTATGATGTACTCACACCCTAGAGTTCCACAAGAATTGGCTGAACAGACGTTCAGTCTTTTCTGTAAATTTTTAACAAATCAAACAGGAAAATGTTACAAGACTTAAACAATTTTAACTTTATGTAAATATTAAAGAAAAAAGAGAGAAATGAGATAATCTAGGTAATTACTAACTGGTTAGCCTGACAACAGTTCCAGGAAAAATATGAAAACCATTGAGATGGGATTACAGTCATAAAAGCTTGATGGAGAGGAATATAATTAATGCTAGTGACAATAGTTTTACTGGAATTATGTCTTGTCAAACAAACATATATAATGAGATTACAGATTTTTATGAGTCATATGATTTACTAGTGTACAAGATTCTGATTAAAAATGAACACTAGGACTCATTCAAATGAATGGCATTTTAGGCCAACTAAACACAAAACGATAATGCAGGCTGTGTCCACATTCTGTGGACTGGCTCCTGGATACCCTGACTCAGAAAGAGGATTTAATGTTTATACTAAACAGCAGCAGAACAAGAGCTCCAATATCTGATTCAACAGCAAAAAAAGAGACTAATGTGAATTGTCAATGTGCAGACAAAAAAGAAATGAATGAGAACACGAGAGGTGAAAACAAGAGCTACATGGGAGAATTCTGGTCTCTGTATTTTTAATGTGGAAAACAGGAAAATGTGCAGAAAAAAGCTAAAAACAATATATCCTGGGCTTAACCCTCTAGTAAGTGTTAATGAGCTCCTCTTATTTAGACCACCCAAAGGTGACCAAAGTAAAGTGGGTGAGTACATTAGAGAGTAAACACAAAGCAATAAAAGCTCTTCTGTCAAGACAAACATGCATAATGTGAACTAGTGGCTGGAAGTTAAAGCCAGATAAATTCAAATTAGAATTGGGTACCCATTAGTTAACACTGAAGGGGATTAACCACTGGAACAAACTGTCAGAGTAATGAATTCTTCATTTCCTGATGTCTTCAGGTCATGCATTTCTGGGAAATGTGCTGTGGCAAAACACAAGTTATTATTTATTGCTAGCCAAATAATTAACTTAATACATGAGTAACTGCATGAAATGTAATAGCTTGTGATATAGGAAGCCAGATCACACTCTGAATGTATGATTTCATAGCTTTACCAGAACGGGGCACGTGAGCACTCTGTCATCTATGGATGTTTACACATTGATGAGCAAAACTTAGCAGAATGAATGAAGAACTGACTCTCCTTTTGCCACCATTTTACAGCCTCAAGTATGTTGCTATTCCCTTCCCACCTGATCCTGATCAGTGCTTCCCCTTTCTCACGAGCTTCCCAGATGAAAAGCCAACACCTGTAAGCCAACACCTGCTTATGCTCTTCTAGTGAAAAACTGCTCAGGCTCATTATGTAGCTCATTCTCTCCTTTTATTTTAAACAGTAGAAGATATTATGTCTTTCCCTGATTCAGTGCTTGTTTTTTAAACATTTAATTTGCAAGTAGTGGATTTAACGTCTATCAGTTCCACTGATACAGAGCCAATTTCAATAGGTGTTAGATGAAACTCATAATCCTTCAGGAATATTCTCTAATGTTAAAGATCTGAAATTATTACAATTAGGTAAATAAATATTTATCATCTCCTTATTGCAGATTTTTCCTCTGAGCTTCCCATCTTCTTCCTTGAATTTGGGTCTGGGTGTATCTTTAGTTCTGCTTCCTTCCTAAAGAAGTAAAGAACTATTTACATAGGAGTTTTGCCATGTCAGGGCCCTTGATTATCATTTGCATTCTGTTTCAGAGACATCCTATTTCATCCTTTATCTCTCTTTTCCTTTTAGCCTACTAGGGAAAAAAAATCTCACTTCCCTTCTACTCTTCTATTGTCTGCAGGATTTCACTTTACTTTTTTACTTATTTTACTTCATCAGCAATTCCTGTTGTCTTTGCCACTTCTTATAGTTCTTTACAGATTTTTTTCCAGGGATAGGCCCCGTTAGGGAAAAGAAAAGCTCCAGGAGACTACACTAGATTATTCTCTAATTTTTTTAGTGTGCCCTTAATTACACTGTGTTTTTTTATTATTTCTTCGCTTCCCTTTTGACTGTGGTATTTTTAGTCCTTCGAAATGGCTTCCTATTCCTTGGGTTTTCTTTAAAGAACTTAAAACTATCCTGTCATAGTTTTAGTGGCCTCTAGCTGTATGTGTGAATTCTCTTGGGTAGCCATAATAGTCCTGGTTTACACATTTGAACACTGTGAGAATACATGCCAATTATGCCCATTGGTTCAGAAATATTAGCCTGTTCCCTTTTTCCCTTCATCCCTTGTGCACTCTTACAGATGCAATTTTGCACATATAAATTATACCTGTACTGTAGAAAAACTTGTGTACACACAATGTACACAATTAAAAGATCAATGTGTTGATCTTTTAATTCCCCCCAGAAACATGTATATTGTAAAGTGAAACGTGTGAAGTGTGCGCAGGACCAGCCTGCTATCCTATTAGCTGGCAAAGCCAAGAAGCACAAATTTACACTTACAGACCATAAAACACACAAGGCCACTGAAACCACCCTTTGGTATGGATGTAAGGGGAAATTGGGATCCAGCTGACATATTTTGCAGTGTTTGCAGGACGGCATTTGCCAATGTAAACCTGACTTGCAAACATATGGAGTCTTTCACTGTAAATGGTTTCTCTTTGCTATAAATGGTCCCTTTATTGAAAATGGTCTCTCTTTACCTTTTCAACTTGGACTATTTATACTACCCGACCATCCTTTTCCTTTTTGTAACACATTACTTCAGCTGCAGAAAAAAATGATAGGCAAATAATACTATTCCAGGAATACTGGAATATTATTCCTTGTAATGAACTAGTTCCTTTTAAAATGTGCAGAGAGATTTTCAATTTTGTTATATATAAGCTTGTGCTTTAATGGTCAAATCCAGAAACTTTCTGCTTACACTTTTAAATTTAGAAAAGAATCAAACTTATTTGAGAGAGTAACCTGGCAAGAAATAGAGATAGAAAGAAGATCACGTAAGAGACGATTGCTGGCCAACCTCATAGTCCAACACAGGAAGCAAAATAGGAAGCCCTATTCGCTGAAAAAAGCTAGATTCTGCTGATCCCTTCAGTTACCTGTGTTGCTGTATGGACATTGCCTTTTCTTTCAGGACACCTTGGCGAGAACTGAGATCTGGCTTAGAGAAGCATAAATGGACTCTAAATTGCCCCAAATGGAATACCCTAATATCCCACAGAGCATTTCTCTCCTTATCATAATATTAAGTCCTGCGTGCCCTCACCTACTCTATGCTGGCAGCAAGGTAATAAGGAAAAAAGTGAATAATAAAGGAAATATGATCATCTCACAGTCGGAATTTCTCATCCCTCGAATCAGAGAAATAACTGTCAGTTCTGTGGCCTGCAAAGAATCCTGCAGGTAGGAATGTAAAGTTTAAAATAACTTGTATGTAATTCTGCTTTTCTTTTTCCTACCTATTTCTTAGTAACCTGTACAGTTCTCTGCATTGGACTCTCCCTTTCGGAATGGTGAAAGCAATAAGCACAGTTGCTGAAGTGTAACCTCTTGTCATTAATGACAATCTACGCATACAAATTTCACAAATGCAGAATTTTGGTTCAGGCCTGGTTTTCCCAGTTTATACATTTTAAGGTGTTTAGGGAAGGTATATTGTCTTTTGAAAAAAAACAGTAGCTGTATAACAAATAATAATAAGTATATTTAGATATAGGAAATACAGGAATAGTTGTTTGCAATCTTACCAGGATTAAGTATTATACCAAGCATGTTTCCAAATGCCATTTCTCATTTGAGAGAATGAGAGACTCTGCTGCTTCTGAACTACTGTCCTTTGAGTTCAAAGAGGAACTGTTAAGCCCTGGATCTGTGCCTGAGCTTTTTTTTCCTGGTATCATCAAAGGGTGTGATCATTAATTCCAGTTAAACAAGAAGTCAGCATGTTCCACAGAATCAGAGGCTGAACCAGGATTCAGGAGAGAGGTGCCCTGCTCCTGCTTCTGCTGGTGAGGTGCCATGTCACTTATGAAGGCCGCGTTAGCTGGGCTTCTCCTACTTTTCGCCCATCAATTTGGTACTAGCTTGAGGGCCATAACTATGCCTCCCTACAGATTTTTCAGTATGCTGAGCCAATGTAGCAAACACCCAAGCAATGCATTTTTACAGAATAAAGTGTGTATTTATGGGTATTATAATTATATATTTAACACCTTTTCATAGTAAAGACAACTATTGGGAGCTTCTACAGAAACTTAAACTTTAGATGTCTAGTAATAATAATGTTTCTGAAGATTAATGTAAGGTCAGTTTAAGAGAGAGATGGAACACAGATGGCTGGCATAATCCACGTGATCCCCACAAAGAGCGCACTTAATTAAAGAGGAAAGAACTGTAAAGAACATAACGTTACAACAGGGAGTGTTTCTAGATGATTGCACAGTAGATTAATATGTGGCAAAAGGCAGTGCATAGGGCACCGTCAGTATACTATACATAGGAACAAAAATGGACTGACAGCACAACACTTTCAAGAGTGCCTACACCATTAAAGGAGACCAAATCCCACTGATSTAGAACAAGGCTTAGATCATGCCACTATCTCCATCTGATGGTCTCAATCCTTTTACTTGAAGCTGAGTCCATAAATGAATGAGCTTGTTTGTGCAGAGATTGGTCAGGTCAATATCTGCATTTGTGGTTGGAGTTAAATGTGAGGGCTCTGTCCCGTGCTCCATTTCATTGTGGAGACATACCCTTGAACTCCTTTCTTACACACTTCACCATTAAAGCAGTTGTAGGAATCTTCAGTGGAATCTAATCTGCTAATTAGATCATGCTATGCCTGACAGATACTATGGAAGAAATAGGATATTTGCACAGAAAACAACTCAGCAGACATATGGGAATAAAGAAATGCCAACTATTCGGTAAGGCTTTACCTGCTATGCCTAATTTTGCAGAGAGATATGGAAAGAATGGAAAGGTTAAAAGGAAGGACAACAAATATAAGTAGCTTGGTTCTTAAGTTCAGTTATGAATGGAAGCCACGAAATCTGTGGAAAGCCATGAAAAGTATTCATTGCAAAACAGGAACTTGCAGGTCTGATAATGTTGCCCCTCATAAGTGTGAAATTCTAGAACAGATGTCCCACAGGAAAGCTACTGCAGGAAAGGACTTAATAGAGGGCATGAATGAAGTACTGTTCTTCAAGGAGCAAGGGAATGAACCCAGCCTCCTAGGACTGTTTTTTTTCAAAATGTGAGACTGTTTGAAGAGGAAAATGAATTTCCACTCAGATGGACCAGAATCAGGGATGATTTAGGGGAATGTTTGTTTTTTCCTCATGTAGTTGAGCAATGATTCAAAGGGACTGACATTAATAGAAACAACTAGTGTGTGTTTAAGAAGTGATTAGGGGTTAAAACTCAACAACCAATAAAGCCAGTTTGGCATGGGAAATGGGTATGCACATACAACATGATATCTCATGTGACTAAAATTCATGTCAAAAAATCTGAGTTCTCTGCATGTACTGTTATCAGGTGCTCATTATATGAGGAAAAATGTCTATTTGCTTTTTTGCCTCAATAAGCTGCACCACAGTTGTAGTTTGTTTGGGCTGTATATATTCCTTTCAATCATCAATAGTGAAGATAGCAACTAATTATCCTGCAGAAGGAAACTTGTGTTTCTGTTCTGATCCTGAAACCCCCCCAGCCCAGTATATTCTACTTCTTTTGTCCTATTTTCTTTTCACCTTGCACGCAGCTCATGAACCAGTACTCTCTTGTTTCATTAATGAAGTTCCAGCTCAGTCCTTCTTCTCCTTCCATCTCACTTTCACACTGATGATAATGTCTGCTCCCATGTCAGCCCTGCACAGGAATCACAGGTACTACTGCTGAGTTGGGGAACACTGAAGAACAATGAGGTCCAGACCTAGACCAAACCTTGTGGATCAACAGCACAGCATCAGGATGTTATCCTCTTGGGATACCGGAACGCAGGGAGGTCTGTTCACTGCCTTTAAATGGCCAAGGATGGTAGGCAAAGGGCACTTCCACTTACCATTATAGCCACTCTATTTGACTGCCTCTGTTACCTTTCCTGGTTGCTGTCAGGGATTGCAGACTGTCAGTGCTGGGTTCCCATTTATCTTGCTGTCACTGATGCAAGTGTTTGGGTCACTGCCTAGGGGAGATCTCTATTACAGAGGTCCCTTCTGTCCTTTTTTCCCTTGACAGAATGAATGTTCTCTAGGTCCATACATGGCTGTTGGCAAAGGAGAAGGAAGAGTCCTTTCATATCCTTGAATTGAGGCACCCTCGTGTTGGGGAGAGAGTTTCCTCAAACCCTACATCCTGTATATTCTGCAGGAGGAGTTGAAGCCACACTCCTGGATGCAGCCTAAATGAAGGGGTCACTGTAAGGAGTATGGAGGCCTCAACCCTCCTTCAGAACAGAAGGGAGAGAGCTAGGCTGCCTTGCTTATTCGGTGGCTCCCTTACCCTCACTGAGGGCCTCCATCCCTCTATAGGAGGGGCACAGCGCTGTGGTGTGAGGAGGAACCACAGAATCATAGAATGGCTGAGATTGGAAGGGACTTCTGGAGATCACCTTGTCCAAATCCCCTGCCTAAGCAGGACCACCCAGAGCAAGTTCCCCAGGACCGTGTACAGACGAGTATCTCCAGGGATGGAGACTCCACAACCTGCGCCAGGGGTTAGTCACTCGTACAGTAAAAAAGTGTTTCCCAATGTTTAGAGTTTCTGAACACATCCCGTGTTTCAGTTTGTGCCCATTGCCTCTGGTCCTCTCACTGGGAAACACTGAAAAGAGCCTGGCTTCATCCTTTTTGCACCTTCCCTTCAGGTATTTGTACACATCGATGAGATACCCCTGAGCCTGCTCTTCTCCAGGCTGAACGGTCCCAGCTCTCTCAGCCTTTCCTCACAGGAGAGATACTCCAGTTCCTTAATCATCTTTGTGGCCCTTCGCTGGACTCTCTCCAGTATGCCTATGTCCCTCTTGTACTGGGGAGCCCAGACCTGGACCCAGCACCCCAGGTGTGGCCCTCACCAGTAGAGGGGCAGGATCACCTCCCTCCACCTGCTGGCATTGCTTTGCCTAATGCAGCCCGAGGCATCGTTCACCTTCTTTGTGGCAAGGGCACATTGCTGGCTCACGTCCAACCTGGTGCCCACCGGGAGCCGCAGGTCCTTTTCTGCCAAGCTGCTTTCCAGCCTGCTGGCCCCCAGCCTGTACCAGTGCCTGCGTTGTTCCTCCCCAGGGGCAGGGCTTTGCCCTTCCCCTTGTTGAAGGTGCTCTCCCCGGGTGTCCCCGGCCGCACCTGTGCCCAGCTCGAGGGGTAGCGGGAGCTGCGGGGACACCCACCCACCCGGGCGAGGGGAGCAGCCTTCAGGGGAAGGACAGGGGATCAGAGGCCCACGGCGGACGCCGGCCTGGGCTGCGGCTCCCGCGACCGCCCGGTCCCCTCTCCCCGCTCCGCCGGCTGCCACCGTACCCCTCGGACGGCGCCCGCGCCCCTGCCCCGGGCCCGCCGCCGCACGACGACAGCCGGCGGCGGGGGCGGGAGGGCGGAGGGAGGGCCGAGGCAGGGTGCGGAGCGCCGCCAGCCCGCCTCGCCCCCTCACACACACACGCTCACACACGCACACACCCCGCCCGGCCGACGGGAGCCGGGGCCGCTCGCAGGGCGCCCGCCCATGGCTGACAGGAGCCTGACGGAGGGCACCGAGCCCTTCCCGCGCCGGGAGGAGGCTCCGGAGTGGGGGTACGAGGAAGGTGAGGAGCGGGCGGCGGCTCCGGCGAGGAGAAACTTTCGCCGCGGCCGGGGGAGGAGGAGGAGGTGGCGGTGGGAGAGTTTCGGTGGCGGAGCAGAGGGAAAATCGCCCCCCGGCCGCCCCGAGCCGCGGGGAGCGGGGAAGCGCCGGCCCGCAGCGGGCGGCAGGTCCGTCACCGCCGGCGGGAGAGCAGCTCGGGGCGGCGGCGGCCGCGGAGCTGCCCGGCAGCGGCCGCCGGGGCCGGCGGGCCGAGGTGCCGCGGAGCAGCCCCTCCTTCCCGTGCCGGTGGGCGGCAGCGAGGCGGTCGGTGAGGGCGGGGAGGGTCCGGCTGGCCCGGGAAGCCGCCGTGCAGCGCAGGGTCCCGGGTCTCCCCGTAACGGCTTTCCCTTGTGCCTCAGGAGTGGAGTGGGGGCTGATTTTTCCTGATGCTAACGGGGAGTACCAGTCGCCTATTAACTTGAACTCGAGAGAAGCTAAATATGACCCCTCGCTCCTGGAAGTGCGTTTGTCGCCAAACTACGTAGTGTGTCGTGACTGTGAAGTGATCAACGACGGGCACTCAATTCAGATTGCCCTGAAGTCAAAATCAGGTATGCTGAAACACGGGCTTTGCTTTCACTGCTAAGCTTGTGTTGCCTTAACACTCGCTGTACTTGTATTCCGGAGTGGTTCTAGGAACAGCAGCTGCTCCCAGCAGCGAGCGGTTGTGCTCATAGGCATGGACTGCGGCCGGTAAGAGTGTTGGTGTTGACTTCAGTAGGAAAAGGAGCAAGCTTTGCAATGGGAGCTGCAAGTTTCAACGCCAAACTGAATGGTCAGCCAGATTGCTTCAGAGCATGTCCAGAATTTCCTCTTGAGGTGGTGTCATCTAATTCACTGGCATTAACAGCTGTCTGCATTCAGAAACAGTCCAGACTATCGTTAAGACAGTGTGATGCCAAACTGTTTTGTACAGCTGGTAAAATGTGTCCTTGGTCTGAAGACCATGTAAGTTAAAAGAGCTTTTTCCATTAATTTGAGTGGGTCCTGAATACTAACTACAGAATTGGGCAGTTTAAGATAGATACTCCAGTTATACATGCCTACAATATTGATGAAGAGCAGGTAGCAAAGCAGTCCTCATTTCTTAAAGGGTTTTTTAGTGTCATTCATCAAATAAGAATTAGAAGCAAATAATAAAAGAAACAATTCCAACTTAAGTGAAATTGCAGTATCTCATTCAGAGCTTTCATCTGGGTAAACTATTCTGCAGGAAGGAGACAACTGTCAAGAAAGTGGGGAGAAAAAAAGTCCATTGTGCTTTCCAGCACTGTGGTAGTTCTTACCATGTGTTTGGAAGAGCATCCAAGTCACTCTAACGAATCTTAGCTAGTAACAGCCTTTTGGGGGCATTTAAACAGCTGAACATTGTCAAACCATGAGACATTCCAACTTTTGTTTCCTTCTGAGATCCCAGTAGTCTTGGGAGCTACAGCTGTGCTGAGAGTGAGGGAGTCAGTTCAGTTTTACACGGAATTGTTTAAAAAGGAAGGGTTTGTTATTTTAATAATAATGCTTTCCTTTATAATTTCATTTCCATGATAAATTCCATCTATTATTGCAACACAGAACATTTCTTTCCACAGAATTTTGCAGATTTGCAATAGAATAGAAATTTTGTAATTCCAGTCAGTGTTACTGCCTTCATCAGAAGCAGAGCTCTTTTCTCAAGGAGTAAAGTTCTCTCTGCAGGATCAGGAGGGTTCTTGAATTCTCCTGTGGAGGAAGTGAGGGTGACCACAAATGACGTCATCGCTTGCATGCCAAAATGCAACTCCTTGAACCCTACCTTTCCCAAGGGCAGTTTGTAACTTAGTAGCAATAATTAGTAAGATGGGACCAGCACACCTAAATGCATGTGCAAAACCATTGGAGACTTAGGAGAAGGAAAGACTTGTTTTTAAACTTGAATGCAGTGTGATGCCAGACTGATGAGTCTTGAAATAGAAAAAAGTGTGAAATAGAATAAAAGTTTATGACTGTGGTATGGAATTATGATTTAGGAAATCTTGTTTTAGTATCAACTTTTCCTTAGATTTCATGTTACATAATTTCCCATTCTCCATGTGTTAAATGGGGATAATTTTTCCATTTTTGGGAGAGGGAAGACGACGTTTGTTATCCCTACCAAGAGGAGAAAAGAGTTAACAAGCTGTTTGACCTGGTGTTCTGGCCAGTTTTCAGGGATTGTGGAAACTCCTGCAGCTTCTTTTCCTCACAGGGGATCTCTGATGACAAATCCATTTAGCCAGATTATTTTAATGGGAACTGTTGAGCACTAAATGCTTTTGAAACTCTGTCCAATTAATGTGCAAGAGATCCTCATCTACTGTAATGTTAAAAGTCAAAGAGAAACTTCTTTACGGAAAAAAGTAAACTGATTAAGAGACATATTAAAAATCAATTTGTCATTACTGGTGATTGATTTTGTCCTTTAATTCAGGACACACAGCCCATCTGGAATTCCCAAATCCTTCTCATTATTTAATTGCAAACATTTTCACAGGCTGCTTCCAGTTTGATCATTGTACATGTGTTATGCATTAGGTGGAAGAAGCATGACCAACTGTGTAATGGAACTGCATATTGAAAAATGCTTTAGAGGATATCCTACTAACAGGGAGACTTCTCTTAAGGCAGCAGTGGATTGCACAGTGGATGATGGTTTCCGAATCATTTTCTAATGAGGATCAAAAATTGCTGAAAGGCAAAGCGAAGTTAAACATTTCATGCATTGACAAAGATCAAGATTTGATGAAAGGCAAAGGAAGGATAAACATGCTTTCATGCATTGAAATACTTTTGTCATGGGATCAATGTTATAACTTCAGCCTCAGAAATAAACTCTTTGAAGTTCCTGGAGATACAGAACTACATCATATAGAGAACATTTGTTCTAGTTACACTTCATCTAGGAGCAATATTTTAAAACAGAGAAAGTGCTCCATTTTTCTAAGAAATAGCACTAATTGAGTATCATGTTTCTTTTTATTTGTCCAGATTTCCCTAAATACTTCAATGTTCACCAGATTTGTAGATTTTCCCTGTAGGATATAGATATAGATAGAATACAGATAAAGCAAGTTTGAGAGGCAAATCTSAGTCTATAACTGCATTTTAGAAACTCTAATGATTGTTAGATTAGTTATGAAGAATTATTAAATGAGGATTAATTGGAATATTTTACTTTTTTCTTCAATGTAATTGCTTATGAAAACCATAATGGATCAGTTTTCTTTCAGGTTTTTTATAGTTCTGTGCTTTTGTTTTTGTGTTTGTACAGTTGCAATATGATTCAATTGCTAAATTATGTTTTAGTATTACACTATGTCTTGTGCTCCAAACTAAGGCTGTTCAGTTTGTGTGTCAAAATAACTTTATGTTATGGAACTTTAATTCCCTAAAGCTGTAGGTTATGCAGTTAAATAATCCTTATCAATTATCAGAGATTGTAAAAGATTCATTCAAAGTCTACGAAACGTAAGCTAGAATTTAATGGATAAGACTGTAAATGCTCTTAAGTAAAATCCAGCCCTGCCTAGAAGCCAATATTCAATGATTTCAGTGGGAAGTTACCTACAGCTTGTGGGGTAATATTTGATCTGAAGCAGATTCAGGAATCTCTGGGCAAAATGTTTACATTGATTAATTCCAAAGTAGATCGGGCCTCACAAGGTAGAATTGCTTGCTTTTATTACTTATGGTGGAAGTCTCTATTAATGCAAAAGTATCAAGCTACTACATAAATTTTTTGTGTGTGTGTTGCAATTGTGAACAGATGCTTCTAAGAAATTCCGGATGTTTAAAAAACTGAAGCAAAAAAAAGCCATGGCTGCCTATAAGCTGCTTTTAAATAAATGAGGTATGTTGTTGGTCCTGTGTTTGATTATATCTGGATATGGAGGCATTCCGTATCTCAGAAGCCTGATAGGTGGTATATGACTGAACACCTTTACCTAGCAAAATATTGGCAATCAGAAGTTTTCTATCAGTTTCTGTGACTCATAGCAAATATAGATGATGGAGATTAAGCATTCGGACAAGTTGGAGGTAGTTACCAGTTCAATTCAGAACCCCCGCCATCTGTTTAGAGCACACAGCTACTGTCTTGATAACAGCAATAAACATATTCACTGTTCTGACTGATAAAGGTAAAATGTTTTTATTTTGTGTTATAACCAGTTGTTCTGCCTCAAAAAACAAAGACTGCAGCATGACAGCAATTTCACTGTTGTTCGCGACTGCCTGAATTCGCGTTCTGTACCTGCATGGTACTTCAAAAGTAAAGACGTTAAGTCTGTCAACTTTACTTTTCTCCTCTCTAGTACCGCTGATAATAAAGAAGCTTGCAACAATCTCCCCATTGTATTTGGAGAATATATTCAGGAGCCTGTCTGCTTTGAAAGCCAAGTTCCTTACCATTTGTCTTCTTTACCAGTGTTATTAGGGGGGCCATTACCTCGAGGACATGAGTTTGAACTACATGATGTTCGATTTCACTGGGGGAGAGAAAACCAGCGCGGTTCTGAACACACGGTTAATTTTAAGGCCTTTCCCATGGAGGTAAGAGTGACACTGCATTGCATAACACCCGCTAAATGCAAAAGATTTTATTTCATAGCCTGAATTCCTGGTAGTTCAAAAGAGAGTTTCTTTTAGCTCAGCATTTTATTGCTTTATATTTCAACCACAAAGCTATCTTGCTGAGGTGTGCTTTATTGCAGGTAAATTAGGATATGCATCTGGAATAGAATGCCTCCAGCACTCATCGCATTGTATGATTAATTGGTCATAAAGTTAACTTGCAGAATTATTAACTTCTGTCTTAATAATATTAGTGTTCTAACAAGATCTGCCGTTTCAACACTTCCTATGTCACCTTGACTAATAGCTCTAGATGGGGAGAACTAGCCACTGGAAATATTTCCATAGTGAATAATAACAACTTAGGTAAATTTGGAGTAAGTGTAGAGCARTTTGTTCATGAAATAGCTTTACATACCTGAAAATTGAAGATTATGGATATTCTTGGGTATGTTCTGTAATATCTCAATGAATTGCAAAATTCTGAAACACAAGCAAAGTGATAATGGAGTCTGAAAAAATTCAGCCGTTCATGGGGTGTCAGTTTGGGCTCCTAGGCAACCCAAAATGCTGGGACCTATTTCTCCTGCCCTCCAGCAGCCGTTCATCATATTACTTCACTTCCCACTGTCCCATTGCTTACACTTGTCGAGGAGTGGCTTGGAGTATCCATTAGACCCTGGGCTGCAAGACTAGTTTTAAAAGATACTAACCCTGATGTTTGGTGACTTCAGCTTTGCATCTTTTATTTCATTTGTTGTGCACTATTGGTTTTAAAGAAACTCAAGTTTTTTTCAGAGTTCTTCTCTGAGTTATTTTTGACTTACTTACCTATCATAATCCCTCATGAGCCTGAAACTTTGTTTCCTTTTTCTCTGTCTTGCTCAGTGCTAGGAAATTTGTTATTGTAGCGTTATATTCATGAGCGCCAGACTACTGGAATAGAACTGCTTTATGGAAAAGGATATAAAAAGTATTAGAGCAACCACTGCAGAGCTAAGTGTAAAAAGCTTGTGGACTTAACACTATCAATCTAATTCTTAGGGTTGTTCAGGTACTTTCTTTAAGAGTTGTGGGTCAGATTTTGGTCTCTGCTATTTGCTATTTTGCACTGGTCCATCAAAAACCCCATATATCAAGTCACTCACAGGGGTTTTGCAGGTTGAGTTGAGGCAGATCACAGAAGCATAGAATCATTTAGGTTGGAAAAGACCTTTAAGATCATTGAGTCCAACCGTAAACCTAACACTGCCAAGTCCACTACTAAACCATGTCCTTAAGTGCCACATCTACACGTAGATCCTCTTTGCAGGTTGATTTCAGGCAGATCCTGGTAGTGCAGGAGAATGGGGAAGACTCATCACCTCTGCAATCACCTCTGCATCCTGGTTTCCTGGCATAATATATACAACATGATTTATATGGGCAGTAAGACCTTCAGGATACTTCAGTGTTCCCCTGAGGCAGGAAGTAGCTTGTTTATCATGAAACAGCTCTGCTTAGTGCTTTTCCTCAAGGCTGATCGAGCATGTGGTGAACAAGAAATATTGACATGAACTATGTCGAGACCGTACCTGGGAGTCTACCAGGGTCTCCTGTCTCCTTGTTTATTAAGGATCACTTCGCTCACAGTCTTAGTGGCATATGGGAACAGTCTATTGATAATCTGCAGAACCCCAGAATTCTCTACTCCAAATCAGTCCAGAGAAAACTATACTTGACCCAGAGATGCAAAACAACAACCTTAATCAGTCATAAAGGGATTTTCATTCTTCACCTGCTTTAAAAGCAGCACGGCAGCTGCACAAACAGAATTCTGGCACAATTGAAGAACATCACCTGGAGGTGAGCAAGCCGGTGTTATCCTGTCTCTTGCATCTAAGCAGCTTTCAGCTAGACTCTGATTTCCAAGAAATAATTGCTGATGCAAAAATTCTGTAGCAGAAAAAAATTGACTCATAATACACTCTAAATACAGCGTGAATGCTTAATTTTGCAAACAGATCCTTATGCAGATTAATTCTGGCAGAAAATAACAGCATAGCTTGTCGTATCCAAGATCAGTTGCACGCAGGTTTATTGACTGAGCCAGTTCATCATCTTCTGCCCCATGTTGCAAGAAAGTGCAGGGCAGTTTGTTCGACAGATGATCTGCATTCCCTTCTGCTATATGCACAAAGATCTGCTATATTAAATCCGTCTCCAATTGTCCAAATCAAATATTATATTTGAGCAATAATAAAACAGGTGCTTGTGACCACTATAAATGTTTATGAAGTAGTACACCTGAGACTCCAGAATGGAATATTTTCTGTTTCCATTCCAGGGATTGCCCCATCTAAATTTTTTTGTGGAGAACAATCATTTTGATCAAGGGACCAGGAAATCTTACTTTCTTAACTTTTAACATTAACATTGGTTTATACAGTTGTTGGAAATACCCATATTCTGAATGCATATTGGGCTTGATTTTCACTGGGTTTGTTAGGTACTGAACACAAACAGCAATGGGTGCCTATTTTGGCTATATACAAGCAGCCTGGTGTAGTTTATGCTTTCATCCTGTACTAAATACAAAACAAGCTGGCAATTGTTTGTGCACAAATGCATGCCTAGAAATATGTTGAGCACCAAGTGCATAAGTTTGGATCTTCTGCCAGAGGAGCAAATCTAGTAGGATGTTTTCCTAAGAAACTAGAAATGTTTTGCAAAGCAAATGGTAAGGATTTTAAATTCTCCTCTCTCTGTGGGAGGAAGACAAGTCAAAGGGGATAAGCAGTAGTATGAAAACGTAAGTGCTTGCTTTAAGTGGGTACATTAACAACACAACAAATTAGGCCCAGATTATATACTCCATTACACTATTATAAAACCCAAGCAGTTCTACAGAAACCAACTTGGAGTTTGAAGAAGTCTGAGATGACTATCTAAGACTATTTATTGACTGGACCAGCAGTCTGTTTTTTTGGGACTGAAGACTGTAAGGCTTTATTTTATTACATTGGACCAAATAGTTGTGGAACAGCTTCAGATTATCAGTGCAATCATCTTTGTAAAGGATGACTTTAAAAAAGAGTGTTCTTTCTTAAAGTTTGGAAGAGCACTCTTCAATTACTTCCTTAGTCTCTTCACCTTTGATACCATATCAGCTTTTATAGAAATTAGGCAATATCCTGTATTAGTTGGGTAATATCCTGTGTCTCTTAGTGCAAAAATCTATTATTTCTTACTAGACAGCTGGGGCCTTTGCACGTGGTTAGGTTATATAGGTTCATGGTGAAATGGGTTAGACTACTAAGCTTATGTAACCTCTGGAACAGCTTCTTGAAGTAATTCACACTGTTGAAAAACGTTGTTTATGTCGCTGAGTTCATTGTTATTTTTATTATTATATGAAGTTCAGGAAAGATGTGTTTTCCACCTTCCTTGACTGAAGAAACCAGAATGTTGACAGTAATACGCCAGTGTTATCATTTTCACTAAAACACCTGTGTTTGCAATCAGTTAGGAAAGCAGGACAAAACAATAAATAGTTGTCAAAGGTAAATACTGTAACACGTCTTTTTAAACAAAGGAAAAGCAGAGGGCTGTACATGTCGGTACAATACTCCTCTCTCTGTTCCATGAAAACAAGAGCATGAAGGCTGTTCTTGCCTTTTGGCCAGAAATTGGAAGGAGACGTTTGTGCAACTTTCTCCAGAAATCTTTCTCACCAAGTACTTCTACTGCATGTAAACAGTATTGCTTTGCCTTTTGGCCAAAGTTACTTTGGCCACCGCTTGTGCTAAATATTTAGTAATGGTCTTGACATTGAGAGACTGTTTCTTGCCAGCAAATGGAACAAGGCACCAAAGAGTAGGTTGTGCTTTACAGTACACATTTCCACAGAGCAGTAAAATCCACACTTATACCCAAATGTGAGTTACCTGAACCTGATTTAGGTGTAAGAAAGAGAGGAACTATTTGACATCTTTATTCCTCTCCTTCATGCCAGAGTATGGATTGGAGAACGAGGAAGAACAAATGAAGAACTAGTGAAGCTCTAACTCTCTCCCTTACCTCTGATATATAAGAGGGAGATAGAGGGGGACAGGAATAGCAAATTACTGCTATCTATTTCTATTATTAACAAAGTTAAAATAGGGGCAGCTAAAAATGGAGTCCCACTGTACCCGATCTCTGTATAAACACAGCATACTATAGTGCCAGGCCAAATCAACCTTCAGTCAAAAAAGACAGGAAAGACAGCAGGAGAAAGTGAACTATATGATGGCATCAATGCTGTTTTATGGAAAAAAATATAAAAATTTCACTGCTTCTGAAGTGAAGGGAAACAGGGAAAATTATGCCTTAAAGGTATCTCTTCCTCTTAGTTACTCAAGTGGTGGTGTAACCAAAGGCACAATCTGACCATACGGGAACAGTTGTTTCCAGGCCACTGCTCTGAAATAAAACTGTATCTGAGAAAATAAAAGGGTTCCTTTCACCACTTGTAATATGACCAGGAGGATAATTCTCTGTAATCCATTCTCTTTAAAATGTAGGATTATGTTAGCTGTGAACCATGTGAAAGTTCTCAGTAGAAGAGGATTGGCAGAAAATCATTTAAAAATTGTTTCCAAGATGTGCAGGAAGATTAAAAACTGTATGATTGTCTGTCCTACAGTTTTTGAGTAAAACAGAAGAAAAGCCAGTTGCTGAAGGACCAGAATCAGTTCTGTACAGGAAAAAAAGATGTTCCTTTCTGTTGTGTAATGAAGAGCAGACTAATTCATTCTGTAGACTCTTTCAGAGTTACTGGAATACCTGCTGCAATTAAGTTAAATATAATGCAAAAAACATATCCTACCCTCGATCTGATTTAAACCGTTAAGTTTTCCTTTGTTCACATGAAATGGTGTCTGCCTAAGGATCTCATCAAACAGAGTTACAGCTTTAGGGCTTCAGGTTAGGCTGTTAACATTACACTTGTCTATTCGAGTCTTTACAGTCTTTGGTGTGGGGATTTCTCTGTGTCCCGCTCTGAAATCAGATACCTGCACACTGTGCATCCCCTTTCTGGCATTTCTTGAGAGGAGGTGTCATGCTTTCAACACGGAAATTTATTCTTTGCCAACTTTTAATATTCTTTGCCAATGTTATTTAATCTTGCTGTCTGTTTTAATCAGTTTCTTATTAGCTTGTTAGCAAATTATTTGGGTTAAAAAAATAAACCAGAGTATTTATAATTGTAATAGAAGGCCTGGGAGATAGTGTGCATGCAAGCATGTCTCTCTCTCTTTGCGCAGAGACTTACAAGCTGCAATGGGTCTGGGTAGGTGTGAATGTCAAGCAGGATTTAATCCGCAATGACAGTAGTTTCTAACATGTGAGCTCAGTTCTGATATCTTTGGATTTTTGCCAGTAGCTTTAATGGGACTATGATCCCAGTCATAAACCCTAAAAGAAAAGGTTTTAAACCAAGGAGTAAATCCTGTTGCCTTAGCTGATTGCATTGATTAACTGCTTGTGAAAAAAATTAATTCATTCTGCTCACTTTGGCAGCACAAGACCGACAAATGAAGAATATCTTGCTTAGGCAGTCTTGAATTTAACAGGAGGCAAAAAGAACAGATTCCAGAAGGGTTTACATAGCTTCGTGCTGAGGTCTGGAACTCTGCTCAGAAATTATCTAAGTTTTCTGGTGGAAAATTAACTTGTTACTCAAAGGCTTGGATGATTTTCTAAATTTTGGAATCATTGCAGATGAATACTGTGAGCCGTGATTAAAACAGTGTGTCTTAGAAGAAAATGATGACATTCATGTAATAGCTATACCCTTGACAGGTTATGAATAACAGATTAATAATAGTTTGAAGTAGATATGCCCATTGGACATTATCTAATTTTTGAGGACAGAATTGTGGAAAAACACAGGAAAATCAGGCCAATATCTAAGCAGATGTTTTCAGTTTTGTTTTCCAAATCTGCAATGATTTATATAGAAACAAACTTTCACACATTATGTAGATGCCATTTATGAACATAACAATAATACTTAACTGTACACAGCACTCCATGGGCAAAATTGGTTCTAGCACCAATTCTAGGGCTGTCAGTGAATTGTATTATGTGGGATCCTAGCCCCATATGTGCAGGTATTAAGTATTTTTCTGCATTTTTCTATGTACTGTACACTCTGCAGACCTCTAATTGATGTGACTTCTGTTTGCTTTTTTTGTAGTGATACAAATCTGGGAGGTCTCCGTCCCCTCCCAGTATACTGGGAAACAAAAACCCAACAACAAGACAGAAAAAAAATTACCATCGTTGTAAAAGCACACATGAGCAGCTTATGACTCTTGAGATTGCTAGTTGCTAAGCTCTTTAGTATTATATTTTTATTGTGGTTGAGGGTTAATTTGACCTAAATAGGCACATGCAGTCTTTGAAGTATACTTTGTTTCTAGGTAATTTGTCAATATGAGCTTGGATTGGCCCTTTGTCGGGCCACTAAGCCCCGCGCAGCCGCTCGCTTACTCCCCCCGCAGTGGGATGGGGGAGAGAATCAGAAGGGTAAAAGTGAGAAAACCCGTGGGTTGAGATAAAGGCAGTTTAATAGGGAAAGCAAAAGCTGCGCACACAAGCAAAGCAAGCCAAGGAATTCATTCACTGCTTCCCACGGGCAGGCGGGTGTTCAGCCATCCCCAGGACAGCAGGGCCCCATCACACCTAACGGTTACTTGGGAAGACAAACTCCATCAATCCGAACGTTCCCCACGTCCTTCTCCTTCCCCCAGCTTTATATGCTGAGCATGACGTCATATGGTATGGAATATCCCTTTGGTCAGTTGGGGTCAGCTGTCCCAGCTGTGTCCCCTCCCAGCTTCTTGTGCCCCCGAGCCTCCTCGCTGGCAGGGCAGTATGAGAAGCTGAAAAGTCCTTGACTTAGTGTAAGCACCCCTCAGCAACAAATATCAGTGTGTTATCAACATTATTCTCAGCACAAATCCAAAACATAGCTTCATACTAGCTACTATGAAGAAAATTAATTCTATCCCAGCCAAAACCAGCACACCCCTGTTTTACTCAGTCACATATAGTGTGAATTTTTCAGGGAATATATCTATGGGCTTTGTATTGTGGTTCCATGAAAAAAGCAGGTGCAAAAATGGGCTGATGTGCTAGCACAAACATGCTTTTAGCTTGGCTAGTGCCTGAGAAATCCTCAGTTAAGCTCTGTGGAAGAGCTGTACACATCTTCAGAGGTAGCAAATGTGATTTCTCTTCTGTGCAAAATCTGCAATTTATTGGATTGTAGAAGACATACAAGCTGCCAGATACCAGGTCAAAGAAAAGTGGCTAACAATCTATACTGAAGCTTCTTTATCCTTTTGTCTCTAAGAGTTGTCTTATTTGCAGCCAGTCATGCGTGGAGCAGCTTCGTGGCTCATATGCACCTAAAACTCTTTTGAGATGGCAGTTGCGATAGTCTGTTATTTGTAACTTATACCAGGATGGAGAATTTCATTATTCTTTTAAGAAATAAATGATCCAAACTACAAATGACTGAGCAGAATAGGAAAAACTCTTCTAAGGAGAAATGTCACAGGTGGTGAGAAGTTGGGTGAAGGAAATGAGAGTGAGAAGATGATGAGGACGGACTCAAGAGGGGAGTCCTTTGGGCTCCCTATTCCATCTTACCTCAGCTTATTGGTTTAGTTCTGCCAGGAGTTGAGGACAATCTTTGCGCTTCGCCTGTAATAGACATTTTGCACCAAATTTTCTTGCAGTTGTGCTGGGCTAAGATGCAACGTTCAGTTGCAGCCTGTACTAACAGGTTTGGTGGTGCTGCATCCTCGTGGAGGCAGGCAAGTAACCTTGAACAAAATAGGTCTTAGCAGTCCCTGCCTGCAGTGGAAACAATATAGCCTCTGATACTTTTTTAAAAGATGTGAATCTGTTCCACTCCTTGAGCAGAATTATAGCTTTGCTTTCTCCTTATTCTACTTTCTCACAGAAGTGTCTTGGTGACAGTGCTTGTACTCATGGATATAGGGGCTGCTGTCGTGACGTCCCTTATTGCAAACCCCATTCCCAACTCTAACAAGATGGCTACTTATGTTTTCACTCTGCTGTGGTAGAAGAGCTTGTGTAGTCACTTAGAAGATGGGACTTCTGAAGAGGATTTAAGCCGAAGTTTGAGCACAACAAGATGGCTGCTCCAGTCTCTTCCTTGCTGGTTTTCTTGGCTGTGTGCCCTTGACGTGATTTGCTTCAGTTGTACATCATTGTCTAATTTCTGCCATGACTGTTGCTGGCACTCTGTTCACATCTTACCTCAGTTTCCTGGTACCTTGGTTTTCCTGTTTGGTTTTCCTTGGTGCTTTGCCATAACCACTAGGCCTAACTGTTTTTCTGTCTAAAATCTGTCATTTGTGGAATAAGCTGGGACAGAGATTCCTTATTTCCTCCCTTTCCACGCTGTATGCTTGCATCAGGACCAGTTCCTAGGTTGGCCCCAGTGCATGGGTGAATACTCTAAGAGAGAGATAATAGCTCTCTGATGTTAAACCCCAAATTTCGTGTTCGTTGTGCTAAGGGTGCAGACATGGCTCTGTCCATTTTAAAGGATAAAGCTTATAGACCATCTAAGAGCTGAAAACCTTTGAAGGCTTCCACAAGTATTTGCTGTCATGCCTGAGTGCTTCACAAGCACAAATAATGTAATCCTTAAAACATCAGTGTGAGGGAGACAAGTTCTGCTATTGTCAATGAACTGGTAGAAAACAAGTTCAAAGGGATTAAATTATTTAGCCATGGTCATACCTGATGCCTTTTTCAGAACTGGCAGAGAACTGACTCATGATTCCTAGATGCTTGAATTCTAGTAAGACTTGCAGACACTGTAGGACCAAAATATCTAATTTAGGTTGTAAATACCAGTTCAGCAATTTAACCACAGGGCTATCTTATGCCCTAATCTGTAGACCACACAGTTGCCAATGAGATAGTCTCACTGCTCATTTCTGCCTTCTCACTATGCCAGCATTAAGCCACATAATGAACTGGACTGGGGAACAGTTAAAGTTTAACAAAATTTGGGGAGTTTATGGAACTACAGGAGAGCAGGAAAGTATAACACCATTATGCAATCTGCAAACTTGCAATTCAAGAGAAAACTGTTGGAGACGCAATACGAAGTTTAGTATTTCAGTGGAAGCTTAGCCAACATTACAGAAAAAAACCTGACTTGAGTTTCCTAGAGGAGTGTAGTATGGAAGAGCAACTGCTCACTGGAGAACAGTCAAGATTATGACTTAAAAAGATAATATGCAGCTGCAGATTCTCATCTCTTTAGAGAGACCCTTAGCTTTGAAACACAGAGAACTGTGGAATTCAAATAATTTATTAATAAAACATAATAAATTAGCAGGGAAGAAGTGCTTTTTATTCTGCCTTCATTAGAGAATCTATTGTTGAAAATTAAATCAGTGATTTAAAACCTTCTACATATGAGCAGTCTGGTTTTAAATCCAAGGCAACAGATTGCAGCCAACACTTTGTGGAATTGGACATGGTTATATTAAATGCGTAGTCATATAAATAACATTTCCAGAATTAAATACTTAAGCCATAGCACTTTGTATTTTCTGTCTTCTTGATGGCATTGCTAGCCTGTAATATCAACTATTCATCAAGGGCCAGTCCTTTCTCCAAGCTTCGCTCTTTYTAACTGTGGAGCTATAAGAGCACATGCAGACACACGCATACACCCACTCAGGTTGGCAAGAATCCAGAGTAAAAGCAGGATGGAGGGTCCTGCACTAAAATCCTTGCTTTTTCCTTCCTGGCCTTCWTAGTTCAAGGGAAGGAAGTATAAAGGCTTGAATGTATATTTTTTCCTGTTAACACAGGTAAGGGCACCTCAGCCTACATGTTTGCTGGGGCCAGACGTGGTATCAGGGAACAATAACCTGCTCTGTAGTGCTCCTTGCTTCACACACTGAGCAGAAACTTGGCACAGTGAAGAGCCTGATCTATGAATCTGACAGCAATAACTGTGTACGTTTTCAATTTCTTACTGATRGGGTTGATACTGAAAGTCAGCAATCTGGAATCAAGGGTGTTTTGTCTTTTTCATTCCTTTTCTTAGCCTGTATAATTTTATTACAGTTGGAAAAATGTTCATTTTTTATTAATTTGTTTTCTTTTTGCCTCCTGTGTGTGCCAGTAGAAATAAGCAGTGCTTGTGCTTTCAAATGGGAAGAAAAAATAAATACACACAAATTACAAATTACAGCGTCCTCAGTTTCCCCTATACCCTTTGATGTTTTGCCAATGGTTTTCCTAAGAAAAGGTAACCTAATGTGACATGTCAGCAGCTTCTATGAGCAGATGAGATATTTTGATCTTCTGTTCAAGGCCTGGGCAAAAGAGGTCTAGCTAGGGTTTGCAAAGCTTTCTGCGGATTGGTGTCCTTCACAAAAACTAAGACAGGTAAAGACATTGGCGTTGTGGTTGCATTAACCATGAAGATAGTTTATGCCCATGTCTTGCCTCCCTGGGAGTGCTAAGAGAACTGGGGCGGTGTTTGGCTTTCTGTCAGCCTCCTTGCRTCCCCTTCCTGTTTCCTAACCTTGTATACAGTGAAAATGAAGCCCCTCTCTGAAGAGTTAGTTAATCTCTGGTTAGAAGAGGGACACAATGGACCAACAGTTCTTTATCTTATGTGAAATGAGGCTACTGCATGTGAGTGGACTGTTCAAAGGGAACACGGATCCCTGGTTAACTGTTAATTGGTTAATTGGATGCTGCAATGTTTTTATTATTATTTTTCAGTATGGCTTACCAATGTAGACACTTCTTTAGCACAAGTGATATGCCACAGCAACTGCGAGAGTGTTTCCTGAGATGCTGCACATAATTCAGTAGTCCCACCATTCCTTACCTTTTCAGTGGCACACCTAAAAATATGCCACACAATTGCCTAGACTACTTTTGCTGTTGCTTGGCTGGCTTTTTGAAAGAGAATAGTTTTGGAAGGTGTCTTTGCAACCCTTCTTTTTATGATCCAACTAAAATAATTTTATTTACAGCCATGTTACAGTTGCACCCTCTTTCAAAGATGTTCATGGAGAGGAAAGCACCAGTCAGCAAGGGTTCTGGAGTACCCTGATGTCCCAGTCAAGCATTTGTTCTGCATGTTTTAGCTGTGAATTTAGCTTTTGACCTGAGACATACAGTATCTCACACTGTGACTGCAAAGTTGTTGAAACAGTATCTCCAGGATACCTTGTACTCTGCTCCAACTTGATTTGTTTGTGCCTAATTTCTCTGATTTTAGATTACAGGCTTCTTTGTTCAGGGAATGTCATCTTGTTCTGTACATACTTGGAGCCTGACAGTTAACCTACAGACGAGACCTCCTAGATCTTTAACATTTTCAATAAATTGTAACAAGCAGAAGTTCAGCAGAAGCTGTGCTTTCCCTTCTCCCATATTATATTATTCAGGAGGTTTCTAACGCTAACACAGTGTTGTCATCTGTGTTTCTTGGTGCTGCTTTCAGCTTGTCTCTCTTAGTGCTGAAATTAGCGTTGCTTTCAAAGACAGGCACAGAGTTCCCTTTATGTCATTTTTTAATGACAATGATCTATGTATGAAATTTTAAAGACGATTTAATTTCTACTGAAATTCAGTAGCATTTTCGCACCTATCCACAGTAAAAGCACTGAAAAATTCAAGTCTACAAGCATAAACGAAATACACTGATTAATAACCTAACTCATCCTCTTCTTCTTCTTGATTTTGCCCAGAGTTCATGATCTAGTCATTTGCTTTTATTGGCATTTGTATTTTCAAAGGAAGCATATCTACCTTGACTGAACAGTAATGTTTAACCATGCAGGCTTTGTTACTTTATGGGTTTTTGTTTCTTTTTTTTGTGGCATGGAGTATGTACACGTACTCCAGCTTCTCTTAAGACATTTTCAAACAGCCTCTGTATCAATTACATTAACTTTAATTTCCTAAACCTCTCCTTCAGGCTGTTAATAACTAACTTTCTGGTTTTTTAATCACTTTTCTTGAAGCTGTGTGCCCTGGTCATATCCTTGGTTCGGTCCCCTTGTGAGGATTTGGAACTTAATTACTGTATGTTATGGTCACTGCCAGCAGCTTAGTCAATTGCTTCCTGAAACAATTCAGTGCCAAGTCAAGTATCAACTCATAAATTCTTGTGCACATGTATAATAGCAAGACACAATTTTTCCACATTTTGTCCTCCCGTGATGTTGTTTACACAATATTTGCGTGGTAGAAATTACACATCATTATTGTACGACTGGGCTGTGTTGCCTTCCATTATTACTAGCTGAAATCCTCAGCTTCATTTCATCCCTCTCAAACCAGGAAAAAGACTTCATGCTGGCCCTAGTTAGGTAGGCACAGTTTCCCATTTGTACTGTTCCCTCCTCAGCTTTTATGGCATATTGTGAATGAAACTGGAATATAGTGATCTCTAACAAACTTGGGCGAGTCCAGGAGAACAGTTCTTAGCTATACAATCTTTAGCAGAGCAGCTCTAAAGCTGCTTTAATTTACCTTAGGGATATAGATTCATCCCTGAGATGGCATTTATGTGGATTCAAAACAGAATTTCAGCTCCACTCTCTTTCTCAGAAATAAGACAAAAAGCAATATGCTCAAAATTTCCAGACTAACATGTTTTAGATGCAACTCTGATTAAGATGTAGTGATTCACCTAACTATTAGTCTTTTGAGGTACAGCCTATATGAATTGAAATAAGAATTGGGAAGATATGAGAGCAATAACATAGCTCTCATGCTTAGATACTGTCTTGGCCTGAAATATTACTAGACTAAGCAGACTTTTCTGGAGCTTGTAATTGCTAGTTGCACAGCTAACAAGAAATAGGTGTATAACCTAGTTCTGACCAAGGAACAAAGCTTTCTAGAAGATTAATTTACACATGATGCAGCATACATTGAAGAAAGAAGCTTTTGTAATAATTAGCTCCTTAGTAAAGAGTAAGACTGTAGAGATTGGAAAAAAGTACAATGGGCGATTGCAACAGCACCATGGATTCAAGCAAGCCTAGTGACGATAGTGTCACAGCCTGATGTTCTAATAGTTTAACATGCAGATCTGAAGAGGAATTATTTTAAAATGATGGCCTGCTATTGTGTGTAGAGCACAAACGGGAGCCTGTTCAACAGAAGGTTGCCCCATGTCACAACCTCTTGCAAAATGGGCTATGGTTGCCAGTTAGGTTGAGGCAGGACCTACACCCAGGCTGGGCAGGTGTTTCATGTTGCCTCCTGCTGCCTCAGCTGCCAGTGGTTTTATCAGCCGTAAGTCCCGGGCAGGGCCTAGTTCTGGTGCCACGGAGGTCAGGAAGAGTTTTGCTGTTGGCACATTTCCTCTTGACTCCAATGAGGTGTGGGCTTGGTGCTTTGTTCCAAACTGCCTGGCTTAACCAGTGGAAACACTGCACATTGAACGGTGTTTTATAGGGGTCCCAATAACAAATGAGGGTTCCGGTAGTTTAGCAATAAGTATTTATAAAGAAAGCAGTTATAGTACATGGACTCCTTTTTATGGTAGCAAGTCATTCCAGATTGTGCAGGTTTATAGCAATTTGTAACATTAAGATCATATAAGAATGCAGAAACATTTGAGCACAGAGTCCTTCTTTCCTTACCACTAATCAGATATGTCATAACAAAAGATGAACTGTGATTTATTTCAGAGTGTATTTTCCTATAAAGCATGAGCCTGTCTCATGTTTGGTCTGCCCTTGGATGACAGGTACACACCAGCGTTAGAGCTACAGAGCTAGTAGCGACTTTCCTGACATTGCGAGAGTTGGATAAACTTAGGTGAAAGTAAACTTAGGTGAAACTTGGTCATTCATATAGGTGAATGACTGTGAGGGTCTGAGAAAGAGGTGTCATTCTTGCTTGGGCTCCTGAGCAGACACTCTTCTGGGGAGTGTGAAAGGGCAAGAGGCAAGGGACACAGGTTGCAGCAAGACAGATTCTGATTAGATACAAGGAGAAGAAATTCTTTGCTATGGGGGAGGTCAAACGCAGAACAGGTTACCCAGCGAGTTTGTGGGATCTCCATCGCTGGAGATGTGCAAAACCTAGTTGGACAAGGCTGTGAGAAACCTGAGCTGACTTTGAATTAGTAGCTAACTTTGAATTTGGTGCTGGTGTGAATGGGGAAGGAGGCAGCTGAACTTCCGAGGTGACTTCCAACCTAAATTATCCTGTCATCATATGTTTTTATGTGCCCCAGACAGGGGAAAAATGTATGTGGTTTTGTAACTCTGTTTTTAATTGAGAGAAACTGGCTTCCAGAACTGATAAATGTACTTGGTCATATAGAGTGACTCTGATTCTTGCCAGAATCTGTCATCCCAGGGAGTCTGATTCTGTGTAAAAATGTACCATCCCAGGCCTTTTCTTTTTGTGTTGACATAAAGGATATTTCTGTGGTAGAGAAAGGAATGGATTTAAGTGCAGGATTTTAACTTGTTTATTGATTTTAAAGCCAGAATCTCAGGTCCTTACTCATTTTTGAAAATGTCTTGATTTGAGATAGGCCCCTTGTTAATGTCAGTGTCAGCTTTTCCTAAGCAAGGATGTCAGGACTGGGATCAATAGTCTTTTGGTTTTGTGGGGACTGGATGAAAATTGAGAAGATTCTCAGAATTTGTTCCATACAGAATAATCTTTCTGCGGGGTTTGCTCTGCTAGCGGGAATAATTACTTAATCTTTCCTGTGAAGGAGAGTCTCTCCAGCTGTTCACAGAACAGATCAACTTTATCAGCACTTTATTATCATTTGCCTTTATGATTTTTCAGTTCATCTGATTTTAAASAAGTCACTGCTACAATTCTTTGATTTACAGCTGGAATGTTCAGAGGCTCCAAATTATTTTTTTATCCAGGAGAAAAATGTATTTTTTGAGTGCTAAGGAGTTTCTCACAGCTTTCTGATTGTTTTGTAAAAATGCAATGTCTGGCATGCCGAGCCAGCCACTGATAATCGGTAACAGCATAGCTGACTCATTTTGGTTGTATAGAAACATCATAACTACTGAGTATCAAAACAGTAGCTAACAAGTTAAGCAGAGCCTCTCCTGCCATACTGACATGTGCAGCTTGTTTGTATTCCGAACGAAAACCACACAATGGTAAGCTGCCAATACACTACAGCTGATTATTTAAAAAAACCCACATGGTTGTGTTCATATTGGAGACTGGCACCCCTTGTGAGTATCCACTTTTTATATAGCTGTCTTAAATCAACGTAAAACTGAAGGTCTTTCCTCTGTGCACATCTGATTCACATAAATATTAACAAGAGTCACAGGCCATGTTGTTTGTGGACTGTACTCTCTAGAGTTCAAATTTTGTAATGTTTGTAGACTTTTTGCCATACCTGTTTTTAACTGTTATCTGATGTTTTCATCTGATGTCATATTACAAATAAAAAAAGAGCAAACAAAAGGCAGAACAGCTCCAGAGAAGCACACGAACACTCAGGATAAACCATGATTTGAAAGCAACACTTTGCTACGAACACTCAGGCCTTACTACTTCCTTGCTAATACTTCCCTTTCTGAATCACTTTTTCGTTTACTTACCCAGCTCCCATCTGAGCTACAGTTTTCCTGCTCTGTAGAAGAATTCATTTGATTTGACTTCCATTTATTTAAGTGCCTGTTGACATCCATTTATTTATTTAAATGTGGATGCATGGGCTTATCAGAGTTAGAGCAAAAGATGTGAGGCCTGTTGTCCTGTTGTTAGGAAATATTGTGATATTAATTACGATCTTCCATTAGGTTGCTTGTCTAATTTCAGTTTGTAAATCTCTAATGACAGAACCTTTTCTGTGAATATCTATTCCCAGTATCACCTTGATTCAGAACATGGGAGCACAGTAAATACACTGCTGGATCAGGCCAGGGTCCATCCAGTAGTCYGTCTCTAGCAGTGTCAGTAAGGGATGCAGCACAGGGAGAGCGCATGAGCCTGACCACTTTTTGTTGTACTCCCCAGTCATCTACCGTCATGGGACTAGGAGTGCTAGAGGCGGCATCTCTACCTGTTCTCTTTACTGTCTGGTTTTGGACTTGTCCATAATCTGTCTAATCCATTTATGAACCTGCTGATACTATTTGGCACCACAGTGTTTATGACAGCAAATTTACAACCTGCTGCGTAAAAAACAGATCACTAATCCACTGTAATTATCGTCACCTCTAAGGAAGTAACACAGTAGCGTCTTAAACACAGACCAGAAGTCCATTCTACCTTGGGCTTTAGCAACCCAGTACAAAATGATGATTCTCGTTCCAAGGAGCCTACTATGTATTTTAAACATCCTTGAGCAGAACCTCAAAGTTACAGAAACCTTTGGACGAGAAAGTGCTGAGTGCCTATTTCAGTACCTTTAGTAATGTTGATTGATTACTAAACCTGAACCTAGGRGTCTAGGGGTGTCTACATTAGCCTTAAGTACATCCCTTTTTTATCTTTGTGTTACATTTTTTTTTTAGTAGACCATCCTGACCTCTGTTGAGCCGGTGGAAAGGAATGAGGCCTGGAGGGGATGGAGAGACCTAAAAATACTCTTAAAATGTGTAGCTAATACTTACCTTACTCTCCCCATGTCCCCTGGAGGTGTGGGAAGAGGTGCTGGCCCRTAGGTATGTTCCTTGTAAAGCAGTTCCAGCTGCAGGGCGTTTCGCACTGCGGTCCCCCTTTCACGCAGCAGCTAAATGTATTTTGCAGCACGTCTTCCTGTCAGGCTGCTTATGGTGCTGCACAGACTAATTCTAGACCTCTCAATGTTTTTTAGTATTACACAGAGGTTTTGGTGTTGTTTTTCTAGCTGATATATAGCCTTATCATATGAAAGTCTCTGCCCTGATGAGCCTGCTGCCTAAGACAGGATGACAATCTGTTTCTGGATAAACTGGGGTCATTGCTGGTACGGTCTGAAGCGCTTGCTCCTTTTCCTCTTGCTGAGGCTCAGCGTTTACCTTTCAAATCTTCAGAAAAAAACCACTGTTGTCAGAATGCAGATGAATGTCAGGTTAGACTTCACCTCCAAAGGAGCGTAACACGCTGCTGAATGCCACAGCAGCTTTAGCCAAGACCCGCCTGTTGACACAGTCAAAGTCATGGTCTCTTTACATTTGGCGGTCGCTCTCAGCGCTATTGTTCCAGCCACCAAAGGACAAGCTTGCTCTGACATTTCCAACCAACCGAGTCGTGGTGCCATGCAGCGCTTTTCTCGCCGCACCAAGGACATTGCCAGTCCGACTGCAGCCACCCCAACCTTTTTCTTTCGTGTTTCCTTCTTAACGTCAGGATTTTGGTGAGGATCGTGGGACTCCGTGAGCCCCCTCTAGCGGATAGCTGATGCAAACTCCAGGCTCGTCTCGGAAAATGCAATGCTTTGACTTTATCTTCTTGGGTGGTGGTAATTCTGTGGCTGCTAAAGTGAGCGTTGGAGACCGAAATCTCATTCTTTGAGCCTGTGGTTTTGTTACTGTAAAAGCCAAAGGCAAATCCAGTGTGTTACAGAGCTTTTTACAAATGATAAAATACATGGTGCCAAGTAAATCCATCGGCAATAGTGAGATAGCTTAGTTCTAATAGGGAGCATTTGTATGTCTAGAAGTTTTGTAGCCGTGGGCAAGTACATTTGTATTAGTGTTCTTATGTGCAAATGAACTATTATGTGTTTTAAGAAAAAGGTTTCATGTTTTTGTCGCAGCAGATGCCTTTGATCAGCATGAATAGAATTATTTGTATGATAATTTGGAATTTAATTTCATTTACAGTATGTTAATTTAAAATTTTGTATTGACTTTTGAAATGACAATCATCAAGAGGAGTGCCCAAAATTCTCACTGGAGATTAAATAAGGGGAGAGTGATTGCTTGAGGAGCTGGTCTTCTGAAATGCTGAGATGCCCGAGTGAACTCCTGCTGTGTAAGGGGCAATAAGCATCTCACAGAGGCCGTTACTGGGCAGAAATGAAACACAAAATAGGAAGACACACTATCTGTTTTAAAAAAACTAATTTTGCTGAAGGTAGAAACAATGTTAGATAACAGGGTGACATTTTAATTTCTTAGACACATGACTGAGCAAAACATTGATCGTGATTTTACAACAGGAATTAAATCTAAGAGTTTGTATTTTTTTAGCTGTTTTATCTATGTGGAATGTGCAAAAGTTGTTGGCAGATAAACTTCAAAGCAGCTGAGCTTAGGATGTTGAAGCTCTGCAATGTTATCAGACCCAGCCACAGAGATTACATTTTAGCATTAGTGCTGGAAAAACTCCTGTCTGAAATGCATATTGCCTCTGAGTAGATAGTGCTGTCCCTCCTTCCTTCCTTCCTTCCTTCCTTCCTTCCTTCCTTCCTTCCTTCCTTCCTTCCTTCCTTCCTTCCTTCCTCCCTCCTTCCCTCCCTCCCTCCCTCCCTTTCTGCCCTTCCTTCTACTGTCCTTTCTTCTGCCCTTCCTTCCCTCTTCTCTCCCTCTTTTTCTCTCTCTCTTTCTTTCTCTTTTTCCAACTGTCAGTCTGTTTTCCAGCACTTTCTCTTTCCCCTCTTTCTTCCATCTCCCTTCCCACTCTCCTCCTTCCCTTCCCTCCCTTCCCTTCTGTCCTCCCTTTCCAACCACCTGCGAGTCTGTCTTCCAGAACTTTTCTCAAACACCACTTCCCAAGTCATGCTGTGATACCTCACTAGCACAGACTTCATGTTTACCATCCAGTGCCTGCTACCTGACATGCATTTGTGCATTAACTCCTACAGGCCCTGTTACCTTGCAGGAGAAGGCAGCTGAGGGCTCATGTTTTACTCTTTAGCATCGCTTTCACTGCTGTCCCTAAGGTGGTCCTCCAGCCATTTTTCCCTGCTTGACTTTCTCTATGTTTAACCTTTCCTGAAATCACTTCTACTCTTACTACTGACATTTGAGTGACTCATCTTGGGAGGTCATATGTGAGACAAGTGACATTAAGATAGTACAGTCAGCCAGTCAGACATGTGTTTGGACAGCTTATGTCCATAATCATACTCCTGCCTTGGAAGAGAGATGGCTGGCTGAGAGGCAGTGTTGGTGGGTTTCATTAGCTGACATTATTTCAGTATTCAAAGTGAGGGAGTTGGTAAATCATCATTAGCTTCATTAGCATAGTTATTCACACCTTTGTTGTAGATATTTGGTAACTGGCTATACATCACTTTCTCTGCAGTTGACCTTTTTTTTCTTGGGATTCTTGATGTTTATAATAGGAATCCACTTATATATACATGCACAGCCATAGGCATGYGCATATGTGTATTCACGCATGCACACACACATGCTGAGGCTTTGCTAATTGACGTTAACTGCTGGTGTTTTTTTATTACAAAACATATTTCTCTATTGGTCTATTTGCACTGCTTTGTTTTAGCTTCATCTAATGCACTGGAACTCCACACTGTACAGCAGCATTGATGAGGCAGTAGGGAAGAAGCACGGCATAGCTATTATTGCTTTGTTTGTGCAGGTAAGTTTCCTGTGTTGCACTTGTTACCATGCTCTATCGTTTGTCTGAGGAAAATAAGTTCCTTTCCATTTTCATAAAATAAAACAATGTATGACTGCTGGTATTCTATTCAAAAGATACTTCTCAGTCATATCTTCCATGTATGTGCTAAATACGTAATTCTTGTTTAAACAGGATATTGAAAGTATGTTAGTTAAAGAAGGGATAATACATAGTCAGCCATCTGTCTCTGTGACTCTGCCTATAAGCAGACATCCACTCTCCATTCCTCTGAAGGCAGAATGAGGGCTGTCAGGAGGTACAGGTGCTTCACTACCTCTGTAATGTAATGTTTTTCTTCATTCCTGGCCAGGCCTGCTGTTCGGGGATTGAGGAAATATACAGAGGAGAGGAGGAAAGAGGAAAAAAAAACTACTAACCCATTGGCACAGCTGAAAACTGGTAGTAGGATTGTGTTTTCTGAACACAGTGACAAGTGTGTTTCTTCACACAGGACAAATGTGAGGTGGAGTCTTATTACTTCTTCAGAGACACCAGGCTGAGAGTGTAAAGAGTCTTGCCACAGACCCTCAGAAAAGCCTGTGACGAGGCGGCTTAAAGCTTGCTGGGGAGAAGGTGTAATGCAAGCTGGGAAGTTAGCCCCATAATCTAATTGCTGTTGAAGGTTTTTCAAGAGCTGCACTCTGTAAAGATTTTCAGTTTTAGTCCTCAAGCACCAGATTCTCATTCTCCTCATGAGAAATGGCAAACTCTTTTATTTAAATGGGTTTGGAGGAAGAGGTTTAGAGTTTGTGCTTAGATCAAATGGATTTTCTTTCACAGTGATATTATTAATTTGTCGTCTTCCTTAACGAGTTTATGAATGCCTTTGAGCTTTACCTCTGTTTGAATTTAAAGGTACATTGGTTACAGCTCCAACACTCAGATAGAACTGCTAAAAAAGGAAGTTAGAAAGTCTTCAGTTTTGTATCCTAGAGGGTTGTGTGATGATAATTGCTTATGTAAGTCACCTTCTAATTCCAGCAGAGGTAACCTTCGAGTTAGTTAGAAAGTTATATATAAGTTCTTAAATAAATCTGAAACTTCAGTGATACATTTTCCATTTCTGGTCTCTCACCTTCATCAGAGTTCTTAAGCATTCCAAAGGGCTTTTTCATTAGCCAAGAAAGGCATCATATAATTACAATTGACCAAGGGAAAATAGTATTTATGCTGTTTATTAAAGGAACAGGGAGAGGAAATTCAGTGACCATTTTTCCTGTTAAAGGCATGGAAATATAATAGTTTTGCACCACAGTTATCAAACACATAATTTTAAGGTCAATGACAAATTTTCACTGATTTAAGTGACAGCCCTTGGTGATTATTAATTTAGAAACAGCATCTTTGAAGTGATTGCAATATCTTTTACCCATTTCAAAGTTTTTAAATGGAAATCCCATTCTGAAACAAAAGAAAATCCTCATAAATTCCTAGAAATGACAAACTACCTATTGTTGACATTCAGTTGTTTCCTTCCAGTGACTACTGTGGCATTCTATTCCAAGAGAAACAAAAAGTGAACAAATTTTTCAGGGTCCAGCTGTCCCGTTCTCACTCATGCCCGCTTCATTCCTCACCTCATATGTGCACACATTGGCAAAGAAATAAAGTGGAAGGCCGTTCCGAGTCTTCCTATTTTGCCAGTGTTCTGAAGGTAAAAGCTRGGGTCCTAGGACGGGTGATTTAAATCAGAAGCAGCTGAAATCAGCATACAGCGGGAACAACGTTCATACAAAATACGAATAGCTTGTTTCAAGAACGGGTTTCTTTTGAAAGCCCCATCTTCTGTGCCTTGAAGATGTTTGGTAAAGGCAGCGCTGCAGGCTGCCCAGATCCCAGAGATGCCGTGAGGGAGGGGATCTGCCATTCTTTGCTCTGCAGGCAGGAAAAAACTCCCCCAGGCTTCAAAGATACCTTGGGCCAGATTTGCAATGCTGTGGGAACAAATTAAAAAAGCGTCTGTCATGTTTGTTCACTCTGTTCCTTTCTGTGTACTTTTCTGACAAAAACTGGTAAGGACAAACTGTATCCTTGGCATTTATATGCCATAATGCTGCATGATTTTGACTCCACGTGCAGTATATGCTGCAAAACAGGGTTAGTCAAAACTTACCAGACTTAACTGTAACTCTTTTACTTGTTCTGTGAGTTTCTGTCTCTGTTTTAAAGTTATTTACACCTTGTTTACTTTTGACTGGTGACTTTATGGTGATTTAATTGTTTGGAGTTGCCCTRTATCAGTGTATTTGGTTAACACAAGGTTATGTAGCTTGCTTAACTGAAAACAACTACAGAACTTACTGTTCTGGTTAACCTCTGTCTTGCCTCACAGTTTCAGAAATAGCAAAATGCTGAAACTCATCTTTGCTTGCTGTATTTCAGATAGGAAAAGAGCATGTAGGCCTAAAGGCTGTAACTGAAATTCTCCAGGACATCCAGTACAAGGTAAGGCATTGTCTGAAGAAATGCTTCCTTCACTGACCAGAGAGAGAGTGAGAGAGCAAAGGGTACATATGAAACACTGAAGCCAAGTGAAGGGTTTCAGATGCGTCTGAAGTAAAAGCACATGTGAAAGCCATAGTTTGGTGGCCTGCATCAGAAGCTCAGCATTTTACAGTACTTTCAGATAATACACAGTCTTCATAGTTACTTCATTTTCTGATGGCCAGAAGGTTTGATCTTCTATACTAGTAACTGATTGCGAGTACTACCTTTTCAGTGATTATCATGAAGTCAGTGTGAATGCAAGAAGTGCAACGTGCTTAATGAACACCAGCAGCAGCAGCATCTCCAAACTTTTCTGGTTTTAATTTGTAGAGGAAAAGAATAGGTGAACTGAGCACCCATATTAACTTGCAGTGGGAAATCAGCAAAAACACAATGCCGTCTTGTCAGGTGGATTAGGTGTGGGGATCCTGAAGGACAGATAATAAGCCTAGCAAGACTGAGGAGATATGAGTGCTCTCCAGAATGTTGATGCTATCTTAAATGACCTTGGGCAAGTTACTTCCATCTCTCTGCTTCATGGTCTCTGTCTGTAAAATAGAAATAATCATACTTACCTTTGATTTTAAGGCGTTCTGTATTGGTCTGGAGAGATTAGCCATTCACTTCAGTGGATGCTAAAGTGTAGAAAAATTAGAAGCTGTTATTAGAAGGGAATTGAAAATCTTCTTTTAGTCAAATAATATATGGTAAGCTTCAGTCATGATGTTTGATATTATAAACTCACTGTTTATGAAGGTGTCAGAGAAAACAATAGTGTATGGAACTCTGTACTTTCATTACTGAAAGGACAGCCAAGTAGAGGAAGGTTGTGAAAGGCCTTGTCATTGTGAGCGTGTTGTTATACTAATGACTTTCAGAGGGTCAGCATCGAACATAGTTTTTGCATACATAAAATTTTCTTGCATTAAATATGTGGAACCATCTTTATTTTATTAAGTGTTATCCGTGTCAGTCAAGGAAAAGCTCATTTTGGCCCTTGTTCTTTAAACTCATTTTGTATGGAACCCCTGAATTTCAGGTAGAGAATTTCAAGGCTAGGACCTGGAAGGAGCCCAGGTACTAAAGGCAGAAAGTTAACATATTGCTGAGATAACCCTAGAAGTAAAATATAAAATAGAATAAAAAAATGTGTTTGTGTAGCTGCAAGGACAAATGCAATGATGATTAAATGGGGGCTATTAATGAGGTTGCTTTGCACAGGAATTCAAGGCTTAATGTTATAAGAACACACAGTCTGTTTTACCTCTCCATTCATCATCATTTTAATAAGAAACTAGAGATGAGATTGATTTGTATTCATTTTTTCAGGGAAAGTCCAAAACAATACCCTGTTTTAATCCCAACTCTTTATTGCCAGGTAGGTGCCTTTGCTTACTTTTGTGTGGGTGGATTACTAGCTAATTGCAGAGGCTGAGATAATCTTGATCTAAAGCATAGCCTAACTGCAAGCCTGAGACTGTGTCCCATAAGGTGGTGATGCATTTTGCACCTAGTGGTGCTAACAGGGGTAGTGATGAAGTCCCTTTGGAACTTATGATAAATCCGCACCTTTGTCGTGTGAGTGGGATGTAATACTGTAGTCCTTGCACTGCTGGCAACACTGTGGATAGCTTTCTTGATGGTTTATCATCCCACCTAGAGGGGGAGCTGTGTGTAGTCCTTTCTCTACTTTGGCATAAAATAGGAAGCGTAAGGTTGCCCACTTACCAAGGTAGCTTTTTGGCAGCATCAAAAGAGAATGCCATAATGCAATGACAGTTGTATAGTATACAAGGAGTAGTGACAATGGGAGGCAAATTCAAATTCATATAGCTAAAAGTTAAAGAGTAACAGTAAGAAACAACCACTTCCTCTACCTTGTCTTGAAAAAAATGTGACTTTTTAAAAAATGCATTTCTACAAGACGAATGTTTCTGCAAGGAGTCCTTCTGAGTTAAATTCCATGTCATAGTGGCAAGATCTTTAATTTTCCAAAGTAATCCAGGTCTGCATTAAACTATATTGATTATATCAGAAGAATATTGTTTAGGTTGCAAAGTCAAGTGCTCAGCAATTAGGAATTGCAGGAATTAAGGCTGCCTGTGCCCCTTCATGCATATGTGTTATAAAACATCTTTTAATTGCGTGACCAGAAGTTATTTTTTACAGGGCCCTTGCCTCATCAAAGTTCCTGTTTGATACTGATCAAGTCACATAAACCAAAATTTTCATAAGTCATCTCTAACTATGTGTTCCTCATTTTCTAGGTGCCCGACTTGAGATCATGGGGTCTGATTTGCAGAAGTGCTGAGTGCTTGCACCTCCAACTGAAGTCAATGGGAGCAGTGCTCTGACTGCATTAAGTGCTATAGAAAGTTAACTACTCTGAGAAATCAGGTTCTAAGCATCTCATATTGAACACCTCAAATGAATAGATGCATTTGACCTTAACTTCTCTGTGCCTCAGTTCCCCAGCGTTAAAGCGTGAGGATAATCTGTTCTTCCTCACCACACTGGGGTGTCGGAAGGATAAATTAATTCATGTTTGTGAAGCACTCAGACACTGAAGAAATGAGTGCATTAGAAATATAAAAAATGAGAAAATGTGGTCCTTCTAACAAGCAGGATTTGAATAGCATGGGAAAAGAAGACCAAGGACCACATATTGTACTGAGAAATCCAAATGTTATTAGATGCTTTTCGAAAGAAAATCATCCATCTTTGCAAGTAAATGATGAAGGGTTCTCTAGAAAAGACATATGTGATCATGTAACAAGATGGTATCGCAATGCATGCACAGGATGGGCTGAATTAATTCTTGCAGTTCTTAACTTTTGAGTGTTTGACAATGCAACTTGCTTTCAATGGATTTGCTATGTAATTCCCTAATTGAGAAAGAAAATTACACCAACAAAACAAGATCCATTCACTGACAATCACAGGCTTCATTAGCAAGACTTAATTCTACTGATATTCCTCTGAGCTAGTAGTGAAATGGCAGTAACAAGTTAGATCAACCAAGCAATCTTATTCCAGTTTCCAGCCTCCCATCCTGTCCTTGTCAAGCTAGTCAGAACCTTCCCCCTAGCTCTCCATGCCATGATTAACCGGCTTTTGTCTCCAATTCCTCTCAAGGATTTTTTCTTGTCCCCTCTTTTATAGTGAGGCAGTTTCCTACACATACTTCTTAAGCTGTGTCAGGGAGTCATTTGTGAGTATGGCCTACAGCAGCAAAGGGCAGCCTTGTGTAGTCTCACTTATGAAGTGCGGTGTGACTGGAATCTCTGGGGAATTAGAATTAAAATAATTAAAATCAAACACGTATGTAGACTTCTTTGATACAAAGTCTGGACAAACCATTGTACGTTTTCTTGAGAGACAACTGTTTATTCTAACAGTTATTTATAAACCTATTAGTAAGTTTATAAACTTATTAAAATAAGTTTATTCTTAAATAAACCTTGATTTTTTTCCCTCTGAAATTCAACTCGCTTTTCCAAAGCTTGGTGACACCAGTACCTCTCAAAAAATATGTCACCAGAATTGTGAACTGAAAAGTTTGGCTTGAGCTGTTTTCACTGAATTTTTCTAAAAAACGAAATAACTTCATCCTTGAGACATATCCTAGATGTAGAAGTCAGTTAATATTTGATCACCACAGCCCTTCTGCCTTCAAAATGGGATGTCTCTTGTAGCTTTTGACACTAGTAGGAGTTATTTCCCACCATATTATTTGCTGGTTTATTTTMAGAAGTTGTGCACGTTATTTTTCACATCTATGAAGTGGCATTTTCACCTTTAAAATACTCATCTGCAAGGGGAAGTTACTGTAATATAGTGACCACAAGCTCATGTACGTTCACATGAGAAAGTAGTGGACAGTGCTTGGCAGGTTATAAATTCACACCTTAATTTACTGCATACTAACTTAATCATATGAGGAAGCCCATGGCTATCATAAGCTGTCATAATTGGAAAGACACAATTATCTTCCTTAATGTCATTAAAATTCCACATTTCTTTTAATTTCAGATCCTCTACTGCGTGACTACTGGGTGTATGAGGGCTCTCTAACCATTCCACCCTGCAGTGAAGGTGTCACCTGGATATTATTTCGCTATCCTTTGACTGTGTCCCAAGTGCAGGTAACAGCTGTGCTTAAAATGACCTTGGAATATGGAATATGAGCTAAAGGTTATAGCGTGCAAATATATATATCAGGGCATTATATCTGTTATCCTTGAAGATCCCATTAGATCAGTACATGGCTTTTCAAGTAAAGGTTAAGCCTTTTGAGTCACTGAAAGCAATGCAAAGGTCAGAGATGAAAAACCTTGTTATCATTTATCATCTGCATTTAAAATAATTCTTTATCTTTCTGAAAGAAAAAGAAAGAGAGAATTCAATGGGCAAAAGAAATTCAATTCTTTGTAAGCTTTCGAATATCACTGCTTTTTGATGTTAAAGGAACAAAAAAGCACAGGGAGACACTATGTCCTGGAGAATGAAAAATGTTAACATAGTACAGGCTAGCTATATTGCATTGAACTATATTTAACTTATCGTGCTCTTTTTAAATTCTGTTTTATAATAAATGTCAAATGGAAACTATTTAAATTTGATTTCACACATATGTATTTTAAAGTTTTTTTTTTAATTATGTCTAACAGTCATGTGAGCCTTTCTATAGAAAACATTTCAAATCTGTCTACAAATAAACCCAGTAAAAGCAATGAAAACTCCTGATGAATATTCTCCCACAGTCTGTGAATCCCAACTGGAGGAATGTGGGTTTAATTTAAGTGAAACTATCTAGAATCCCTGAAGCTGAATGCATTAATTTTCATTGCCTGCTCTGAAGCATGTGCAAACAGAAGAAAAAAAGTATAAAAGGTAATAAATTCAYATTTAAATTATTTCAGCTTTAATAATCTAAAATTTTGCTATGAATCCCAGCACAATATTTTAACAATTTGGAATTGGCAGTGTTTCTTTTCAAATGAAAACTGAATTCTAGTTCTAATCATAGGATAAAAGCAATAGCTCCCAATAAGCTTATTTGTATGGTAGCTGCAACTTAAATGTATCCCATCATGAATCTGGTATTTATTTGCATATGAAAGGCTAAGTCTTATGGCTGCTTACTACTGAGTAAATGGAAACAGAACTCTGTTGGCATTATTAGATTCAGAATAACTTTTGAAGACAGAGTGCATTTTGTAACTTGGCAGCTAATTGTCCAGATATATGGATAAATAAGAGGACTTAATCAGAACTAGAAAGACCATAGCTATTACACTGAGACATTGTTTGATATTTTATTTCATGCTAGTTGCAAATTTTGTCATCTCTATTCCCTTTTAATCCAGTTAATGCAGAGAGGAGGGCACGGTTCAAGCCATCCACATGTGGTTGGAGACGGCGAGAGGGTGAATGAAAAAGGAATTAAGCAGAGAAATGCAACTTTAGTTAATACTATTATATGCTTATTTACCACAAGAAAACAAGAGGGAACGTGGTTTGAAGGGGATGAGTCTCCAGAAGAGAATATTGTGCCTGGGGAAAAGGGTGCCCCACAGTGCCTGGGGAGAAGAGTGTGATTCATAACCATGGCCTTCTTTAGGTGAGGGGTGGCTGGTTTGTGTTGCTGCATTACTTTGATTGGTAGAAACCAAATCCAACAAGAATGTTGCAGTGATGAAGGGTGTGCAAGTCATGAAGGGGCTTTTTCCCTGCCAGTGACAACAGTATGCAGGTGAGATGTGGCGCTGGAGCAGAGTGAGAGTTTGGAGCAGACTTATGCCAAGATGATCCACAATACTTTGTACTTGTCATAGATCGGCATCAGTTAGAAAAAAAATCCTCACTGTTAGTTATGAATGCAGCAGCATTAAAGTCAAAGTTGTGCAGAAAAGACTTATTAAGAACATGAAGGACTTTTGCCAAGGTGGGATAAAAATTTTACTTGCATCAGGTACTGCTTTCAGATGTCAACTGAAAATAAATATGGGGACAAGTAAGTGAGAGACGGTGATTCTGGGATTCTAAAGTCAAAAGGGACTGAGAGTGCTACAGGACACCCAAAATAAGATTTTGGAGGTGCCAGAATATTTTGCTATAGCCTAGACATCCAAGATTTTAACTTGTAATTAGCATTTCGGCTGCAATTAAGTGTCTGCCCTTTTTCGTGCATATGAGCATGAATGCCTATGAGAGATTCCGTTTAAGGAGAGATTAGAAATGCAAGGGCTTCTGTCTATGGAAAATAAGAGGATGTAGTACAGCATATACCATTCTGAATCATCCATGGAACGCTGGTAAAGGCATTTAATTTTATTAAGCCTGCTTGTAGTATTGAAGCATAGATATCAGTGAAAATGCATTTCTAATGGATTTAAATACATTATTTTTACATGTGTCATTAACTTGTAGAACTTTCTTCTGTGGGATACTAATGAATACAGCTTATGAAACTTCAAGTGATTTATATAAATACTAGTAGCATCTGTGATTATAGCCAGTAAGAGGCAAATTCAAGGCTTTCTATTTCATTTTTCAGGCCATAAAATAATCAACTTCTGAGTGTCAATAACGAGTAACAATAAAGAATGACCAGTCTGATATGGAATAGGTTTTATTGCCTTTCTCTGATGAAGCTAGTTAATATATTGGAGGCAAGATACTCATTCACATTCTCATATTCTGTAATTAACATAGCGATATTGATTAGCTTAACAAACTGTGGTTCGTAAGGGGAAAAAATGAATAAAATTGTGATTCTAGTTCATGGTCACATCTATGTATTTTCACATTTGCTTATTTTGAAACAATGGAGAAGTAACTATTTTGGCATAGGCATAATAGGCTGTCCATTGCAAAGTAGAAAACATTTTTCTGTTTCTCCTGAAGACATTTGTAGATAGTAAAGTTCAACTGATGARTTGATTTGCTACTGATTTAAGTCAATGTTAAGTGAAGGAAAACTCATCTCCATATGCACCTCACTTCAGCAGCTGGGATCTGAGTGTGTTGGCTATACGAATAGCAAAAGAGCAAGCCAGGACTGCAGCGTCAGGATGTGCTTTCCTGGAGTCCAATGCTGTTTCCTCACTGGAAGTCATTTTCTTTGACATGAGGCTTGACTTCCACCAGAGAGCCGTTTCCTTCACAGGTGGTTCTGTGAGGTCTGGATCAAGTGTGCAGCTGACTCTTCTCCCCGGGAGAATAAGTGCTTTGCAAATCTGGTTCTTGGGAGTTTTATTACTGACCTCAGTGGAAAGGAGCTTGTCTGGAAGGCTGCACCCTGCAGTGCTCTTTTTGCATATTCTTGCCCTCCTTTTGTGGTTTTTGTCATCCTCACTTGTCTTATGTTGAAATACACAGCCCAGAAAGAACTGTGTGGACTGCTTTTGTGAGACACCTCACCCGTGCATGTACACTGCTGAAATGCAATGGGAGAAAATAGAAAACTCCCTCCTATTAGGCCAGTGAAGAGCAGAAAATAATGGAAAAAGACTTGCTCATGCTTCTCTCCACTATATTTTTTAAAAATAGGACATTTGTGAATAATGTGCTTTGTGGTTCACTGAAGCCCAGAATAAGTACATTGTCTAAGCTGCTCAGAGTAGGGATTTTAAACAATGATGCAGCAAGGAGCTGTCATTCTTCTGTACTCATTGTCAGAGTTAACTGGTTTTGTATTGAATGGTAAGGTCTCTAGTCCTTTTGTCTACCTCATTCAAAATCAAGACCTCCTAAAGGACAGAAATAGTAGCAAGCGTATGGAGCTGGGGTGGGAATTGTGCAAAATTTATGTAGTTTGTGAAATAAAGCACTCTGAGAGGTTCACAGTATTCTGTTCACTGGGAAACAGGTCTGTGTTCTTGGAAGGCGTCATGGAGGCATGTGAAATTTTCAAACAGTAATGCTTCTATTCCTCATAGAGAAGAAACGTTTATAAAGAAAACATGCAAATTCTTTGTTGTGTGTGTTCTATTCTTCAGCAAATTTTTAAGTGAAACAGAAGAAAGCAGTATTCAGGATCTGAATACAGGGAAGTGGTAAAAACATTCTTGCAAAATTCTACAAAATATAAAGTAACTTTGTTTTTACTCGGTAGAAATGCTAACATTATGTATTTACCCTTTCACTGATTAGAATTAGATCCTGAATTTTGGTGTAAACAGGCCTGGGTCATCTTTAGTGTCTTCTGGGCACGAGAAAAACTTTTATAAATGGCTATTCCTGTTGAAAGTGTATAAATATCCAAGGGTGCTTAGCCGCATGCCTCTAAAATACCTATTTCCTCGTCAGTCCTACAGGGTGTACTTCACAGCAATGACTTGTGAGGGGTTGGGAGGAGATAGTAAATGGTTCCATATTAGAGTAAGCAGGATAAGTGGGGCACACATATTATTGCCTTATCACATGGAAATTTAATATGAAAAGTAATGTCAGCACAGCTAGTGTCCTTTTCTGACAACTGCTTCTCAGGAGTGAGGCAGACCACCATGTAGTATGTAGAGGGTCTCTGTCACGGGGGTCTGAACCATGGTACGAAAACCTGAAGAAGGAAGCTGGTGGGCTCAGAAGCAATTCTCCCGCAGAGTAGGGCTGCGTTTCTTGACTTCCCTGAAGACTAAAGAACAGGCACAGGGATCAGGTCAGTCCTATTTTCCTGGCTGAAGAAACTGGAAGCTGCTTTGTGAGGAGTACCTCCCGGAGAAAGATTTCACCCTGGGGATTGGGGCAGAGCATTTGTAGTTGTTGTAGGAGACAGCTCAGAAATGCCAGCTTTGCAGAGAGCCTGCTCTTCCCTCTCCTTCATCTGTATTTGTCTGAAGTCTCTCATTCTCAAAAATCAAACAAAASCCACATTCTTGTAAAATGCTCCTTCCTAAACGACAATCATTTCAGACTTTCTGGAGTTGATTTAGATGGTGAAAGAGGGTACCTTTACAAAACCCATTCAGCGATTTACCAGCACTTGATTCCTGAAAACTTTTTCATTTCCAAGCCTGTAGTGGGTTTGTTTTCAGTTTGCTTTAAAGAAACAAACAAACAATATTCCAAAACAGAGTTCTGCCTCTAAAAGCACCTTCAAGGAGCTTTACAGTTTGTTCTGCTTTTCATCTTTTCAGTCTAAGCTGTTGCCTTATATCTCAGCTGCAAGAAGCTGAGTGTTGATTTCTAAGCACACTGTTTTTTGAGGAAAATACAGCAGAGCAGAGCTAGTCTCTAAATCAAGTAAGTAAGTCTGTATCAATTCTGCTGTAGAGCGGAAAACAACAATGAAGGCAGTTGTCTTCAAGGTTGCAGTAAGAAAGTATTCTCTGCAGGCAATATAAGAATAAAAATGCCATTACCTGCTGTTTAGTACCTCATTTCTTTTAATTCTGGAATCACACTTGCATTCTCCCTGTAATCCCTCATAGGGTGTTTTTCATGGAGGAATTCACTCTCTATAATTTCTTAGATGATAAAATGATTAAATACTTCAGGCTCCATTTTGCTTTCTGTGTAGCTTCAGTTTCAAGTTACAGCTGAGCTGGATAGTGAGGCATCACAGGGTCAGTACAAGTACAAAGGCTCAGGCTAGGGGAGTCAGCCCTCGAGTAAGTTTGCTGTATCCAGCTAAGATAGCTTGTCAATATGCCAAAGCAAAAACAAACACAATTTTTTTTAGTAGTTGTAACTACTTATTTAAAATACCAGACTCTTAAAAACAGCACTGTTGAACAATAAGGTATAAAGTTGCTGAGATATGCATTGATTTGCTCAGTTTTTTATCACGCAGAGCTTGATGCTGATACCAGGAATGGAGATGGAGGCGGCTCACATTCCTCCCTACACCAGATTAGATTTAGAAAAATCTAAAAATAATCTATAAACCGGAAACATATTTGTTTTGGACTAATTGAAATGTTTTGTATCGATTTTTGACTGTATTGCATTTTCTAAGTACACTTAGTACCTACATCTACAGAAATTTTAAAGTGGTATTTTGTTTTGATGTGAAAAAACATATTTTTCCATATAAAATGTTAACAGACTTCCTTTAAAGCTGAGAGACTGTTCAGAATGTTCCTGGTTTAGAAAATAATTTTTATTTAAATGAAGCAACAATTTCAGGCAATAAATAAATCACTGGAAAAAGTTCAAAGCAATTTATAGTCGACCAAGTTATTCCTGAAGAGCACTTCTTTGAAGAAAACCAGAATGATTACTCTCATGTCACAACTGTGAGGTTGATTCATAGGATGTAATCTACAATGCTAAGAAGGTTATAGATTCCAAAAGAAGTTACAAAAAAGCAAAGGATAAGTTTGCCAAACCATGTGCATGGTTTGGCAAAAAGTTCTTATTTTTCTCTGTATGTTAAATGTTTTGACAGTGCTGACAACTATTTAAAAATGTTATTAATGGTGTATATTGACCTTAGTATATGGTACCTGGACATTCCAAGTTTCAAAGCTGCATAAGTGGCTGGGCCAGGCTGATTTTGATCATTAGTCCCACAGTGAAGAATGTATCTCAGCTTCTTCATGTCTGTTTTTCTGCCTTTCAGATAGAGGAATTTCGTAGACTGAGGACACATGTTAAAGGTGCAGAACTTTTAGAGGGCTGTGATGGAATCCTAGGAGATAACTTCAGACCAACTCAGCCACTTAGTGATAGAGTCATCAGGGCTGCATTTCAGTAGCAGAAGAGGAAGAACAACAAAAAATAAATCTTTATTCAGGTAAGTAAAAGYTTAGCAGAAAAATCAAAACATTGAAATAATTTTTGTAGGGGAGATTTAGCTAAAGGAGAAAATGCACTGAGTTCATTTCAGCTAATGTCATGATATATTGTCACAATTCTAAATTTTGACACTGTACTGTTTTATTTTATCCTGTGGTATAATAGTTTGGTTACTATTGGTTCTTTAGTGGCTGGAATAGTTTGGTTACTACTAGGTTCTTTAGTGGCTGGAATCTAATACATGATTTAGTGAATTGAAATATTTGTATCATCGACTTCAGTAGGCAGTGGATCATGCACAATTAGATCAGAGTTACTCCTTGTAGCTTTAAATTTCTCCTACTGCAGTGAGCAGCAGCACGGTATGCCTAGGTTATGTGGTAGATTTCACCACACTGAGGTTCACTGGTTGATTTCTTAGCGTGTTTTTAGAAGAGCAGTCATTGGTGAATCTTTCTAGTGTTATCTGTTAAAAACCAGGGTAGTAGTTCTGGAAGGAGGCCTTTAATTCTCAAAGGAGGCCTTTTTTTTTTTTTTTGGATCCCTTCTCTCTGCTTTACAATGCTGTTCTTTCCTAACAAGACTGAATCTTGGGCAAAACCAGTGCAGATACAAGAGGAATTAACTTCTGTCATGGCTAATTTTTCATATTTCATTCATCAAAGTAGTTGCTTCTTGTCCTCAGTGATGTTTTCAGCCTTCATTGGCTCACAGAGCAAGAATTTAAGGATGACATTGGATTCAATGCATAAGAGCTAATACACATGTGAACCTGCATGATCCCCACTTCAGTTGTTAAAACTTCCCATGTCATGTTCCCCTAGCCTCTATCAGTTACAAAATAAATTCCCTCAATGCTCAACAGTTACTCCTAAACCTCATTATACTTAGTTAATCAGGTTTACTATAATGAAAAAACTAGTAATGAGATTCTTAGAGAGTTAAAGAAAATTTGCTATCAAGACACCTAGTTACCTTGAAAGTAGTGAGTCAAGACACCAACATTTATGGTTGATTTTGTAATGAAGTGGCCCCACCTTGATACAAATAGTAAGACAGCTAATCAGGGAAGTCTTCAAGAAAAGAATGAATCTGTTCACTTGCTTTCTTTAATAAGTCCTACTACTTTTTAACATAGTAAAATTTTTCACCTACTATCCTACAGTAAACTTTATTTAAATAATAAAAACATAGGGTACTCCCCATTACCCTATTTTACTGGTAGAATTCATTCTATAAAAGCATCAGTTTTTCTATCTGCACATTTCTTCAAAGCCATATGCTCACACGAGAACCAATTAATTCAGAGTTTCACCTGGAAGCGTGCTGCTGAAAGGTTTTTGATACACACTTTTGGGTAAGGACATTTATTTGTACATTAAATTCTTGCCCTATCTAGGTCAATGATGGAACGCCTTAGTTCACTTCAGGTTCTGTGGTGGAGTTAAGCCTCTTCAGAGCATGCTCTGAGTCCAGCCCCCAACTTCATGTGAAGTTGACAAATGATCAGGCAGCAGATAACCCCTAAAAGAGATTAATAATTCAGTGCTTCCAAAAATGGATCCATTAAAACTGAGTGGGAAGATTATTTTTCCTCCTGCATGTGACAGAAATTATTAAATGGGCTGGGACAGTAGCCAGCAATTTCATGGTCTTTCCGTATAGCATAGGCATTCAATATAGTGTATGTATCTAAACATTTTTGAAGTAAGAGTTTATTTGTATTATATAACCCTATTTAATATCCACATCCCAGAAGTTAAGCAAAGAAAGCAAAACATTGGTCCTTTTATTAATATTGTTTTCTCATTCCTGTATTTAATTTTGGGCACATCCCTAAGCCCAGTTCTCAATTACATGGTTTTCTGCAGTCACCAAATGCTGTCACTTTAATCTTGAAATGGATGTTTCAAATTCATCCCAGCTTCTGCATAAAAATTACTTGGAAAAATCATAGCAATATTAAAGTACAATTTTTCTCAGAGAGTGAATAATGCCCTCAGGCCAGTGCAGGTAATTCAAGTCTGTAACAGTGAAATTACTTGACACGCTGAGTTTGAATTTTAAGCATGAAAGAGTTTCCTTTACAATGCTGGAATTGAAATGTAAAAATTTCCGTCTTGCTTTCATGTTTGAAATTTTATTACATTTGTCCATACTTGTAAAGAATTGTTTTAAATAATAAGATTTATCTTGGCCATGCTTCGCAAAATAATCTGCAGTTTTAATTCCCAAATGATGGAATTTTTAATGTAAAATGATAGTCCTCACTGTAGGGTTATGCTAATTATGGACTCTCAAGCACTGAGAAAGAACTGTGACTCCTGGCATCGTGTAGCCCACTGAAGAAATGGCACTTGGCTCTCTACACCTGATTGAATTATTTATCAGAAATTCATTTGGCCATGTCTTCTTTTTAGTTTTGGATGCATCAGTCCAAATAGCACTGAACCAATCAAGGTTCGCAATGTATTCTCTATTGAGTTTGTCTCTGGGGAGCTGGAAACTAGATATAGAAAGTGTAAAAAGAAATTGTGTGGCTTTGATCACCTTTCTTCTATGCAAAGAGGGAGAAAGGGAAGAAAACAATCTTGCCTACTTTGTAGTGATTTCCTCACACAGTTCTCTCCAGGAGGAAGTTGTTGAGGAACAGTAGCTCCTCACACAGACCTCAGACATCCTCAGAAAAGACGCCTTCCCTCATTCATTGGAATGGGTAAAGTGGTCCTTAAGCTGGGACTGCTGGCATCAGCTGAATGTTGCTATGAAGACTCCGTAGCAGATGGGGAGGTAATAGTTTGCAGTGTGGCATCTACGTAGTGATCCAAGAGGGAGCATTTCTTCCTTTCAAAGAGGAGATTCCGTTTTATTTTAAAGCTCTGGTATGTCTTGAATATTACAATTACAAACACACTGGTGGACTTCTTTTCTGACACGATGCCCCTCTGTCAAGCAGCTCGTGTCAGTAGAGTTTTCAATATTTTCTTTTATTCCAAGCCAGTGTGTTGCAGCCACTTGAAGAACCTTGAGGAACATTAGTTTCCATGACCTCGTCACTCTGTCAGGGAAAGAAAGAGACAAATGTTTCCATAACTGTTGTATATGCAGGAGTAAAAAGAGGTTGCTTGAAAGGTCTAATTAGTTTTGAATGAATCAGAATGCAGGCTCTATGCATGCCATGCTCACAAATCTTCAGGACGTCTGCTCTTCAGCTGTGATTGAAACCTTGACAGAACTGAACCCTTTGTGGCTTATGATCAAATGGCATATGTTGATCTTTGATGCAGTTTGTGGTAGTTTGTCGAATTGAAGGCAGAGATGACACAAACATAATATATCATGGTATGTAATCTCAGCCAAAGAACTGATTTTTTTGTTTTTTTGAAATGTTCCTCTATCATAGGAAAGCCTGTATCTCAAAATAGCTCGCTCCAGTTCTAGAACAAAGTTTGGCCAGGCTCTAAAGGGAGCCTTCAGGAGGACAAAACACATGGAATTTTGTAGCTTCACTACTCTCTTTAATCCAATGGGCTTTAGAATAAGTTTGTTGCTGTCTAGTTGGCCTCTTTTGACTCTGCTTTTCTGCTAAAAATGCATCTCTCTCCTATAGCCTGGGGTTAATGAGTCTTTGGACATACATCCCTTAGAGAACAGATTTTACATCCTCTGTCTCCTGCAGTTGCCGAAGTTTTCACATATGTTTCCTTTGAAAAAGCCATTTTTTTTTCTTATTTCTAACCTCTTTAAGTCATATCCAGTAGTGATAGAAACCAGTCAGGTGTTAAGGAATTTGGAGGGAAAGCTCAGTACAGATTTGCTTTCAGACATGGAAGATGAAAAAATTGAGTTCAGTTTTAGACAGTGAAGAACAATAGAATCACAGAATAGTTGCGGTTGAAAGGTGCCTCAGGAGATCTGCTAGTCCAATCCTCTGCTCAAAGCAGCATTAACTACAGTGGGTTGCTCAAGGCCATATCCAGCTGGGTTTTAAATATTGTAAGGATGAAGACTCCACAACCAGTTTGAGCAACCTGTACCTGTGTTTGACCACCCTTGCAGGGAAGAAGTTTCTTCTTAATTGTACATTTCCAGTGTTTCAATTTGTACCCATTGCCTCTTCTCCTTTCACTGGATATGACTGAAGGGTCTGGTGCCATCTTCTATACTTCTTCTCATAAAATGTTTATACACATTGATAATATCCCTCTCGAAACCTCTCTTCTTGAGGCTAAACAGTCCCAGCTCTCTCAGCCTATGACAGGTTCTCCAATCCCTTAATCATCTTTGTGGCCTGTTGCTGGACTCACTCCAGTACGTCCATGTTTCTTTTGAATTGGGGAACCCAGAACTGGACCCACTACTCCAGATGTTTCATCATTGCTGAGTAGAAGTGAAGGATCATCTCCCTCCACCTGCTGGCAATGCTCTTCCTAGTGCAGCCCAGGAGGCTGTTGGCCGACTTTGTTGCATGSGTGCATTACTGGCTCATGTTCAACTTGTTGTTTACCAGGATGCCCAGATCCTTTTCTGAAAGAAAAGAGAGAAAGGATAACATTGTGACTTCCTCAGTGTTACCTCTATTTTTTTTGATATGTCATACTCTACTCAGTGCCCTTGCTATGGGCACCAGGGTATTYCTTGATGATCTCCGGTGATCTTGGAAAAAGATTTGTAATTCTTGTTGTTATACAGCAAAGCTTAACAATGGGGACATCAAATGCTACCACTCCTAGAAATCAAATAAGAAAACCCTTAAATCTTCCATTTTATTAAAGGTTAGTTTTTTGGCAATTTGACTCCTGACTCACTATTTGTAAACATGTGAATTGTGAGTATACCAGCAGGCTATTTTATTTTGGGGCTTGCCACCTTGCCTAATGGATAAGTACTTTTTCAGTAGTGTATTCTTCACTGAAGACAGGATCGTTTGTGGTTTCCAATGAATTTATTACCCTCTCCTTAATTCTTGTTGCTTTACATGTAACTGATTTGATAGACATGCCTTTCTCCTCTGTTACGTCAGTGGAACAGCTTTATCTGTGAATAAGCAAAAAGTCTGATTTCAAACACTTGATAATAATACTGAATTCAGTATGGCATGCTTACATATCTTCATCCCTTTATAAATCAGGGCGTATAAGCATGATTCCATGCATAGGATAGTTAAATGCCATTGCTCCCATTTACTAAGGGGAGGTCAAATAAGTGCCTGGTACAGAAGTCATTGAAATCAATGAGATTCTTTTAATAGAAGACAGTAAGACCTTGTTCTAAAAAATAACTTGCTAAAGTTACTTTGAAAGAATATTTTCCTTTGAAAGTGATAAGCTTTAATTTACTTTCCACTGAGCATAACCAATAAAMTAAAGAATCTGGTCTTCAATGTGTTGTCTCAAAAGTGCACATCCCAGACACAACTTAATTTATTTTGTATCTGTAAATGAAGAATTGTCCTCCAAGTGTGATGACGGTTTATACCTACTCTGTCTACCTATCCACATTACTCCAGTTCTCCTGAACATTTTTTTTGTGACTGATTCATAACATCAGTTTTTATACATAAAAATGCATGTACACATACATCTTTGGTAAACCTCAGATTGTCAGTAGCTGCAAGTTTGTCCAATGTCCTGTAAATTATGATAGCAGAAATTAATTTGGATTAAAAAACCATTCTTAAGATAATTACCGCTTTCCTAGTTGTACATTCAAGATTAGAGGAAAAAAAATAAATTACATCATAATTAAAATATCAAGGTTGTGCTAGGCCTAAGGAACAGGAAGGAGTAATTTAGGGCGGGAGGAACAGAGACTGCATGCCTGATACTGCAGAGACTGTCTGCATGATATTGAGAGGTGAGCAGACAGCATTAGTTTCACAGTAAGGAGAGAGAGCAACGTGGTGACTGTATCCGGTGCGTTTAGTGAGTGGATAGTGCAAATTATTTGCTTTTGAAGCTGCTGAGCTGCTCTTGTGGCAGCAAAACTGTGCTGCCTTTTCCACAGGACATTGAACAGGGGAGCAGTGTTGCCAGTGGGAATGAGCTAGTACTAAACAGGTAGTGGTGCGCTCCCCTCTTTGTGGCATTGCACATTGTATGGTAACAGTAGATTATAGAATATGAAGGGACATTCAAATACAGAGTGAGCTATGGAGCTGTGCCTTGCCTTTGAGAAATGGAGGTAAGAGTGGCACGATGCTATGGTCTGTATTTCTTTGCCTAAGCAGATCTCAGTGAACTTTGCATTTGAATGGAGGTTTACGTTACCAATCAATATGTGTCTTTACTCTCAGCTTAGCCTTTGTAGTACCTGAAGTTCACAAACAAGTTGCTCTGCGGAAGTTCCAACACTTGGGGATTTTATGCTTTCCTGTTGTGTAGATCCAGAGCTGGAGTGAGCTTTCAGCAGCCATGCATCATCAGGTTACTATGACCATTCTTCTCTTTTTCCTGGTTTAAAAAAAAACAACACAAAGATTATCAACACTAGTTCTTTAGAAATACAAACACCAATTTCCTAGATTTGATGAAATACGAGTATTTATGCTGCTTTCTCAGCAAGTGATTTTCCATTGGTCATTGTTTGTCTCCATGAGTTTAGGTTTTGTGCTTAAAAGGTGGTTAGCTTAATTGTTAAATTTCAGACTTCGAAAGAAGCTCAACTTCATGTTATCAACAAAACTGATTATTGTTCTTCTGTTTTTAAGAGCTTATGTATAGTGCCCAGCACTCTGCTGCCACTTCAGAGTACTTGAGAATGTGCTTACATTTGAGTGCGTGACTATAGGACGGAGGGCCAAACACSTTTGGCTTGTGAGCCACACACCATAATTGGAGACCTACCAGAAACACACCAAACTTTTGGAGCATTCAGGGGACCAAGAGCTTCAGGATGGCTGAAAGACGGTGCCTTTTCAGGTTCCCTCCCACTACTTCATTGTAATAGCAGGGAATCGCACAGGGAGTTTTAAGCAGAACATTATTACTCCATTGAAACTGAAGATCCAGTAGTCACAGATCCTTACTCTTACTGGAATTCTAAATTATTTCATATGGATGAAAACAATGCAATGAAAGTATGCAAACAAACTCTTGCTAAACRGTGTTTTGAAAATAAATAGCAAACAAAACCGACTAAGTTATTTGGGTTACTGAAAATGTTTTTGCAACTGATAATTGTCACTCAAGGAAAAGAATACCAGCAGTGACTGTTGTTAGCAACGTTTTATGACTAACACTGCAGTTTATGACAGAGAAGTGCTACAAAGCAAAACTTACTGTAAGTTTTAAAAGATTTTTATGCATCACCAGAGCTCAAGAGAAACAAAGGTACACTTTAGTTAGCTAGATGTTGTTAAATGCCCACAGAACTAGATGTAGACTCAATGAATTGTGACCTTTTCATGGAAGGAAGGCGAAGTGTTTCAGGAAAGATAAAGATTCATAAGGTAGTCAGTTCTCTTTTCTGAGACACTCTGAATCCATGCCTGACCATACTTTCAGGTGCTGTTTTTAGGAAGATATAGGATAATGGTACTGTGTAGTCAGTGTTGAAGTGGTTTTTGCCTTTGATTTTTTTTTAAACTCTTAAACTTCTTGGTTTAACCTAGTGTTAAGGAGGAGGAGGCAAGATGCTTCTATAAGGAAAAAAATTGAGACGTTGTGTGAGACAATAATGGCAAGGAATATGGTAAGACAAAAGAGGTGGAAAAGCTCTCCAGAAAGCTGATTGACTACTTTTAAGTAGCAGAAGAAAGGTTTTGATCTTGTGTAGTGATCTTGACCTAAGGCTGCTGCAGTGGGATATCTTATTTCCTTGGAAAATATGGAAAGGCATATTATCGTGGCCATCCTATTTCATTTTTCCATAGTCCGTTTATTTGCACTTTCTCAACACTTTTGGAAGATCTTGAAAAATAATCCTTTTCACTGAAGTTTTCTTATAACTTCTTTTTTAAATGTGTTCTGTGTATTACTATGGGAACATTGGGACCTTTGGTTCTCAAAAATATACCAGCTTGGCCCTATCTTCGCTCTTTCTGCTGCTCCTTCTTTCTGAGATAAAGTTAGTCTTGCATTTATCCCGGTTTTGTACAAGAAAATTTATTCTCCACAAGGAATCTAAGTACATAAAATTATTATATGAAAGAATTAGAAATAAATATTGGTGGAAACATAATGATTTTTTTACATTATGAGGATGATTCCTGAATTTTGATTAACCTTGTTAATATTTCTTTTTTTTAAACCATGGGTGTTGTGATAATACCTCTCAGATTTCCCAGATATTTACACTTTATGGCACTGAGCCTGAAAGCTTTTCTTTGGGAATGGTTGCCTGACCTGTAGAGGACTCTACCACAAACAGTTGGACTCTCTCTCTATATAGGACTCAACCCAAGCAAAGGAAATTTCAGAGACAGAAATATAATCTATAAAGAAGCAAGGCATCTAGGCAATTTTCTGATTATAATACACGTGCCCATTTGTACAATTTTAGCTCAAATGTTACATTTCCAAAAACTTTTCGGAAGAGCAAGAGAAGCAGGTATCTTCATATCTACATAAACCTTTAGCCTGAATAGTGTGTTACTTGACCACATATATTATGGAACAGTGCTATTAATTTAGCATGGTAGAAAAATTACTCTTAAACAAGAATAAAGGGTAAACATGAATAGCAACACTACCAATATATACAATCAGTCTTTTGTCAGACAATAYGTTAAGTAGTTCTATAACAAACACAACTGAAATCTTCAGACTGGCTCGTAATTAGGCTCCATTCCAAAAGTAATCCATTAATACAATAGCTGCCAAATCCCAGTTCAACTTAATTTCACTGACTTTGATTTTTGGACCAAAAGCATTAAGCTTGAACTAGTGAAAAATGTACAAAATGTGCATTCAATTAAGGAGTAATTAGATACTCAATCACCCTTACATCACACTAGGGATTATCCAAGAAAGAAGAGAGATACAACTCAGTGCAGTGTATAAAACAGTTTTGTTAATTAGTTTAGCACTAATTGAGATTGAGAAAGTGTCACTGTGTCACAGCATTAGTTTGCGTACATGGAACCTTAAGAACACAAAGATTTGGGTTTCTTTTGAGCTTACTCGCTCAGATTTTTCAGTCTAGTTCCCTGATCCAGTATCTTCTGTCCACACAAGAGGAACCTTTCTTTTCACTTCAGGGGTGCGGTTGGTCCCTGCATCCTCATATCCATAGCCTGCTGAAAAACACGCCAAGAGTTTTTCCAGTGATGGAGAATAACTTGTTATTATTACATGCTCTTTTATGTTACACCTTTATACCAAACCCCAGGAAGAACTGGGAATCCTCTGTGCTATTACRTAAAGTGTAACTGTGGCTAAAACCAGCTGCTCTGTGATTGAAACCAGCTGCTCTGTGAAGGGCTTACAGCCTCCCTTAGAAGGCAGCTGGTAGAAAGTTCTTCAAGTTGACCATCAAATGGTCCTGCTGACCRACAACAAGACTTTTGGGGGTATTGGATGATAACCAGGGAGCACACGGAAATCATGGCACAGATTGTCTGGTGGGTGGACACTGACTTCTTAACAGCACTGCTGGTGACTGACAGCCTCTACACTCCCTTCCTTTTTAAGAAAAGGAGTGGGAACTCTCTAGAGACGTGTTGACCCTGCAAGCAATTGTAGCCCCCGGTGACCATTGGCACCCAAGCACTTACGGATTTTTTGCGTGTATGATGTACTGAGCTATAGTTGGCACTAAAATAACCTCAGGAAAAAAAGAGATTATTAGTACAAGAAAATTAAATGATTCGGCACTCTCATACCTACCGCTTCTGAACTGAGAGCACTGGGGCAACCTGAGCGGCTGATTTCCTAAGGTTATGCTGAAGCACATGAATATGTGTTTGCATGAAACCAGGTATTGATTTATCTCTGCTGCTAATGAATAAGAATATTACTGCTATTAGGAGGGACAAATTGGGTGATTGCTTTCTATCTCCTGAGCCCACCTGACTCCCATTGGAGCTGCATTCTCAGCACTTCACTCGGTAGGGCCCCTAAAATGGTAAACAGTAAAAAAATTCTCTGTGACTGGTATATTTTCTTTTCTAGTTTACTGCCATTGTCTCCACATAAGAATCAATTACGTGATTGATTCAGAAAGCCAATTGTAAAGTTTTGTTTCAAGTTAATAATTTTACCACTGCATTTAACTTTGCATTTTTATTGCCTTTTCCTCCATTGCTAGTAAATCTTCCAGCTCTGGCTTTACCCTAAAAGAGAAGGATCAGGACCATTATGTCACTGAAGCATATACCCTGAAACTGCCCCCACCTGTGGTCATGAAATCCCTGCTTTTAGTTTTCCCTGTCTCCCTGGCTGGACATAAACAGTCTTTCAGACCCACTGTGGAGGAATTTCAGTAACATAATTGTTCCGTTCTCTTTTCAGAGAGGGGGAAGACAATGCTCCCACAGTGCCCTCGGATGAGAAATGGAAACTTTTGAAGCTGCTGCTTCAGTTGAACCACAAAGCCTGTATTGTTTGTCTTCATCTAATTCAGCCTTGATAGACAGCTTTGACAGTTGGTCTGTCCKCACGGTCCAGTGAAATTCTGGGAATGGGGCTGTACTTTAAAAGAAGAAAACACATTAAATCTTCCAATTCACACTGTTAACTATTTTTAAATGGTAACTACCATTGCTTAGATAATTTCTTTGCCATAGCATTCAATAGTGGTCTGTGATCCAAATAGTACTAATTGTAAGCTTGGTATGAATGTTAATATGTAGAAATACTCATTATTGTTTTGAACTTTAGATTTAATTTTATTCTGTATCATTTCTTGTTCTGTCAGTAACCATCTTTTCCGTAGGGGGGGGGGTGTGCATTCTATAAAGCTAATAAAAACATTGTTTGTTCACGGAGAGTATTATACAGATTCAGAATTAATTTTGGGGCAGAAAGGAACGCTTCTCTGCTAAACCTGTGCACTTACCATGGTTAATCTGAATAAAGCTGAATGACTTTTGCATTACTAGGAACCTTACTGAAATAAAGGACAATTTTGAAATAAGGAAAATTAACTGATATAATAATAAACAGAATCATCTGGATTATTTTCTACTTGGTCAGTCATGGAACTTTGGGAAGAAATGTTCAGTCCAGGCAGAAAATCACCGGCCTTTGTTCTCCTGTGAATTATGACAGTTCTGTTTGTTTCTGTACATTGCTGAGGATGGTGGTCTGGGGACCTGCTCTGCATGTCCTGAGCTCGCTGCACAGCATGGGGATTGCCACGCTGGGCCACACAGGACACATCTGACAGAACAGATAAGGCAACGGTAGTCTAAGCCAGCTAGTCATAGCTTCTGATTCCTGCAAAACACCAGGATCTGAAGGACAGAGTCAATAATGTGGTGGGCAGTAGCTTTGATCACCATAGCTGTCAAGTGAAGTCCACTTTACCAGCATGAGGGCAGGTTTATGCAGAGGCCTATGCGAGTGGAAGAACGCCGGAGGCACAGATGGCAAGCTCCAGGCAGGGGCACAGCGGAGGTGCAAACCAAGGGTTCACAAAGGAGAGGTTACTCCCTTGGAGCAGATCGGTGAGTCATCAATCACAAAGTCATCACCAGGCAATGGTAAATGCAGTGTCAGGAGGCATGCTTCATCCACCTCTTCAAGGGCTATGGGGAGAGCTGCTGCTGAATAATGAGTTGCCAATTCTCCGAGTCATTTATGTGTATATTAGGGACAGCAGAAACAATAGGGCAAACCCACACACCACATGTGTGCTGGGTGGGGGGGAGTGGATACTGCTGACTACTTCATGTGTTCATAGCTGTGTGTACTGCAGAAACACGGGCTTCCTTTGGAGAGACACACAGCTGCCCTTGACAGCATGCATTGCAGTAAATGCATAGAAAATGTACAGCAAGCAGCCTACTGTGAACTCATCTGTTTATATTGGGCTTTGCAGCGTAGCAATTGGTAAATTGCTCCTTGGGCCTATAGAAACTTGTATTTCTTAGGGTTATGTTTAAGGAAGACCCTCTCCACCTTCTGCTCAAATTTAATGAAGTATAACCCCATTACCTAGTCAAGGGGTTCAAGATTTCAGTGCTGACCAAAACCAGGCATTCCATCTGGAATGTCCCCAGCACTTCCATAATGTCCATTCATTGGACAGCAGCTTCATTGGCTGCTGGCCCTCTACCTTCAGCAATGACTCCCCAAGCAGCTGCAGCCAGAGCCCAACCCCAACACGCTGGTCACCAGAGCTTCCCGCTGGTCCACATCTTGCCGTAGGGCAGGGAGGAGTCTCTGCATGAAGTCTGCTGCCATGGCCTGCAGTGGCTGGGCTGGACTGTCYGCAGTTTTTGACAGGAGCCTGATAAATTCGTCCTAGTTGTCAGGTTTGGTACTAAAATCTTGGAAAAAAAAACCCAAAACAAAGCCCTGTGAGGTGGAAGTCAACTGACTTCTGCCAGCTGAAGACCTATTCCTATCTCCTTGCACCCAGCAATGAAGGAACCTTCCAAAAGTGGAGTGAATCATGTTCTGAACCTGGCAATTCCCAGGTTATATGCACAGCTCATTTGGAAGATCTTTTCCCTTTGCACACAACGTATTATTAACTACTTAGTATTAACTTAGAGGAACAGTATTAATATGGCAAATATTGACATTATGATGAAATCTGAACTAGATTTATTCTCTAAATAAACGTGTTCCTTATCTTGGGACTGGCTGATACTATTCTGGCTGTGAAATACAGATACATTGCAAAGTAAATGATGTAATGTCTCCACCAAAAAATTGGAGTCCATTATTTCCCTTTCCTGTGCTCCCTTCCTGTGTTTGCTGTTCTTTTCTGCATTGCCTTGTGCAGTGAACCTCTAGTCGTATAAATACTACTACTGAGGAATTGAGGTTWGTAAATTTGTCTCAACATTTGTCAGACTTTCTTTTTCTAGGCTTGGCTTTGAAAGAGAAAAAAACCCCACTGGTAAAAATACTTGTAACTGTATTTTGTCTTTAGAATCAGATCTAATTATAACAATGAATTCATTCACGGAACACACCCATTCTAATTACAGATTGGTCAATCCACATTTGTGGTGTGTTGGGAAAAGTTAAATTAGTCTTTCTGGTTTCAGTAGCAATCCGCAGGGAGGAATTTGCAGGAAGGGCTCTCTGTGTATTACTTCAGTTACACTGCACCCAGGAGAGGTTTTATTGAGTGTGGCGAGGCTCTGCTACTCTCCAATTAGAGTTCCACATGCCTGCCTTTGTATTAACATTTTTAAGAAATCATAAAAACTGATGAAGGTGTTCTGAGGGTAGTGTAAGGCCCTAAATTAATAATTTCCTCTTCAAGCCTACAGCCGCTAAAATTCTTCCAAATCAGATGATTGCTATATGCACTGGAAGTATTTTTAAAGGTATTAATGTGTGTGATGCTCCACGTAATTTTAAAGATTTATTAGAAATGTGAATGATTGATAAGTTTCCAAGAGGTGTTGAGCAGTTACACACTTGTTGATCAAGAAATTAATGACATAATACTTAAAGGCAGCTCTGTGCCTCATGAGGCAAAAGCTGGCTCTGCAGCCCTCTGGTAGACTTTAGGAAGGTATTGGGAACGAGAAGAAATCCAGCTCTTGGGAGAAGGCACGGGAGTTGAGGCAGGACGTCTGCTGTCAATGACCTTACCTCTGCGGATGATGTGTTCTTTGGGTTCCTCTGTAGTTTTCTGGAGCTCCCAGGAAAACTTAGAGAAGTTAAGATCTTAGCTTGACTTCAGACTATGGTGCGATGCACTTTGCACCCTGGGCTGTGATCCTGGGCTCCTGCCTGTTCAGATCAGAGGAGCCTCCCAGAGAGCACTATGCCTCCCTGCGGCTGCCTTCTGCCTGGCTCCCACGTTGCCTTTGCGTGAAAATCAAGGCAGAGGTGGAGCAATAATGAATACTAGGTCTGTTCCCAAAATACACCTGTGTGGTGACCAGGCATAAATTGGTGTGGGTTAAAGGATAGGCTTGATCCCAGACATTACAGTGGCAAGCATGGTATGGTAGGCGTGAACTAGGACACTGGCCAGCATCCCTGTCTGTCTCCTGAAGGTTGATTAATTGGTGTTCCTGAATCCCAGAGGGTAATTGAAGGCTACCATTGCKGAAGCGTTAAAAGTGCTCAACAACAGGGCAACATAAAGAAAAAATAATTTTACTGAGAAATTTCAGCTGAATTTTGCTGAGACTGCAAAAGCAACAAGGAGGGGGATATCCATGCACAGGCAGCTTCACAAGARGTCATACACATCAGTGTTCCCCAGAACCTGCCAGGGTGCAGGCGCTGTACGCTCAGACTCGCCTTCATTGAGTTTGACTGGTAGGCACTGCAGTAATGGYGCAGTAATGGCCTTGTGCAAATTAATCCTTTCATGGCTGTCACATCAACTCCAGTGAGAATGAAGAGAAGCTTCCTTCCCTGTAGAAATGGGGGAACCCCATGGTGAATGATGGCTGCAGAGGAAAAGGGGAAAACCTTCTTTTAGGGTTGAGGACTCTGGAAAGAGGACAAATTTTGGCCTGCCTTTTTCACCTTGGCTGGGTTTCACAGTGGCATCATCAGTCATGGAGTCAAACTTTGAGATGATGTGTTCTTCCTTTATACACCAGTGCTGCCTGCTGAAATGTTAGGCAGCTGGAGAACCATCCACCACAACTCCTGGACCACGGATGTGTCTGGAAATGTTWATGTGCACATTTATTTATGAAACCGTAACTGTCATTGTAAGCACGCATCTGTGTGTATATTCGTATCTTTAGAATGCTATACATAGAAAAACTATTTTTAAAACAAGGTCAATTTAAAATGAATTTTAGAACTTCTAATTAAAGCTAAGAAATTCCAGTACGAAGACTGTGTGCCTAGCATCAGTTCACCAGCACTGTACGTATACTGYTGGTATTTGTATGATTGGATATTTTTCCCTTTGCTTAGTGAACATGTGTTAAAGTCCTGTTACCTTATGTTTCCCCCCATTATTCATTATGCAGTCCCAGGTCCTTTATACTGAATGCTGTTCGAGACTTGCTCTGAAGATATAATAATTCATTTTCTCATGGGCCTTACTCTCYTACAGTATTCGTTTGAATGCTTCAGATGTATTAATGAACTTATCTTTACACTCACTTTGCAAATGCCTTCTCCCCTGTATCACCTGAGGGATATTTCTCTCTGATCATAGACTGACTATCCGTTTGATGCCAGGAATAAGAAAAAGACTCAGCAGTCAGGCATTTTAGAGAAAGACTCTTCATATTGCCCTGCAACACATGTGGTCCTTGTCCAGGAGAACTTGTTATGACCTTATCTGTAAAGTTAAAAACCCAGCATTGACTCAGGTTACCTCTTCAGTCTTCTCCCTGATAAAGTTGCTGAGATGATGACTTCTGTTGCAGGGTTTGTTTTTTATTGCTGGGCCATTTTTTGTGATGTGAAGATACTTCTGTCCAGTATCTTCACATCCTTCTCGCCAGTGTTCTTACCATGCTGTGTACAGAGGCAGTGTAAGATCTTCGTTTCTGCTTGGTCTTCCCCAGAGCCTGACCCCAWGTTGATCCAGACGCCCTTCTCCTCCCCAGATATCACGCAAACAACTGAAGATGGGGCCTGAGAATATTAGATAAACTTGAAAATAACTTGCCCTATAAAGTACACAGTGAGCTATTTAAGCCTTGAATAACAAAGAAAAAAGAAAGCATAAAGATARCATGAAGCAAAAACAGCATGAAGAAACTTCCTTAAGTGTCTTTTTCTCTAACAGGGATGTGGTTGGAAATACTCCTTCTCTATTTCCATCTCGACTGTGTTCGAAGTGGTCCATTATGGGTTGGGTAAAACCAGCTGACTAACTCACAGCCAGCTCCCAAATCTGTGATTAGAAACCAGTCCTCTCCTGCCCCTCTCCCACCAGTACCAGGGAATTGGCTGCTCGTCCTTGGGCAGCATGCACCAAGCCTTATCCCAAACCTGACTGTTCACCACATTCCTGTGTTGGGTTGCCCCCCCACMCCCTCAGAAGACAATAAAGAAATAAGATCATAACACAAACTCCATTCTTTTAAAAAGTGAAGCACTTGAGAAGATTGGAGCTTCAAGCGCATAAGCTTGTGCTTATTATTTAAGGTGATGTTTGTGTCTGAGACGGAGACAAAAACATCTTGATCTTACATAGACATAAATTCCATGCATCCCCTAGGCTTTAATACAAATATACACTACAAACAGTGCTTTCTGAAGTGCCTCCCATGTAAACATCTGACAGCGGTGAGCATGAAAGAGATGAAGGCTATGAAAAGTCAGTGAAACACATACAACTTGCATATGCATATGTCATACACTATGTCAGCAGTATTTTAAATAGCAGGTATAAAGCAATTCTGGAAAGTGTGTGTTTAACCTCATGTTGTGAAGATATCAGATATTTTTTATGCACTATAGGTTAGTTGGAAGTGAATTTCATTATCTTGTATCATAATCAGGAAAATGCTTGGTCTTTTTAGTTGGATAATCGTATGTGTGGCTGAGCAAGAAGAAAATGCAAACCAAAGGTAGTGGAAAGATTTATTCATGGATTAGAAACATGTAGTAATTCACATAGATAAGGAGATGTTTACTCAAGAGACAAATCAAAAACAAACACAGAAAATCCTGAGAGCTGTGTGCTCTTGGCAGGGAAGCCAGTAATGATTATCAAATGCATGAGTCTCAGTGTGAAATTATAGGTTGTGATTTAGCAGATGTGCTGCAGTATTTTGAACCTTCCTGGTTTCTTGGTATTTTATGTTTTGACCACCCCGGTTCCACACAATTTAAAATGAAATCCTAGAAACATACGAGGCCAGAGCATCTCAAAATACCCGTGAGTAGGGCCATAATGAATGAAAAAAGGACTTGCAGAGCTGAAGAATCTGTTTTCAACAGGACCCAAGGTATCTGGCCTTCAGATGATGATGTGACTGTGCAGAATTTTTACAGGTGTCCTTTAAAGATGTTTAATTGCGCTATATTATCCAGCCACTAGATGTCTGCATACTATAGAGCTTCAGGCAGGGTTTCTTCCCCAGCATAAAAGGCGAACAAAGAAAATTCATATTTGTGTATGTCTTTCTCTGCATCATAATTTGGCATCTGTTTTTTCTGACCTATGCCCCTTGTTCAAGGAGGGATCTGTGGGCAAAGAGATACTCTGCAAGAAAAATTACATGTATGAAAATTGAAGCTGGTTTCTATTAAATACGGAAAGAAAACTGTAGATTAAGCCATTTGTTGAGATCACATCTAATCAGATAAAATTCACAAATAAACGCTGGAAAYCAAATCCAAACTGCCACTATGTAAGTCGTCACGAGTTCCAGTTAAGCGGGTCATGTGGTGCCACGAAGCAACAGTAATCCGCAACAAAGACAGCGGCAAGTCGGGCTGCGGTAGGGATGTCCCCAGGGGTAAGGGTGGCTACGAAGTCAGTCCTGCGGCACCTCCTGGTGCACCCGTAGCTCAGGGCACCGCTCTCCCGGCATCACTGCAGTTGCATCGGAGATCTCCGTGGTGTTGGGGCTGGCGGCAGCAGAGCCACCAGTAGCTTTGAAGAGCACCATGAGTCCCAGTGCTGGTTTGCCTCCAACTCTTCAGGGAGTCCCACTGATTTTTGCTGCTTCTTACTTGCAAAATGGAGCTCATCTGTTTGATTTTAATGCAATCGGTGCTGTTAGGAAACGCAAAGCTGAGGGCTGTGAGCACTGTGAGCCCAGGTACAGCCCCAAAGGCTTCCTTCGTAATAATAAAGATAAGGTAATAATTTATTATGTTAAAGCAACGCACACATCTTTCCTGAACAATAGGACAGCTCAGCCTAAGTGTGTGCTGCATGGGCAGATATTTACATACCTGTTTGGCATAAATACTTTTCTCACAGGATTTCCCCAAGGCACAATGATGGGCGGCCCTTCCTTGGTGCTCGCTGTGGTGAAATGCCAAGAATGGGATGGGGAAAAAAAAATCCTCTGCTTTCAAGGCATTTGGCACCACCTGGAAAGCAAGTATTGCTGGAGTTCAGACACCCAGCTTCAGAGGTCCCTGTTATCTGTGTTCATAATCTAGGAATAAGTGAAGTTTGTGAAGATTTGTGAAAATTGCTGGTTTATGCAAAGGCAGTACCTGCAGTACCTCAAATGAGCATCCCTATAGAGGCAGATTAATGGATCATTTACCGTGTCCTATAACCCTTAAACTGGAACTCTGCCTCCTCCCTCCAAGGCCTCTTGACACCTGTATCATGTTGCTTTTGTTTGCTTGCTCCAAGATACAGCCTCCCCTTGCTTCTCCTGATCGGACACCTTCCTTTGCCGGTGTGGGTTCTTTCCCAAATGCATTTAGTGGTGGGTGCTGCAGAGCACAGCCGCTTTTTATGTGCTACTTGATACTATAGTATTTACCCTTTCCCAAAAGTATTTGAGTGGCGTATTATGTTCAGGCTTTCCCTGCTTCTTTACATCTCTTGGTTAGTTAATCAAGTAACAGTTCTTAAATCCAGTTTCTCATTAACAAAATTGAATCTAATATTGAGGATTTATTCTCATTTTAGAGTTGATTACCATAATTGTGGTTAGTGTTCCATCACAATTAACTTTGTTTTTAATCACTAAAAGGCTAACAAGCTCATTTCACACCCTTTTCATTTGGTAAATGCAGAGAAGGAAGATCCAGTTGGTGTCTTGCAGTTATGAGCTGCAGAAACTTTCTTTCACTGTCCGTAACAGTGAGTGTCAAATTCATGAAGCTGAGGGACAGAGTGAYGAGGACATTTTTCTGTTTTTAAGAAGTGGAGGTGCAAATGATAGGTTGCCATTGCCACTTCTTTTTGAATTAGAGCAGAATCCCATGTCCATTTATGTGAGTGCTCAACTGTTGTTCATTGCATTTTTGCACTGTAACACCTTTTTTTTTTCATTCTCAAAAAATCTGAAATTATTTTGGGCAGATGATTTGTCTTGAGAGAAGAGCCTACAATGTGCATAATCTTAAGGTCTCAAAAGTAAGGAGCTGGTGAAGCCCTTGGAAGATGGTCTTTGTTTTACCTGCAAGGAAAGAAAGTTCTCTTTTTGACATTTCTGGTATACTTCTGAACCAAAATGAAATTTTAATTATGTCAGAATACCCTAAATTATTGAGATTTYAAATTTCAACCAGTTTTAGTGATGCTCTATAGGGCTTTTGTTATATCAGCTAAATTCCTCTTTTCATTTAGCCTCCAGCTCCTTTCTAGACCAACCTGCATTCTACCTTTGTTTTGTTAATTAATTGTTTTTATTTCTCAAAGAGAGAGAGACAAAAAAGGAATGCTGTTTGAGAAAGTATCTGGCAGTTGTCCTGTAAATGAAGAAAGTGATAATGTGTGGTTACATTACTGTGTCTAAACAGGAGAGACTTTGTGCTCTCCAATACACACCTCTTCTTGCTAATTAGCCAGTTAGAAAAGAGCAATCTGGTATTACTTTGGTAACCTTTTCATTTAGAAAGACATCTAGCTACGCATAGATGAGATTGCTTTTACGGTTTTTTAATAATACTGCTTTCCCATCATTTTCTGGAAGGAAGAACCCAAATATCWTCAGTTTTGGCAATCTCATTAGGCAACAAGAGACCAGGTGATGAGATACCCCTGTTCCCCTCACTGTCCATATGCCCGTTCCTTTCTTTGTCAGCCAGAAGAAGAAGAGAAAAAAATCAAGACATTGTCTCCTTTACAGCAACAAATTCCAGCTGACATTTTAGCTGTGGTGGATGTCTACATGGAGGGGTAGAGCTGTTGTCACCCAAAACAAAGCAGTTGCACCTGTAAGAGGAGGACATTTGGCTAGAGGAAGGAAAGAAGTTAGAAATCTGTCAAGTCTAAATCTGCTCTCAAGAGTTCAATTACTAATTTAATGAGATCATGTGATATTTTTTACCTCCTTAGTCTCTTAAATTGTCTTTCATTAGATTTTAATGAGATTTCCATCTCCTCCAGATAGAGTCCTCCCATTTTATCAGTGCATTCTTCCTGTTTCTTTCCAGCCCTACATTCAGAGCTATAGTAAAAATATATTCAAGTCCATATGTGCAATCCACACTGCTTTATCAAAGTGACTTGCAATTACTCACGATCAACCAACATGAAAGCGGAACGATTCACTCTATTTGGCCTGGTCTTCATAAAATAGACCACAGATTTTCACCCAGTAATTCCTTCATCAAGTCGAGAATCTTGCATTGCATTCTGCCTAATCTTGAATTACCTTTAATCCATATTCTCAATGCTTTACATCTGGTGCTATGTGTAACAGTATTTGAATTACATGCAGTTTTGTGCGTGGTTTTCACATCTTTTGTTTCACGTGCTTTTTTTTTTTCTTTTTTTCTTTTTAAGTCAGATCTCATTCTTCTTTGCTCATCAGCTTTCCTCCAGCTTTTATACTTTTTACTTTCTTTCTAGATTTTTTCTGTCACATACCATTTCTGTCAACAGGGTGCACGCGGGCTGTGCTTCCACAGTGTAAGATCTGTGTGCTCCTGGATCATCCCATGGTACAAATCTGATCTGAATGAGGCATGGGCATATTTCTGATGAATTAGCCAGAGCACAGGGTATGGATATATGCCAGGCTTTATCCCAACTATGGGTAAACAGATGATGTGTATTCGGCATAAAATTAGAGTGGGCAGGATGAGCTAAAAACTGATCTGTCAAGACAGATTGAAGTTGTACTAAGAATTCAAAATATTTGGAACAAATTTGAATTGACAGACTGAAGTTGTTTTAGTGTTTTGTGTCATACGGCCACAGRGTTTTTGATCTTGTAATAAGCATCTTAAAACAGGTTTACCATCTTGTCTAACTACAGCCTCAGTAATACCAATGTCAGCAAAGTAATAAACTTCCTGATATTAAGACCACAAAGAATCCTTCTGGTAATTTCACCTGATCCCTGAATGACCCAGATAGTGGAATTTCCTTCATTAATCCATATTGTGTTCAATAACCTCCCACCGTTCTTTAATATCAAGGCCACATGACAGAAAACACGTGAAGCATCCAATAATACAATGTTGTTTGGCCAATACAGTCAGCACATCATTTAGGCAGCATGTGTCTGGGATTTGTACCTCGAGTCACTCTTTCACGCTGCCCCTTGACAAACTTCTTAGCTTAGAAACAGCCATCCTCAGGCTGAGTCTTAGCACTCCCTGAGCCCCCTCTTTTCAGAGGATATTTAGCCCAGCACACTGACCCATACTGTGCTGCAGGGAGAGGCTGGTGAGACACACTTGCCCTAGGATGCTGCTCCCAGCTGCCTTTCWGTTGCTACTTGCAACTCACCCGTGGAGCGTGGTATAAGAGGGCTCTGCTGCTCTTTCCCTTCTGGGAAACTGCTTTCTAGGAGACAGCGGTGCGGGCACTCTCCTATGGACTGAGGAGGAGAAGCTGCTCATTTGGACATCGCCAGGAGAACGTACTGCCTGTTGCCTTCTGCCAGCAGAGATGGGGCAGGGAGCGAGTGTGCTGCTTGGCTCAGCTCAGCAGCCCTTGGCTCAGCTCAGCAGCCCTTGGCTCCCCTGACACTGGCAGCCAGATAGCCGTCAGCAGAATAGAAAGAGGAGCTTAGGCAAGCACTAGTCTTATCGGGGAGAGGCAGGCATCAGTGGCTGCCCGCGCTCAACCCGTCTGCGAGAGCGCTCCTCTGCCATTGCCGTGCTACGAGCCGAGTGGTGTGGCTGCCAGCGTCAGCCTGGCTGGGAGATAGGAGCTGCCAGTGCTGCTTCCCACATCTGGCTGGAGCCTGTAGCTTAGGGTAAGGCACCAGCTGTGGATAAGAGAGACAGCTGTGGCTGGTGGTTGCCACACCGGGTAAMTCCATTGCCTGCTGCTTGCCAGCTGAGATCTGCATTTGGCCGCTGGAGGCAGACAACTCTTGCAAGGGGTTAGCAGGCTTGGCACATCCAGGGCTCGTGCCTCAGCCAGCCACGTTGGAGATGCAGTCTAAGAGAGCACCACCAGCCCCGGAGACTGCAAAAGAGAGCAACCTGAGGAACAGCTCCTCCAGGCCTGCCAGGGGAAAGCCAGAACTGACGCTGAACTCTGAACTTTATGAGATAAAAGTTGTCCCTGCTCATTTGTATACCTGCAGATTAGGTATACAATTAGGGGGGCAGTTGAGTGAGAAGATGAGAAGGAAAACAGACAGGACACAAATCAATCAAAACAAATCCAGAATCTTTCCTGTCACTGCTATCAGGTGACGGGTCTTAAATGAAGAGCCAAAAAAGGGTGCTGACCACTTCCGACAGGGACACAGGAATCTCTTTGTGGATGCACTGGGAGTGACAAAGATCTTTTTACTTTTAAAAGTTTTTAATAAAATGATAAAATGGGGGATTAATGACATATAAAAGAGTTTATGCACTTCTTGGAAAAAATGTATATTCCCTTCTACCCACTTCAGGGCATAAGACCCCTTGATCTGATGGTATAAGGATTGGATTTGGCCAAAGTCTAACACCTTTCTCCAAAAGTGACTGAGTCACCTTTGTAATCTAGTAGTCTACCTCTGTGCATATTCAGGCATCACCTGCCAGAAATAAGTTTCCACACTTTCTCACTCCTTTTAGTYCTTCAGCTCCAGCTGCAGGACGAATGGGTCTGTTCTCTTTTCTGACTCACAGATGTCCAGGATTTGCATTTTTAAACAAGAAATATCCCTTTATTTCCTGTTTTCCAGATACTGGAGAATYGGTAGGGATGGTCGAAACGCTTCATTTCTTCAAAGCTCTGTTCAGGACCTGTCTCTTACATAGTACCTTAGACAAATTACCTCTGAGCAGTAGTAGATGGCCTGGAAGCTATTTATTGTCTGCTTATCATGTTATAGACTTGCACAAGTTTTCCTCTTGCCAGAGCTGTAGTAAGACATTCTAGTATCCAGAGTGTCTAATAGTTTTCCCTTCTAAYAATGCAGTTTGAATAAATATTTGTTCAAATACTTGAATGCTCAAATAAATAATTAAATATTAGGGTTGCAGGCACTATGTATTGATTGTTCACAGCAAGTTACTACAAAATGGCATTTGTTCTGCCTAGCAATGTAGTCAGTCTCTTGAAAAAGGGATTGCTGGTATGGCTGGAAATGAATGGGATCAATGGYACCTGCAGTCAGATCACCTCTGCTTTGGGAGAGAAGAGCAGAGCCACACCAGTGACCCTGATGGGCCTTTTGGAGGTCTGAAGTTTCACTGCTGGAAGGGCTTACTGAAAGTGCTTGATCCTTCCTGGGTCACTGAAGGAGAGTTGTAAAAGGGTAGATAAAATAATGATTCATCCTCCCCCCTATGGGCCCTACTTGGGTGAAGTCCGATGGGGCACCTTCAAGCAGGCTTGACAGGAGCATTTGCTCCTGGAGGAGGTCTCCTCTTGCCATACATGAGCCTGTTGCTGCTGTAAAAACACAGGGATGTTGAGCTGCACTCACTCCTATCCTAGCACTGAGGCAAGGGTAGCTGATGGATATTTGTCTAACCTGCTTTAGAGAGCTTACCATGCAAGCCTTCCCTGTCTCTTTAGAGAGCTTTTCCTCTGGGCTAACCAYACTCAGCTTCAGTGACCATGTCCCCCTACCTTGCCCCCATCCCTCTTGGATCCTTCAGGGTGTGGACATGATAGTGCAGCAGGGCACCATGAGGACTGGGGGCTCCCCAAGGTGTCAGGGCAGGGCCTGGCAGCCTGTCCTGTCCCACCACCTCAGCCAGGAGCAGCCAGGGGCACTGGGGCAGCCCCTGTCCTGGCATCAGGCACCTCCCTGGGGACAGGGACAGGCCTGGCAGTGCCCTCAGGCAGAGAACCAGAAATTTTTCCTGTTCATAACAGCCTGTTATTCACCTGAAGGCTGTCATCTCATCTGCCAACAGTCTTCTCCTCTGAAGAAAGCCTGGTGCCCACCTCCGCTATTTTCTGCACCGGACACTTTTCTTTATTTTGTTTAGTCTCTGAACTCTGTGGTACAGARAAGCCACCATCCCATCTGATTACTGCGGTGCAAGGGTTGACCAGATGCTACCAATCCCACCTGGCACCACCTCCAGGTGGTTCCTGATGCCCCTCTTTCCCATCCTCTCTGCCTCCCTCCCGGGGCTCACCCCTGAGGACAGAAATTTGCCCTCAGCACAATCCACTCTCCGGGACTAAGAAATCTGCACAGCTTAATTTCATGGGCCTTGTCAACGTGTCTTGAGAAGAAAGCAGCTGATTAAGTAGTAACTAATCCCCCTTTGCTGTTAGAGTGAAAAGTAGTACAGTAAAACATTTTGTATGATGTTTCCCATTTCTTGAAGTTAAAAGGGTAAAAAAGAAGAAAAGCAAATAACTATGTTTTGGATAAAACAGAAAACCTCCTGATCAGAAAAGGAGCTATTTACACATGCTCCTCAGACGATCACGTGCTAGCCAATTTTAAATTAATATAATTTCATGCCTATTTCATAGCTCTTTCTTCATTCCTTGTGTACATTATTAATCCGTGAGTGACACCGTCCTGCTCACTGGCTTCCAGCGGTGAGGAGGAGCCGTGCCTGGGCTGCCTGGGAAGAAGAAGCAAGGAGAGGTGAGCGGACCTCACGGTGCTGCTTCTTAACGGCCAGGCTGTCACATTCTGCTCAGTCAGGCTCATCCACCCTGGTGGAAAACTGCTTCACTAATCCTTACTTTGTTCTGTTGCATTAAATACAGAGAGCTGGGAGTATGTTCTCATCAATATTAACTCCTTCCCTGTGGGGTTTTGCCACCTGTGCCTGTCCTGAGTGCCAGCGCTTCACAAAGTGCTGCTGCGGTTTCCTCAGGCGTGAGGGGTACTCCGGGGAAAAAGAACCATAACCAGGACTTACATAACTTTGCTTCTGTTCCATAAAAACATAATAGTTTGAGGCGGCAGGATGGCACGGAGGGGTGCAAATGGAGAGCTGTGGTGTGATCGTGCCATCAGGCCTCTGAACTCTTGCGGTGGACAACCCCGTGGCTGGCAGCCTGTCCCGGAGCAGCCCTGCCTGAGATGGAGGTGGTCTTCTGCTCCCCAACAGCTCCTTCTGGATGGTCTTGCCCACCACGTCTCCTCTGCCTAGTAGGGGAAAAGGAAGCTCTAATACGCGAAGACAGAAACTAGAGAGTCGGTTCTTTGCACACCCAACTGATGTTTCCAAGTGTTGCCACCAGAGGATGTCCCAAGCACATTTTTGCTGGATCAACACATAAACAGATTAAAATAGCCAGATTTACCAGCAGAGGTAGCATAACTTCTATATAGAGACAGGAAATTTCAGTGTAAACAACAGTTCATGAAAAAAAGAATACATATTGAGAGGCAAGGAAGTTACGCACTGTATTTTCTGATGCATTTATCCCACCAGCTTTTGAATCTTTAACATATTAAATGGTAACTGCATTTCTGATTTCTTTAATACACTGCTAATATTGGGAATATCTAGGCTAGGGCACTTCCAGTCTTTAATGCAGTTTCTTGCAAAGACAGCAGCCATTTTGATGGTTGAATATTTTTCATTGCAGTAATTCATCTTCTAAATCTGGGATAGTCAGCAATTTAGGCACTGGGCAGAATAAAGAGTGTTCAAAGAGACAATGGCTASTAGACTGAGGCACTGACTCAAAAGCTGCTTGAAAAATGATTGCTATAGAAAGGAATGGTAAGAGCATCAACTGTAGATAACAAGACAGCATTTAAAATTGGTGTTTAGAGAAAGATCTGTAATCTTCTCAAAGAAGAATGTCAAAGGTTACTTAGTGGTTACATCCTGAATCAACAAGAAGGTATACATTTTTAACTGAAAAAAACTRATTGATTTCCTCCCAGCATTTTTTCCCCTTATTACAGGCACCAAGTATTTCTAGGAATCCACAGGTATACTTCAAAATGTACATTTTGAAAGTGTATAATATAGCAAAATGTTTAGGAATACACATTCTGCATTAATTGTTTTCAGACTTCGTTAATGGTCTGACTCTGACAATTCAGTGTCTGGTTCAGTGGCAAACCACCCTATTCTGTGGAACAGGATCAAGCCTTTAAAAATACATTTTTAAATGAATTATTTGTCATCGCACCCTGAAATGAAAATGACTCTTTACAGGAATTTTATCTTCCATAGATAAACTGAGTTATGCAGTTGTGATTCCTTCCTAGAACTGACTATGGCTAGTTAACTTGTTTATGTCTCTGTGTTTGTTTAGGCACAAAGTCTCATTTAATAACTCAGGAGTTATTAACTTTCTAAACCAACCTGTTTACTCAGTACATGTCCTCTCTGTATTATGATAAACAAACATGAAATCAGATGGATCAGAAGGAAAGACTCACTGGTCTATGCTGAAGTCTGCAGAGAAGAGTTATTCTGGATATATGGTAAATTGCAGTTATCGTTTATTTGAATGGGTTTGTCAGTATAAAAATTAACATAATAATTTTCTTTCAGTTACAGTGCTCACAATATCTGCAATTGCTATAGTAGAAAGCAGTGGATGAACAGATTCATCTTCTGTATTGTAAATAAAATCAGGTTCTTTCAGCTGGCAGCATACTAGGGTTCATTTTTTAACCAATCATACACTTTTTCAGTTATTGGTACAATCACTTAATCCTGTCAATCTGAACTCAGAGTGCAAGTGGTAACAAGCTTGGATGTTGCAGGAAATGTGTTTATTGAGCAGCCAATTATAAAATGAGTATTTTTGTTACTTCTTCCTAATGGCAAACAAGCAAATCCTGAGTAATTTTTCATACTCTCGCCTTCTCATGGCCAGTGTTAATTACCTGTCCATGACTGCTGGAGCCTCTGGCAGACCTGTAACACATCAGATGCCTTGATCACTTCCTCTGAAAGTGGGAAGTCACTCTTCACCCTCTGTCTCTGTAAGAGCAGATAGAGAGGGAGTTTGGAGCCCTTGGCAGCATAAGACCCTCCTCACACTTTAGCCCATGCAGTTCACAAGCTGTCACTGGAAGATTCTCATGGTACATTCTTGGAAATCCCTTAGCTCTGAGAAGGTAGGATATARTGTCCCTACTCTTGACTGCCTTTGAATCTTCTCTGTTTCCTTTATTTGAATAATACAAAAGGAAATCAAACACATCATAGGAGTCTTATACATACGTATACAAAACTGTGCAAGCAAAACTCAATCAACATCTAAGGCATAGAGGAAGAGCACAGTTCAAATATTAGTATTTTTTTTGTTGTTAGAGCCTGACCATACCMATTCTCATTCATGCACAGATCCCAACACGCTGGCATAGGGGGGAAGGTATCCTCTGAACTCTGCCCAGCKGTACCCCAAGCCAGTCCATTACAGCCAGAAACACTGGGTAAGCAGACACCAGAGGCTCCACGGGGCAGCTGGGCAAAAAGACTGCTTTTGAGATCTCTGTTTATGAAGAYACTGGAGAGCCAGACACATCAGGTTTAGTCCAGCCATTCCTTGCGATGAAGTTGTTGCTGTTTGCTGCCACCATGGACCCAATCTGCACCCCCCTCCTCTCTCCTGCTGAACCGTATCTACACCCAAAACAGGATCCAATTCACTGTCCTCAGGAGCACCTTGCGCACATCTCTTTCGCCCATTTTAGCACAGTGTCCGCAAGGAGGTATTGATTGCCACTTGCGCAGCTGAAGAGTAGGCAACCCCCCACAGGATACAATAGGTAGGACAATGCATAAGAAACTCCATCACCTAGGTAAATGGTGCCAGACAGAGCTGGTTAGAGCAGCCTTTCATCCTGGCAACACTTTTAGCTCTGGGGTTTACATACATGTCCCTAAAACTGAATTTCTCTCACAACTGTGATGTCAGAAACCTCCACAGCATTTTTGGTTAGCTTGTTGTGGGAAATTTCAGTTGTACTTCAAGTGGTCTTCTCCTCTGTAGTTGACATATCTGGAGCCAATTTCTGGTGCGTAGCTTCATCCAAAACCTCRCTGTAATCACTAGCACTTCTGAGGCTTCTCAGATGGGTGGCTGACAGGAAGCTGCCTGGTTACAKGAGTTTTAACACATCTTTCAGCTAACTCTGAGACCCAAATGCAAAATCTGCTAGAACATGCAAGGACATCATATGGATTTATGATATTTGCTTGAGGACTCTGCAGCCATAAACCAATGACTGGATTACAATGAGATAAATACYGTATTTTCTTCTGCCAAATGCAATTCTGTCCCGATACTTTTCATTGCATTATTTAATTGAAAGCAGCTCCCATTTTGCTCAACCCAGCAATTTGAAAGTTTAAAAGATAAGCCACATTTCTTTGTTTGAATATACTGTCAAATGCATTTGAAAATAAAATGCTCAATCACAATAATGTTAAGTCTGCTCCTTATGTTTGTGGGTTTAAAATGCTAAACCTAATAATACTCCTTCTTTGAAACTGGGCCAATCCTGCTTCACTTGAAGTCAATGGGAATTTTGCCAATGACTTAAATGAAAGCAAGGTTGGGGCCTATATATTAGCTTCAGGCTTTAGGACTCCACAGGAGCTCAGAACTTCCATTTTCTGGAAATTAAATATTTCCAACTGCACTGAGCTGTCTGACTGCAAATTGCTGCCACATCTCCAAAAAAGCATTGAAACAAACACTGACAAAGAGTGAAATATTTTTTTCATATTGCTGCCAGATTTTGAAGTTTTAAAGCAACAGTGATAAACTGGAAATATACCTTTTTTTTTCCTGGAACAGTTGCATTTCTCAAAGACATGAGACACAGCACCAATCCTGCAGGCAAATACACACAGGGAGAATTGCAAAGCACAGGTACTGTCTGTCTTCAGCAAGACTCTGTACAGCCTGGGAACCCACCCACATAAAGTAATTGGGTAGCAGTAGCTGCTACAGCTACTTCAAAGTTTTTTTGAAGAACACTATTTTTTAACAGATTATTAGAATATTACGGGTTCATTTTTGTAGTACTGATCTTTTTTATTTTGACAGAATGGTTCAAAAGGAAGGGTAAGAAAGTTTTAAACACTTTTGTTGCCAATTCTCATAAAATTAACTTAATAAACTCTTTTTCAGTCACTATGAAATCCTAATATACACAGTAGACAGATGAAAGATGGACCAGATAAGTTTAACCTGATGTAGAAAAGGAATAGTCCTTTCAGCACTCAGTTCTTTTGAATGAAGAGTCAACAAAACTCATGGAAAATAGTTGCTGCATTTGGACCAGCACTCTATGAAACCCTGTTATTTCAGTCAATGCTTTAATTATGGCCTAATGCAAGCAAACATGAAGGAAAGCAAAAGAGAGACAGGACCAAACACACCACCTTACTTATTCATCAAATTTAAGATGTCTGTCTCCCCAGACACCAGATTAATCTCCTGGTTTTGGAGAGGCTTCCTCCCTCTCTTCATTTAGTGATCAGAGAGCTCAGAGATGAGCACTGCAGCTCAGGCACAAATCAGGTGCCTCAGTGACACAGTGTCACTATCCCTGTGTGCCTGGTTTCCTAGAACCAGGACACCTACAAGGCTCAAGCTGAGGGTTTATCTGCAAAGGTGTTCAGAAAAATTGTGCAGATACTTCAGAAATCATAGAATCACAGAATGGTTTGGGTTGGAAGGGACCTTTAAAGATCATCTAGTCCACCCCCCCTGCCGTGGATTGGTACATGTCATAAAAATATTACATTTTACCTGTGTTTTCTTTTTTGTAGATTATTTCAGCACAGAGGAACACTAAAAGTCATGTTCTGATTGCTATGACATACCACAAGTCGTGGTCTGTTTCCCTCCGCCCCGCAATCTTGAGGAACTAGTCCATCCACCACTTGAAAAAAACTCCAACATTTTACAAATAACTGAGTAGCTCTGCACCCTTTGCGGGGAAACTTAGAGAATTCATCCTCTCCTTTCCTTTACTCATATCACAGTAAGTGAGGCCTGATTTAGAGACTCAGAATATTTACAGATCCAACAGACTTTGAGTACTTTTGAACAGCAATACCTCCTGAAAACCAGCATAAAAGGTCTKTGTGGAGTTCTTTCCACAGCAGGATGTGCATTTGCAAGTTCAACTTGAAGTATATAAAAAGTGCATTATTATGTCTTTCTATGAATTATGTGTATGCGGTAATAATTCCATCTTACTTTGGACGGATAATGATGGATTTGTTTTATTTATCTGGGAAAGATGGAGTTTGGGGTACAATGTGGTGGTTAAATAATTGCCAAGTCACCATAAAGACATTACGCTATTTAACGTKCACAATCGTACATTCAGTCAACTGACGATACAAGCCAAGCAGAACTAATCAAAACATTGAAGGTGGGTGCTTGCTGCCAGCATCTCTCTTGCATTTACCAGACGAGCTATTTACAAACCTAGAATGTGAACTATTTAACTGTGAGTGAATTGAGTTTTAAAAATAAAATGTAGCTAAAATTAAATAAAAATGTTCACTAAGAAGAGTTAGAGTTATAGGCTGTCTACAGATTGGATTTGCAGTAGGCATATCATTCACCAGTGATAATATCTTCACTTTTAGGCTGTTCACTGCCCGTCTACAGCCAAAATATCCATTGTTAGTGAGTTATCACCAGATTTCCCAAAATCTTAGAAAACATGGCTGAAAATAACCTCCAGAGTTCGTCTGCCTACCTCCTCTGCAGGATCAGCTATACCTAAACCTTTCCTAAGGGATGTTTACCCAGATTGTTATCATTTGTCTCATGTTGTAGCCTGAGACCCTGTGAGCTGATGCAGATCTCTTCAACTGATTCCTCCAAGCTGGCACTGGAGGTGATCTCTTTAGGTGATCTTGTTCGAGTGTACAAACATAAATGTGTTTTTTGTGTGTGATATCATCAGGAAAAAGGTAAAGGAACTCTGTTAGTGAAACTCACCAAATTAGAAGGAAGATTATCAGGGTTAGGTCTATTGACCTGTTTTGCTTCTRGTGACAATCTCTTGCCCTTTCATTTTGGGCAGCAATCTACTGATCCTTGGCTTTGTGCCTCTCTAAGGAGCTGGCACATGTTTGCGTACAGTGATGGGGCATGTGGAGCTGATGGCACTTGTGCAGTACTTCTGCTTGTCACCCTTGGCACCTGCAGGTATTCCCTGCAGGAGAGGAGCCCAGGCACCCAACACACCTTAGCGTCTCTGTGCAGGCTGGGGTTTGATATTTTGCTATTGTCAAGTGAGAAATAAAGCCAAAACCCAGGAATTGGGAATAACAGCCTGGTATTTTTAGCCTGATTCACCACAGTAACTAAAAGCCTCATGGTTACTTATGCATCTGCCCTCATAGTAGCGAGATGCGAGGACAAGTATCATTTTCTGCATTTGGTATCTGTGGAGCTTGGGTGCCAGGAGACCAAGTGACTTCTGTGAGATCACAAAGAACCAAGACTTCATAACTTTGGGTTACTGAAACATGTGGATGCCTGCTTGTACAGACGTGTGAGAGGAGAGTTCTGCTTCTTCATTAGAGGAAATAGTTTCCCTCGGGCTCTGAAAGCAGTGGATGTTTATTGACCTCCTCAGAAGGAAGAATAGATCCAGTCTGAATGTACGAGGTAGTTTTTTTTACTTACTGAAGCTTATTTCTGTCGTTTGTAGAATCTTTACAGAAGATTTCAGATTTGTTACTTCCACCAAGACCATTTCTAGACAATGTGTCATTCTTTCACAGTTGCCTGTTTGTGCTCAGGTGCATAACCTGACCAGTTCTTTACCTATTTATTACRTTCTTACATATGGGACAGCTAGTGTGAAAAAGAAAATAAAGAGAAACTTGGGGGTTTTCTTGACTTTTTGTTGGCAGAAGAGCTCCTTGCAAAAAGTAAATAGAAAAGTTAGATTAAAATTTCTTCCCAACAAATTAAAGCAAACCATTCCTAAGCACAAACTAATTAATAATTCCCTCTAAGTGAATGGATTCCAAAATATATTTCCAATTTTKTCTTAATTACATTAACAGTACCTAACTGGTGTCACAACAGATAATTTGTTTATTCATCAGACCTATATGTTTACACACTAAGTTTATACGTTCTTCTTATGTGTTCCTTTTTCACTTAAATAGTAGTCTCCTAGTTTGRTTTATTGAACAATCACAAGCAGCTCATCAAGTTTTATTTCATAGTAACATTTAGTGGGCTAAATACTTCACTGTCACCTCACATTTTCCTCTGAAGACTTCTGTCATTCTACTCACGTATAGAAGCGGAGCTAGTTTTTTCAGAATCCCCTTACTCTCAATTCGTATCCATATTTCTCTAGAGTATAACAAAAATGGCTTCTCAGAGTGAGAGCTAATTGATGTTTTGCATATACCTGTGGGTTGACCTTGGCTGGCTGCCAGGTGCCAACCAAGCTGCTCAATCACTTCCCCCTCCTCAGCAGGACAGGGGTAGAAAACACAATGAAAAAGCCCATGGGTTGAGATAAGGACAGGGTGGTCACTSCCCATTTACTTTGTCTTGGGCAAAACATACTTGACTTGGGGAAATAATTTGATTTATTGCCAATTAATAACAGAGTAGGATAGTGAGAAATAAAAACAAAACTAAATCCACCTTCCACCTGTGCCCCCCTCCTTTCACCACCATCTTCCCAGGCTCAACTTCACTCCCAACTCTTCTACCTCTTCCCCCCCCCGAGCAGCACAGGAGGGTGGAGAATGGGGGTTGCAGTTCTCTGCTGCTCCTTCCTCCTCACACTCTTTCCCTGCTCCAGCATGGGGTCCCTCCCATGGGATACAGTCCTTCACCGATGGGATACAGTCCTTCACCAACTGCTCCAATGTGGGTCCATCCCATGGGACTGCTGTCCTTCAAGAACTGCTCCAGCATGACCCCTTTCCACAGGGTACAGTCTTTGAGGAACATACTGCTCCAGTGTGGGTCCCCAACGAAGTCACAGGTCCTGCCAGAAAACCTGCTCCTGTGTGAGTTCCTCTTCACAGGCCACAGCTTCCGCCAGGAGCCTGCTCTGGCATGGGCTCTCCATGCCAGCTTTAGGGCACATCCACCTGCTCCAGTGTGGGGTTCCCCATGGGGTCACCACAGGTCTCCATGGTCTTCACCACAGGCTGCAGGGGTGGATATTTGCTCCACTGTGGTCCTCCATGAGCTGCAGGGGGACAACCTGCGTCACCATGGTCTTCACCAAGGGCTGCAGGGGAATCTTTGCTCTGGTGCCTGGAGTACCTTCTCCCTCTCCTTCTTCACTAACGTTGGTGTCTGCATAGTTGTTTCTCTCACATTTTCTCACTCCTCTCTCACAGCTGCTGTACAGTGTTTTTTACCCTTTCTCAAACATGTTATCGCAGAGGTGCCACCAGCATCTCTGACGGGCTCAGGTTTGAGGAGTGGTGGGTCCATCTTGGAGCTGGCTGGAACTGACTCTGTCTGACATGGGGTAGCTCCTGGTGTCTTCTCACAGAAGCCACCCCTGCAGTCCCCCTGCTACCGAAACCTTGCCACATACAATACCTAGTACTTTCAGTAAAAGATGGCAACTTGTCACCTTTTTTTACAGCTGCTGCACATTGAATCAAGAAGGTGAATATCAATTAGCATTATGTTCTTCTCATCTTCTCTTTAATTTTTGGTTTCACCCACTCTCATGTTTTCAGCATTCTTTCTGAATTGAATTATAGTCTGAAATCTTTCACTTTCCATTCTCTGTGCAGTTTAACACAAACATTACTTTAGCTTTCTGCATAATCAGTAATCACCAGTCAGTGGTACTGTCCTTGTTTAGCTATAGGCTCTTCCAGAAATGCTCACTACTTTGTCCTGAGCTACTCAGTGACATTCTGCTACTGCTTTGCAGCCCTGTTTGAGTATGTAGGCCATAGCTGAGGTACCAGAGCAGCAGTCCCTCCATGAATCCCTCATCCAGAACAACTACTCCATTACTTTTTTGTAACAAATGCTGTGTACAGTTGAAACAAAGATGGCTCTGACTTTTCGGAATACACTATATTACTAAATCCTGAGTCTTTAACATAAGCAAAGCTTAAGCGTGCATGCAGTTTACCTGTATTAACTCTGTAGTTGTTGTTTATACTCTTTTCTGCACAGGTAGGGAGACACCAACCTTTTCTTAAAAAACTTTAGCAACTATTAAATTATTTGTTAGTCTCTTCAGTAATACGTTTCCAAAGAACTTATGGAGAAAGACCTGCCTGGTAGATGCTATTACATTTTTTATGCTAAGTAAAAATCTTGGCCACACTAAAATAATTTTGCACCATTTTGCACCATGTACTTTATACTATTATAGTACTTAAAGCTGCATGTCATAAAAATGGGGGATAAATAAAGTAGTGAAATATATAACATGCTTACTAAAGGACCTTGATTCTGAAATATTAATGAAAATATCAAAATTGTAATCTTTATAAAAATAAGGTTGTTCTCTATACCAAACTCATTTAGAATCTTAAAATTTGGTTAGATAGCAGAACAGACATTTTGCTTATAATGGGTGTGTACATCATGCACATTAAAAACAATGTTTTAAAATTGAATATTATGTACTTAAGTGGTTAATTGTAATTGATGGACTTAGGACCACTACCTAAGTAGTAGTCTTCATTTCAGAATTTTCTAATTTCTGAGTGCTTAGATGTGGAATTTTGTATTCCATTGTATTATTTTTATCCAGAAATATCTCTCTCTAGTAACAGCCAATATTAAAGTATGCCTTTGGTGCTAAGAGTTAGAAAAAGGGTTTTATCTATCTGAAAAAATGTCAAGGAAATAGATGGTGGGATGGAAATATAGCAATATTCCAATATCACCACATATGTAGGCTTCATAGAGCTGCTAACAATTTATATATAAATTTTGACATTTGGTTTCATTATTTGTTTGTTGTTTATTTATATTCCCCAGCAGGCTTATGGATGTTCTCTAGTGTATATTTTCATCAGCTATCTTTCTTCTTAACCTGTAAAAGCTCATTTTGATTCTCCTAGACAAAGCAACTTCATCTGATATCAGCCTTCTCATATCAGTAATTCTATTTCCTTCTGTGAAAGGTCTGATGATCTTGCTGCCTGGTAGCTACCATGATTATCTGACATACGCTATATCTATACTACTTCTTCCTTGCTTTCCACCATTAAACCAGAGGGGAAAGTGGTGTCAGGAGACAAGAGGATGAGAGAATTATTTTGCATTAATAAAGCCCACAGTCACGACTGACTGATAAGGAACTAAGTGGTGATTGCGTAAGTAGARTTTCACTCTCTGGATGGATGGAAGAGTGAAGGTACATCTAAAAGTCATCGCAGCAACTGCAATTGGTCTTAATCAGGCATATCAGTAYATGATAAGTGACTGGCTTAGTGAAATGCTGAGTGATGAATCAAAATGGTCAACATGTGCTTTGTACATTTCATTGCTCAGTTACATGCAATCAAGAAAGACTGGCATTGAATACCTTGTCCATCTTTTCAGTTAGGATGTTCCTATCTCCTTAACCAGAGACTAAGCTGAAAATAATAMGCAAAACTCTTTTTTTTAACAGAAATGAATAAGCCAGACATTGGTAACATGAGAGAGAGAAGCACAGGATTCCACAGGTTTCTGATAGGCAACAGAAGACTTCTTGGCTAACTGCTGCAAGGAGGGTCACACACCCTTTTTGTWTCTCATCAGTTACAGCAAGATTAACTTTACATGAGAACAGGAAGCTGCCTGATGATAAAATAATAGTGGGTTTTTTGTTTGTTTGTTTGTTTGTTTTTTCATATTACAACCAGAAATAGGCTCCATAACATAGGAATTTTGACCACACTGGTTATGTCTTGTGATCATGACTAGGGGGTTGACATTCACATAGTCTGTGCCTAAGCTGGTGTTGTGGGTTAAGCCCAGCTGGCAACTAAGCCCCACACAGCCGCTCGCTCACTCTCCCCCAGGTGGGACGGGGGAGAGTATCGGAAGGGTAAAAGTGAGAAAACTCGTGGGTTGAGATAAAGACAGTTTAATCGGGAAAGCAAAAGCCGCGCATGCAAGCAAAGCAAAACAAGGAATTCCTTCACTACTTCCCATGGGCAGGCAGGTGTTGAGCCATCCCCAGGAAAGCAGGGCTCCATCACGCGTAACGGTTACTTGGGAAGACAAACGCCATCACTCCGAACGTCCCCCCCTTCCTTCTTCTTCCCCCAGCCTTATATGCTGAGCRTGACATCATATGGTATGGAATACCCCATTGGCCAGCTGGCCTAGCTGTCCCGGCTATGCTCCCTCCAGCTTCTTGTGCATCTCACAGAGCATGTGAGCTGAAAAGTCCTTGAGAAGTAGACTACCTAGCAACAACTAAAAACATTAGTGTGTTATCAACATTCTTCTTATACTAAATCCAAAACATAGCACTATACCAACTACTAGAAAGAAAATTAATTCTATCCCAGCCAAAACCAGGACAGCTGGGGAAACCAGGACTGTTTGCAGGCTCGTGGACAAGTGTGTGAACCTAGGCTGTGTCCTAAATTCAGCTAAGTCAGCAAAGACAGAGACAAGGGCACATGGACTGCCAACAGCCCATGCTCTGGTTAGGTCCCCAAGCTAAAATGCTGAGACCCACCTGCATGTGTGCCCTTGTGACTTCTGCCAGATACAGCCACTGATGCGAATCCATGAATACTTACAATTTTATTCAGATTTAAAAGTTAATTAATTTTGGTTGTATGAGGAGCCAAAAATTTCTTATGGTAGTATGTCAGCTTTCCGTAACTTTGATCTGTAACAAGAGTTTAAAGCAATATCCACAATGCTTTCCGATCTATTCCCCTGAAGACTTATGTTTATATTTACCATCTACTCAATTAATTTCTGTTTCTTGAGAGCTAGCAATAAATATTGCATTACTTATAGGATGACCTGCAATGAATATTGAACTGGTGATTTGGGCAATCTCTGCTGAGAGTCTTGGTGAGAGCAGGCAAATTCTCACCAGGAAAGGACATAAAGTCATGAATAAGTATTTACCTAAGAATATCTAGCGTGTAGAAGATTTTAGGTGAGAAAGCAAAGAAGGAATCCAAAATATGTTGTCACAATAAATCTAGTCTTCTCATCTGCTCCTGGTTTAGCATTTTCACTTGACAGATTAACAGAGATGTGTAGCATATGGATTGCTCTGCTATGAATTATTGCATGTGGTATTCAGGTCTAACGTACATAACTCTTTTAAAATGATCTACAATGGAAAATTGTTAATAAATTTTTCCTGCTCAGATCAATGCTAGTATTAGTGACAGGAAAATCAATTTAAGATTCAGCTAAACCCAAACTTTCTTGAAATTCATAAGTATATGGCTAATTTTATTAATTTAATTCTTCTGCTTTCTCATTTCTGGTGGTCCTGGTTACAGCTCACACCAAAACCAAAAAAAGTACCAAAAGCTGCAGAACCCATCCCCCAGTCCTCCAAGAAAGGCTTTTCACATGCTGTTTATGGCTAAAACTGCAGTGAAATGTATTTTCAATTAGACACAGATGCACACTGACAACACTATGATGACAGTTCAATTACCATAATACATTCAACACAGAGTRCACTTGTGAATTTGTGACATGTTTTTTTTTAAATGACCTTACTGAAAGGTTCCATAATTTTAAGCAATGTTTACCCAAGGTCCTGAATAGCTTTTACCAGTGGTTTTAGACACAGTGAGTGAAATCCAGGCCTTGTGAAATAAATGAAACTTTTACTATATAGGTAATGGGTCCAATATCTGCCTATTCTGATCTTCTCTCCCCAATAGACTATAGAGATGCTAAGAGCTTATGGGACAATTGAGGAATGTTCCTGGCACAATCCAGATATTCCTTCGCACACTTGATAATGGTATTTTAGTTCTTCATCTCAAGAATCTGATTACCAGGGCTGTGGTCTTGTGTCCCATATTATGCTATCTTTAATGACTGCAAAAAAAAATTAGGTTAGGTCTTTATTTGAACTCTCAGGGGTATCTTGTCTTTCAGCATCACCCTTTCATTTTACTAATTTCTGAATTTCATTTCACTATAYTTATTTTAAGCTCAAAACTAATGCAATCTATTGAGTGGGTGGTCAGAGCTGTGTTACAAGAATTTTCCAGGCTAAGCCTATATTTAAAATGAGTACCTATAATTCAGTTGAAGAGAATGAATTTCACAGCTTTGAAAAAAAATCCCTTTTTGATATGACTCATGGCCATGATGGCAATTACAGTCATCAGACATACTTGCAACAGGTATGGGTATATACCTAAAATCACTGTCAGTTTAGTTTGCTGAACAAAATAAATTCATAATAATAATTAATAGCTGTGAAAAATACCAGCCTTCCCATGTACATCTGTGGGTTTTTAATGTTTTTAACCCAAATACATGAAAATGCTATTATGTTGTTATAGACTATGTTTTAAAACATATTCAAGTAACAGGGCAGATCTGAGTGYATATGTTGCTGGACCACATAATTTTTGACCTGATTAGTTCACATTGGACTATTTTCAGACACAGAATCTGTAAAAAATCATGCATGTAAGGCRTCTGACTATTGAGAAGAATATGGTCTCAGTGAAAAAGTGAAGTGCCTAACAGCTACTTCTGAGTGTCCAGGCCAGATGAAAGAGAACACAAGGATGAACACATAGATTTTTGGTTGAATACAGGTTGAAAATGCATGTAGAATGCTTTTGCAAAGCCTTAGATACATTAATACCTCTATCCAAGTTAAGGTGAGTCTGTTATGTGAGTGAGAATTGTTTAAATAGTAAAAAATTTGTATGGTTAAGTTCACATGTTAGCAATTCTGGTATTTTATTTATTCGGTACTTTCTCATAAACATTTAAGTTTAACATCTGTCTCTTAAGCATAATATCTTTCTGAAAAAATGCATTTTGGAGTACACATAAAAAAAAAAYTTAGCTCAAGTCAACACTAGTTATTTGAAGTGCTGCTTGAAGTGGAATATCACATGCCAATATTGTGTTCATCTATTGCATCTGAAGTGTGTTACAAACTTTGGAAATCACATCGCTTCAGTCATACAAAGCATTTACTTTTCCTTCCCCCAAAATAAATAACTCGGCTCAAGTGGCTTCTTTTAGTCATGTATTTCTTCCTTAAGGAAGGGAAATTTGGTATGTTTCTTACCAGTGCTGATACTTGCCATCTATGAAAACAGTTTTGCCTGGCTTTTTACGAATTCTTTTCACAGGCCTCATTGCTCTTCTATGGATAGACATATTGCCCATTTCTGACATCAACAGATGCAGTGCTTTCAGACTCTACAGAAAGTAATGGTGCCTGACATTTCTAGGGTGAAAGCCTCTCTTTGGTTTTAGTGCTAATGGAAACAGACTTTTCGTCTTTTTGAAAATCCAAAGCCAGCATGTAAACGGCTATGCAGTAAACAGAACAGTTTCTTTTTTAATCCCAGAAAATAAAGCGAAAAAGTAAAAAAAACCCTCCTATTGCAAAGTTAGAGCAGAGTTTTGAAAAAAAGACTTTCTCTCCAGAGCTTGCTTTCTTTAATATCTATTAGATATCCATTCACACTGAACAACTGCCAATATTTATACTTTATACATAAGGGAATTTGACAACGGCATGCATTACGTCAGTAAGTACTTACGAATGAGAACAAACTTCAGACAGATTGGCTATAGTGATTCACAGGACCATTTTATGCTAGGATGGTGTGTTCAGATGGCTTATACTAAATGAAAATCTCAGTTACTTTGAATTAGTCCTACAGCAGTTCTGAAGGCTAGATTCTCTACTTAGTGAAAGAGACCTGATAAACAACATTTTATTTCTGTTCATAGGAGCTAAGGATCCAGTGCAAAGAATGCTCTATGGTCCAAAACAGGAAAAGAAAAGCATGAGGTATTTTAGAGGATAGTTTGAAGGGCAGGGAGGTTTCGTAACGGAAGGTTTCCTAACAATAGTAAATGCCTGTGCAGGCTTAGCATCTGGAAAGTGATATTTCTTGAAAAATAAGTACTGAACAATGATCCCTGGATATCATCTAATTCCTATAATAACATATTTCCAGTGTATAGGATAGCTTCTTTTGAATTCTTGCTTCAGGCCTGAAAATCTATGATATTCTTAGTGTTGGATTGCCATCGTATTTACATTGGATTGAAAGAGGTTGCTAAAAGAGTGCTATTACTCAAGGCACTAAAGCCTTAACATCCCAACATACATATCCATTCTGCTGCATCGGTGTAACGCATATGCAACCGAATGTAGTGGGATGCATCCACACTTGATGTTAACTGCATACTTCAGTCCTTGTGAGACAGTGGCCTGAGTCCATAAAAGTCATCGATRGTCAAAATTTCAAGCTGAGCAGAAAGTCTCAAGTTTTGTAGGGTACTAGATTTTGCATGATGCACTCAGCATTATGTCACTGAGATATTGCCAAACTGTCAGCTTTATCATACTGTCTTATGGAAAAAATAGTTCTGCAGAGGCCAGTCCTTAGGAACAAGAGGGTTTCAATGTTCCAAAGAAATCTGGCCAATGTTGAGAAGTTTTTCAAATGAAATGTCTTAGGTTCCTCAGTTCAATGAAATATTTCAATCTGGGCAAAGCAATCTGAAATGATTCTCAATGGAACTGGAAGACATAAAATCTAATTGAAATATCCCCATGGAACATATTAATTTACAAAAACTGCATGTTCCTGCAGGTCTGTTTGAAACTTTGCTTCAGGTAATATGCAAGATATTTCCTTCCAGGTTTTGACCTCCTAAGAAACCATGTATTGACACCTTAAATCAGAATGCCACTGATGTCAGGGGAATAGTTTGATACTGTCAGCAACTGTTCAGAGATATGATTTTATAGACATAAAAGAAGTAGGCTCTGAACAACTAATTTCTTGTTGGTTGTGCTCTCCTGGAAGTTCCAAAACCAYACAAGATCATTAGGTATTCTTCTTTTGAAAGCTAGTAGTCAAACACCTTTTTTTAATTTTTTAATTTTTTACTTAATTTTTCTCACTTCTTGTTTCCTCTAGCCTGTTTCCTCCTGGCCTCCACGGTGCAAAGAGTCTCTTATGACAAATTCAAGACACTGAGTCCATGATCAGCTAAGTCTCCTTGGTCTGTGTAATGACTTTTTAAAATTTTGGATCTCTCAGATGTTAATGCCATGCCTGATACTATTTGGAGGCATTTTTAGAAGACCATAGTCCAGCTGTCTAGATATCGAAAGAATTGCCCTAGCTATTAGACCAGCTGCTTAGCCTCTCTCCTGCCTTTACCTTCCCCATTCACTTGGCTGTAGGAATCAATTTTTCTGGTAACCTTGATTGTGTCAACAAAGCAAGGAGCTAAGCTCAGCTAAGTAACTTCTTATATGGATGTGCACACACACAAAGTATGCAGTAGAACAAGAACAGGAAAGTTACATGCATAGAAAGCCATCAAACTTCCGAACACAGTCATTAATGCAGAATTTTGTCACCCACAAAAGTCCTAGTTTTGATCTGAGTTATATTGGACATTTCAACTCTCAGTCTTTTTAGCCTGATCAGCATGCATGTAGCMGTTTATTGGTTTCCACTGACTTGGAAAGTTTGCATTTGAGAGTTTTGCATTGTACATTTTTTTTTCTTTTTTTTTTTAATGCTCTGATGAAATTCCACCAAGGAATTTCATACTTCAGTTTTCTGTTACCATCTGAATACAGACTTCTTCAAGGTCAACAACCATCAGCTGGGCATAGTCACTTGAGACCTCACCAGGAACAGTGACTCCAGAAGGTGTCTTGTTCTTGCTATAAAATGAAGACTCAAAGCCAGAATGAAAGGTTACAACTAGAAGAGAACTCACAACATAAAAATTGGATATATACACTTACACATATGTATTCCCCAAATGGTCACACCACCTTTGTGCAAGCTGGCTCAATGGAAGTTATAACATTAATGCAAACTTATGTTTTATATGAAATGAGCATCTTCTCCAACACTTGACAAGATATTCTTTTGTATGAAATGACATTCAATGGTCTCAGAGTGAGGTGAGTACTAAACACTCAAGCACTGCAGTACTTTCAGGGGAACAGAAAGACAATCAGGGTCTTTACTCTGGCAAAGCACTGCAAAATATAATAGCTAGGAGTTAAGAGAGTTAAAGTGAAATTAGAAACAGGGCAATAATTTTTAACAGTGAGGTAATTAATTTCTGATACAAACTACCAAGAGAAATACGAAGATTTTGAAGGGAGATTTTGTTCCCTTCCAATCAAGAGTTAGTTTCTACCTCTGGAAACACCTTCACTCAGACATAGGAATATGGAAAGCATCCTGTGCTTGATTCAGGAGCAAAACAAGGGTGTCTGATGCCATCTGAGATGCCCTAGATGCAATCTAGTCTCCAGGTGCTGTGCAAGTACAGGTCTCCATAGCCGTGTCACAGCTGCTTGTCCTGGGTGTGTGGCTCATACATTTTGGGCATCCAAAATGGCACTAAATGTTTATGTCTGAGCACCTAGTACAATACGAAGCGAAGCTGATCTGTTAATAGTTGGTCTTCCTGTATTAATTCTGACCATTTTTAGAAGGAAATGAAAAGCAGATTGCCTTTTCATTTTTCTGTTCTGTAATATCAAACTGGCAAATCCATGGAGAGAAGCCAATAATCTTATTCTTGGAAATTTGCAGGAAAGCATATGAGTTTGTTTGCTTTCTCTGAAATATTTTTAATGGGTTTATTCTGTGCTGCCTCATAACAAAGATACACTCATGTCAACAGCAAGCAATCACTGAAAGCTTTGTAGAAGCCATACTCTCATAAATTTAAAATGGACATGCATGTGAAACTTTGAATCCAGCCTTCATTTTTGCCTTCCTTAACTAACTAGCTATCTAACAAAATAACTGACTAAAGATCAAGCAATGGACACAGTATTTTCCTGTTGCAATTCTTTTCTGGATTTTTTATTGATTTCTGAGTAATGTTATTCATTCAGGAGAACTCTTATGAAAATGTGAGCCAGGAAAAAAGAGGGAAGCAGCAGATTCAAGGCTTTTTGGCTATAGTGTGCTGCTTTCTAGATAATGGGTTGTCTCAGTGTTATAATGAAAAGCAAACATATCATTAAGAAAGAGCTCCATAAAAACAGCCTCTCATATATCTTAAGCTTCATTAGTTTAGATTAATGACTTACTTGATATACATGACAATAGGTGAAGCAAATCTGTGTTTATTTATTAACAATTCAGTGTAACTGTGACACGCATAAACAGGCTTCCTCCTGATTAGTTCCATGTTTTAAARTAACTTTGTGTTATAAAACTTGTTAACTACAGTATCATTTTATTGAACTCTACTCTGTGAATGATGTGATCTACATTGAAAGGCGTCAATATTGCAGCCATTCCTGGCAGGCATTGAAGCATTATGCACACAGATTGGAGTAGATATCTCATTGTACAAATCCATGGACCCAGAAAATGTCCAGTTGTTGAGACTGCACGGAGAGGACAATGTTCTATTCATAGGATCTGCAGTGCCAGGTCAGAGAATGAAACTTGAACTAAGTGTAAGGTTCAGATTAGTTTCACGGTTTTGCAGAGGACCTCCCTGAAAGTTAGGACTCTGAAAGTACCAATCCTTTCCCAGAGATCCCTGGCAAGGGTTCATAGTACACAGCATAGCATTCGGATGAATAAGTAGTTGGGGAGTGATTTCCAGTGTGAAGTTCCTGTAAAGCTCAGCAAGAGGAAGAAAGAGAGAGTGGTAGAAAGGAAATTATATGAGACTTTTTTGGAAAATATTTGCGGAGTGGTGGTACAAAGTTGTTGAATTTTGACATGTTTTTTGCTTGGATGAAATAATTTGTATTTAGGATCAGTTACAATTTGGAAGCTATAATCCCATAGCACCATTGACATCCTGCGGTTCCCCCCGTTAATGTTCCTGAAAGCACACAGCTAGAAATGGGTTTCTTTAACAGTAGCAATTTTAGGCAGAACTAGTAGTGTTGTCTCTTACTATACAAGTTTCACGCTTTCCATTATAAAGATCTGTTTTCAGTGACTTCTGAATTTGCCAACTTGTCTGGGCTGATATTTTACATCTTGAATGTTGACTTCAGGTTGCAATTCTTGGAAAAAGCCAGCTGAAATAGTTCAAATGAGCTGACATAAGGATCAAAGGTCAAGGTCAAAGAAGGGGTCAAAGTAGGGAGGAATGGGAGGAAGAGTCTTTGCCCAATATGCACACTGCTGGGTGAACACAAGTGTCCTGAGTCTCACTATTGTTCTGCTGTTAGTAAAAATGACAATGCCATGGCAAACTGTTATCCCAGGGCTCCGTAGCTGACCTACAAGAACTACATTGCTGCTATCTGCTCTCTGCTAAAACCTCCAAAGTTCTCTCCAGCTCTTTCATTTGTTGCCACAGGACAAAATTTCCTCCAGATTCTTCTTTTAAAAAAACCCAGAGGGTCACACATAGAAACACACAGGAGGAAAGCTAATAAGATAATAAAATTAAAACATTTTTTTCTCCTAAAATGGGAACAAAAAGCCTTCAAGAAAATATGTGGGTGCAATAGTTGATCAAGTTATAAAAGGAGCATTCACTAAGGTAATGCTATTGGAGAAAAAAAAATAAATCTCAATTTAATTCTTTGTGTCAACGTTTATTCCAGAAGAGGTCAGAGAGATTCCTATCCCAGATCTATTCTTTTCCAGAGGATAAGCCCACAGGATTGTTTCCCTCAGGAATTCTTAAGCAACTGAAATAAGCAACTGCTGAACTATTAACTCTGAATAACAATCTGTCATTTAAACGAGTTGTGTTACCTGAAGAATGGAAAGTGGCAAAGATGACACCAGTATAAGATTTTCTAGATTAACTCAGACAATTACAAACCTATAAATTATATTTGTATCAGAGAAAATTTGTAGGAAGATTCCATTCTGTAAGAACAGACTGAGTAATAAAATAGCAAAATATGATATACTAGGGAAAAGCCGACATAGCCTTTGCATAGAGGTGATGACTCACGTATCAGTTAGACATCTTTAGAGGAGCCACTGAGCATATGGTTCAGGTGATGTAACGTACAGGCATTTTCAAAAAACTTTTAAGAAGGTCTCATTGTAAAATAACTGAAAGACACTAAGCTGTCATGGGATAAAAGAGAATGTCCTGTGGTGGATTAAGAATTGATTAAAACATAAGAAACAGATGGTAGCAGTGGGTAGTTGGTTTTCAGAAAGAAGGGAGCTCAAACATATTCTACATATGAAAAATGTGCCATTCAACATATTCATAAATTGATATCGCTTGAATGATAAGGAGGCAAAATCTGAAAATGATACAGAATTATTTGGGATAATCTAAAGCTGATTGTAAGAAGTTGTCAAGGAACTCAAACTTATAAGTAGATTATAAAAAGGTAGATGAAATTAAATGTTAGAAAGTGGAATATAAAGCCTAGCAAAAGAAATAACACACATGTATTAATATATGATGGCCTTCACTTTAGTTAACATCATTCAGGAAAAAGATCTTGAACGTACTGCAAACTGTTCTTCAGAACAACAGCTCAGAGTTCAGCGGTGTCTATAAATGTAACTAGAACTTGAAGAATAATTAAGAAAATAATTAGGAGCCTAACAGAATGCATAATCATGTCTCAGTGTATATTAATCATCTATTAATATTTCAAGATTTCATTATTCTAAATTTAAGAAATGAAGCTTGTGGTCCTGGGCATGCCTTAGCAAAAGAAAAAGTTATAATAGAATTACCAAGGATCCAGACAAAGACAACAAAAATAAACAGATATGTGGATTGTCTTTTATACAGCTACAGAGCAAATAAAAAAAATAATCTGAATTTGGAACAAAAAGGTGACAAAGAATATGAGAGATATTATAGAGAAGAATAGAGAAGATCAATAACAAACAACTCTTCTCACAGTACAGCTAACGCCACCAAATGAAATTGTCAAAATAGACTTTGGAAGACACGAAAGGTATACTTTTCACGCACGAAAGGTATACTTTTTTAAATGAGTTTAGAAAGGGATCAGAGAAATTCATGCAGGCTAGGTCCACTGTTGGCTAATACACATGACGAGCTGTAACTTCTAGAATAGGAAGTAAGTCAGCTATTGATGGAGGTTGGGTCACTCTCTACACACACTCCCCAACGGAGACATGGGGCTAGGCTCACCTTTGGTGTCACCTCTTCTGGCAACATTTACATTCAACATTTACATTCAACATTCAGAAATGAGGAAACTGGAAAATTAAGGTTCGCTGTGTAACTTTAATTAAAAATTCCTTTTTGAATAAGTATTGTGACATCTATTACATGCTGGTTTGCCCTTTTCATCTCCTGCAGTGCCCTTCCATTCTCAGTACAAGTCCAGGAATAGTTTGGGAATGGAGCAATGTTGTGTACAAAGGCAGCTCTGGCAGAACTTGTTTTCACCAGCTGCAGTTGTCTGGTGACCGACACAGGGAACTGCAAGAAAATACTGAATCAAATAAGGCCAAAGTCCCTCGAATACAGCCTGGAGCACAGTTTTCTATAGTTCCTTGGCTTGTGTGTTCACGCTCCAGGCAGGGAGATATCTACAAACCACCTCCTGCCTTTGAACTGCATAGCATCAGCAGCGTAATTGCATCCAACCTATGGTTGTTAGACGGCAGTGCGGTTTCCATATCCTGCTCCCCGTTTGTGAGCGCAAACCCTTTTCTTAAAGAGGGACTTAAATCCAGACTATTTGGACAAATTCAGGCTCCCAACCAAGAGGACATATAGCTTTAAAATGACAGGAAGTCACATCAAATTGGAGTTTTCACAGCTCATCACTAATTTTTACAGCAGTACCAGGGAATCTGATTCAGAAAAGTACTAGGAACTCGCAACTTCAACTAAAGTTAACAGGATTATGTAAGCTGCTATGTAACGTTAAGTGCTCTGAGGGGTCTGATCTTCCTGTGTCTCAAATTCTGCATGCTAATCAGTGGAAATATTTGTTTTCACATATGTGTTCAGGCACTCTGGCTATAAAATAATATTCACGCCACTCTTCAGCTCACAAAGATGTTGTGAAAATAAATTAATTCATATTTATGTGTCACTCAGTTGTGGAAGTGATGACTGTCACTGAAAACAAAAATTAATTTTTCCATCTTTAAGTCTACATTTTAGCAACAAATATGGCCTGAGGTTGCAGATTGAACAATAAGGAAAAAACAGAATATTGATTATTCTTAAGACCATTTTGCATGCTGAATGAGGTAGGTGGTATGTGAGGAATTATTTTGTAATCGTATAATTAAAGACAATAATAGAAAAATGTGCACACAACCTTACGACGGCAATTTAATTCTGACATTTCCTAACTACTGAGGGCTTGCTTTGAAAGCCTGTTTTTTTGAACGTATGATTTGTGTGTCTGTAATATAAACCACGAGGTTTGTATCAGCATTGATTGTTAGAAATTTTAGATATATCCATCCCATACTTTTATTGTAACATTTTTATATAAATTGAAAATAAACATATTCTAAGGCAATTTTAGAAACGTTCACATTTTATGGTTTAGCCAGTCCAGAGTAGTGCTAGATTTCTGCATAATAATATCATAACATTCAAAGGAAATAGAGTCTGATGGTGGATGGGCTATTGCAGATCAGCGAAAACAGAAAGATTGGTTTTCCCCTTCATATAAGGTCTATATTTAGTAGAGTGTGACCATGTCATCACACCATACAGAAAAAATGATAAAAGCAAGGCTCTACATCCAGGCCACTTATCTTAAAAATAATTTACTTTCTATTATACCAAAGTGGTGAGAATAATGTTGTCTGGGGATTTTTAATATTTGTAGACTATACTTCCATTTCCAATCTCTTGGGCAGCAAGAGCACATACTCTGTTTCAACAGGTAGAGTCTGAATAATATTACTTGTAATTTTTAAAAAAATAACAGGTACTAAAACAATCACAATAGCCCAGAGCAGAAACCACAAACTCTGCCTATAAATCACCATTCTCCACCAGAAATTGGCTTCCTTCTCTGACATCCTGGAAGATGTCTGGCCCAAAGTTTCAAGAAGAGGAGATTAGGACAGAAAGATTAAAAAAAATTCTTCAGCTCCAAGATGCAATGAAAGGAGTGGTCATCTGCTGCCTTTACTGTTTTCATGTCATGTTGATCTGAAGGAACTCGAGTTTTTAACACTTCTAAAGTTTTGCAGGCAGCATAGAAAAAAAAAATCCATATTCCTCTGTCCTTCAGACGACAGTCCTGGAGGAAACTGGCTTACCCCTGCAGGAGATTGTTAATGAACTTGATAGAGGGGCAGTGAACATGAATTTTTATGTATTGTGTGTAGGGTTTTTTTTCTTAAATTAATAACTACAATTTATCCTTTCTTTTTCTAGCCACCTTTTATCTGGTTGCTAGATATTTTGTATCGCAAGCATCTGGAAGATAAATGTTCAGAGCATGAAATATTACCTTCATCCCCTATCCATTCCGCAGATCATACATCCAGATTAATGTTAACAAAATAATCTGTAGGTAGACTCAGGGAAGCAATCAGAAGGAACTGCTTTCAGGTCAGGAACTGATATGTGCAATTTTCCTTGAAATTTTTGTATGGTGAAGCGCTTCAGCTGTGCAGGATGGGCACAGAGGTTTGGTCCCAGGATTCTTGGCTCTTCTGAGTCACACTGATTACTGTCCAAATCCGATATGATATGCTTTTTGCCATATAGATGTCCTTCTTTCAGGCAAAATCTGAACCAAGTCCCTTCACCGAGCTGCTGGTATTGTCTTCAGCAGATACCAGCACCTGCAGGAAGGCACAGACCTCCCCACATGGCAGCAGTGCAGTGTCCCTGCCCGGAGGAAAACAACTCTTTCTACCTCCAGCAGCTACAAATTCACTGATCTCAGGAGCAGTAAGGTTTATATCCCTTTCTAACTTAAAACTGAATTTAAATCCTGCTTAACTGAATTTAAAGCACACTTACTGCCAGTATAAATGCATGATCCTTTTCAAATCCTCCTAAATCATCGGTCTCAGTGATTTCCCTGGCATGGGAAGAGCCAAAGGAAGCTCAGTGCAGATTAGGATGTGGATCCCTGATTGTGAAAGAATGATCTTGGGGACCAGGCAACTGAGACAGGAGTGTGTTAAAAGGTCCAGCTCCTCTCCCTGTTTGGTTTGGGAACGTTCCTGTTCCCGGGTGGCACAGGGGAAGAGATTTAGATATAGCTAGATGTCTCAGACTTATCTGTTGAGATGTCTATAGACAAATATTTTGCCCTACATGGCCCCATTCCAAAGAAGTAAACCAATTTTTCTTCAACTCAATGACCCCATATGACAGGACATACATGAATATCCTTTACTCTAAAAAGAAAGTGAAGGTTGGAAAGCTCAGCCACACGGAGGTCTAGGTGCACAGTGAAACTTTGTAAGGCCAGCTCTTCACTGGTTTAAATCAGCATAACGTCAATGCCTTCAAAAAAACAATGTCAATTTACATTACCTGATGATTCAATATCTAGTGATATATTGAAATGAAGGGAGGTTTTTTCCCATCACTCAGGTGCCTAAATCAGCTACCAAACTGGAGAAAGGAAAATCTTCCTCTTAAAGGGTGACTCTGAATCTGAGCCTGACCTTGGTGTGCCAAACTGCTGCCCAAAGGAGCCTGTTCCCTTCCCTTCATCAGATCGAGGGAATCTGGTCAACTGCGTGGGATACAGTAGGTACCTAAAGCTGAGGGGGTTGATTTATCCCATGAGAAAGGTTTTTAACTGGAAATTATGTTAGAGCATCTCCTTGGTCAAAGAGGATAAAAATATACATCAGCCAAAGAGAAACACAATCTTGTAACCTCTAATCACATGAATAATCATGCTGAAACCTAGAGAGTCCTGCAAAATGACCTACTGGGTAAAGACCATCATGTTTAATAAATTTGATATACATTTTTTTTCCCCATTGAGAAAGAACAATAGTACACATCTAATTCATTTCAGTTTGGAAATGAAAGAATGACTCAGAAGCCACAAACTGATTAGCAAACAGGAAATGGAGAAAGACCTCTGAGTTGTAATTTTGAGACAATATTCTGCAGTTAATCTCTTTGAAAAATAATGGAACCAGACTTTAATATTAACCTGTCATTGCACTGCAAAAGGATCTAGAGAGAACAGTAAGCAGTATAAATGAAATTAATMTAATGATATTTTATTGTTGCTACAGACTAGAAATCCAGAGATTCAGCAGACAAAAGGAAAATATTCTAGATTTTCTTACTAAGTTATGCAGTTGCAACACTTTCATACATTATAGTRTAAGGTAAAAATTATGTAATTTCAAGTTTAAAAGCCAAATTTTCATAAAATCCCTGTTTAGCTTGGTTGTGTGATTCTTCCTTGCTGTCAGAATAAATTTCAGCAGTGCTCTTGTTAAACAGGACAGTCAATACTTTTCACTACACTGTTAAAACTCCCTGCTACTAGAACAGAGATGTGTGAGACCCTCAGAACTTAATCCAAAGCTTTTTAAACCCTCCTTATATTAGCTTGAGTTTGTCTTTATTAAAAATATAACATTTCTTTTATAAAACAACAATTAGTGGTCTAATATAGTTTAAATTACTGCCTCCAAATAGGATGCTAAAAGAAAAATACATCATTCCATTGAGATGGTGAATAAAAATAAATCTCAAAATAAGAACAAATGGAGAGACTATCCCATGAGAAAGAGTCTTCTGAATCGATCTATTATTTCGCAGCTTGAAATGTGCCACTATTGTACTTCCACTTGATTATGAGTCTTGTTATCATTTCCTCCAGTTGATCCAAATTGAGTGCTTCTGACATTTGCAAAGTTACTCATATATTCCGCTGCACAGCAGGGAAAACCTTGTTAATGAAGAAATAACAAGCAGAAGAATTGAATAAATATTTAGTTGATTGTAAAGAGGTACAGTTGCTGGTATTTAAATGCTGAAAATAAAAAAAAACCAAGCCATAGTAATATGCTTGCTCGTGTCCTCTAAAAAGGGGTGCTAGTGGTGCCTCTCTCTGTGCCACAGGGCACTTTCATTTCCTGATTCTATTATATACTAAGTGGCCACCTGAACCTGCCAATGAACTTGTTCTATTGTGTTTTTCTATTTTTAATCCAAAAGGAGTAAACACATTTCTCATCAGATGTGTCACACACTGCTCTACATTGCTGAGATTTATGAAGGTGTCACCGAGTTATTACAGAGCCATTAATTTATAAATAGGTGTCTATTCTTCAGGAAATCATAAATGATAGGAGTATTTCCACCATTTCACAAAATCTGTATTGTAAGGGGGATGCCCATTTGTGTTTATTTTTGACTGCACTACACTGGTATAATTTGTTTTTTGTCTCTCCTCCCTTACCCATTCAAGGCTTTCTCTCTACTTTATGATTATGTTCAGCCAGATTCATGCATTGGATGGCTAATGGTAGTACAGCAAGGAACGTAACAACTATTTCAATACTCATTTACAGACAAAAAAAAAAAAAAATCTCAAAATATCTTCTCTAACCAGCCAGGCTTGCAAACTATGAGTCATTTGAACTGCACTGTGTATTTTTTTTCGTGGTCTTCAGAAGTTGATGTAGGGGTGCTCTTAGTAGATATTTTTCATTAAACACCTACCAAGTCTGCCCAGGAGTGGATATGAATGCAGCTGTAGCCATTTGACAATGACATCTCTTATGATCTCCAGTCGTATTTCTTACTTGGGAAGAATCTTTCTCTAATATGTCATTAGTGGCACTTTGAAGTAACTTGAGAAAAAAACTTTTCTTGCTGATCATGAGGAAAACTAGTCTGATAGGAGAATTGCTCCAGGGACATGAGAAGCAAAGGCAAATTGTAGAGAACAATATACATGTTTTAAAGAGTTCAGGAAAAGCAAAAAAGGGGAAAGAAAAATGAAGTATCATCATCCTCTAGATTTACAGTTCTTCTAAATGTGATATGGGATATTATGGCAATGTAATTAGGCTGCATTAAAAAAGACTGGAGCATTATTTCCTGGCTTATTAATCTTTCTTTAACGCCCATTTGGCACATTACGTATCCTGTCACTTTTTTCACTATTCAAATATTATTTTGATAATCACCACCACCACAACCCAGAAGAAAAATGTTTGCTTAGTGTGTTAGATGTCATCAGGTGTTGGGTATGTCACCTAAACATCTAAGAAAAAATGAAGAGTCACTTTCCACACTGTGTTTTTTTGTTTGTTTGTTTGTTTGTTTTGTTGTTTTTTTTTTCTTTTCTTTTTTTGTGTGTGTGCTTCATTTTCACTGAAAGGGTCAGGAAGAACCCAGAAAAAAACCCACTTACCTTTGCGGATGTCATCTAATTTCCATTTAAAAATGGCTTAATGAGATGGTAATTCTCCAAATTCAATTTTCATTTGATATAGAAGAGTAACAATGGTACCTTTTAGCAACTGATGTCTGTCATCCTCAGCTATGTCCTGAGCAGTTATGATTTTGTTCTGACAACAGGAGCTTTGTTCCACTTTTGAAGTCCTCTTTCACGCATGTAGAACATTGTGTTAGAAAAACAAATGCCTTCACTCTGGCACCAACTTTAACAGCCAAGAAATAACACGAAAAATCCATGTACAGACTCCAAACAGCAAATGGGATTGATTGACGTATGTTTAAAATAGATCCCTTTCTGCGCTGTAACTGATTTCTATGCCCAGTCTTCGAAGTCTGAGAAGCACCCATGAGTGTAAAGCCTGTCTGGGCTCCAAAAGGAGGATTGTGCCTGCATGTATGGTGTGTTAGATGAGAACTTCCTACTCACCTTTGCAACGCACTATCCTTAGATACCGAAGGATCCTTGCTGCTTATGCTGAGCTACCATTACAAACCACTGCAAAAATTTACGTTGGCAAATAGCTTCCAAAAACACAAAAAAAAGCTTTGTGGATCTTCTGTAAGCATATGGGGTGACAGAGGTTCCACAGACTATCTGATAGCACAACTAAAGGCACAAAAACCTTACTTAGCCAAATAGGTTTAACAAAAGGCAAGAAGGGAATTTTTTTCAGATTCATCCATCCTCCATCATGAAGCCACTCTCCTCTTCAAATCTTCCCACTGGMTCCCATTCATTGCAGAAGGTGTAGCTCTCTTTTCCACTGCTGCAGTGGTGTGTCCCCGTGCCTCCAGTTTCTCTGCTTCTCTCAGTCTCCACCTTCACATTTAGCTCTATCTATGCATTTCTATTCTTCTCTCTTTTGTGCATTTTTTTTCATGCTAAGCCAGCAGTACCTTTAGCCTGAATCCAGCTCTTGTTTCATGTTGTAGCAGGGAATAGGTTTTAATAATATCTAGATCTACTACTTGCTTTTCCAGCGGAACATATACCAAGCTCTTTGGGACAAAGACAAGTTTCTTGTTCTGTATAGATCTGCTCAATAAGTAGGTAATAAATGGTTTGACCCAGGGGCATTAATGGCAGTCAACGCTACCCTACTTTTAATGTGATGATACAGGCTGTGTTGTGATACTGAATTAGATACAGGCAAATGTCAGTCTCTTATTAGTAATATCCGATAGATTAGACTTTGCTCAAAACATGTCCATGAAAAAGGTGACCCAGTTTTTTTGTATAGAGGGTATGGCATATCTGAATCTTGGTCTGCCCTGTAGTTCAGTAACTGGAACCTCATGTACCAATCCCCCCAAAGGGGGTTACTTGCATTCATTATTTCTTTTTTCACCTGTACTTAGCAGTAGTTTGCATCTAGTGATGAGATAGTGATAAGAGGTTTTGCATTTGAATTTTCCCTCCTGACCTTTGAACTTCTAAGAAAAACAAATTGCTTCCCTTTATTTTATGGAATAACACCTTTGTAACTGACACTAACTCCCTGGGGTGAGCGGAAGGAGCTGACAGCAACCCAGGCCAGTTTTCATCATGTGGTGCTGAGCCCTGAATAAAGTGTCTTTAGTTATTATAGCAGTATACAAAATCAATGACCTGAGTACAATAGCTGTGACCCATAGATTGTAGTGGCAAGGAATTTTTCCAGGATACAGTGAAAACTGAGTAACTAGCAGTGTCTTATTTGCTGGGCACAGAGAAAACCTCGTGGGTGTAACTTAACAGAACCAGTCCATAGCTTGGAGAATTAATCCAGATAATTAGAGAGCATGGCGCTTTCTGCCATGTCACTTTCCTCTTTGCAGAGGGAAAAATGGTATTTTAAGGTATCATCTGTGAGAACAGGATTCATGTGCCGAAGTATTGCAGATAATTTAGGTAATGCCTAGCCATCTTTGCAGCTTATGTGCACCAGGTTTAGGAAGCATATGCTGCATGATGTGTTGGGAATGATGGTCCTGTCATTTTTTGATCATTGTCTACAGAAGACACACACCTGCAAAAAAGAAGCATCAACATCAGTATTGATGACACCATGCTATGGTCCAGTACTGCTGGCAGCAGATGATCTTCTTTAATCTGCATAGTGATGGTGTTGCAGGAATCACATACGGAGGATTGCAGGCCATCTGACTGCTTGTCTTTTTACTTTGCTTTTGCAGTCCTAGACATGTCCGTTAAAACTGACATTCGGGTGAATGACCAGAGGACTTTAAATCTGATGTGTATTTGTCACATGCAGAAAGAACCTTGGTGTTATTTCTGCTTACAGACTTTTGCAACTGCACTGAAGCAGAGGCAGGAAGGGAGGGTTTACGAAGTAACTGCAGGTTGTGGCCACATGTCTAACAGTGGAGAGAACATATTTTGTGTTGCAACWTGGACCCAGAGGGTGCTGCAGCATCACCCCAGACACTGTAAGTGACTCACCCAGTGTTTATGGACATCTAAACTCTGTACATTTTAATTTATTGAGGAAGTTAACCATACAGCCTACTGGAAAAGAAAAAAGTCTATTATAAGAAACTTGGACTTGAAGAGCATTGGGAATGAGTCTGAGCAGACAGCTGGCAAGATAATCAAGTGTGTGGTTCCTTAGGTCATCCACAATTCAGGTGTACAGAGGTTTATAGAAAGTTATGTTCTGCAGAAGTAATATATACTGTAAATAAATCAAGCTAGAATGAATTATTTAGTCTCTTTCTGATATTTAGCAACATATTGCCCATCACATTTAGTGGAAGTGGCAGTTGCTCAGTCTTGGAAAACACCTGACTCTTCTCTAGCTCAGCTGTGAGACTAACTGTATCTGAATTTATATATATAACACCACAAACACACAGCTTTTTTTTTTTTTTTTTTTCTTCCCCAAAGAAATAACCTTCACTGCGTGTAAGAAGCATCTTCAGTGGAAAGTCCTGAGTTTAGGAATTGCAGGCTAGGCCACATAGCATCTCTTTCAAGATTTTTTTGCCTTAGGAGGACAGAAGGGCACGCTAGGATGCTCTTTCTGAGCTCAGTACTAGCAAGCCACAGGGGCAGCCTGAACCACACTGCTCAGTGGAACCAGCCAGGGGCCACTTGAACCCATTTTTTTGCTCTGTGATGTAAGAGGTGCGTGGGGAAGGGGGTTGATGATATAATACTGCCATCTGGTGACCACTGCCAGAAAATTTAATCTCGAGGAGAAAACCGAAAACCTAACAAATGTGAGATGTAACTTGCCAGTGGGTGAGGAAGGGGCGAGGAAGCAGGGGCCTGGGCTGCCTCTCCTCGCCGCGCAGGTCCTTAAAGAGAGGTGCCACGCAGGGCTGGCTTTAAATTTAATTATCAGGAGAGCTCATTCATTCAGGAACTAAGAGAACCTGAATATGCAGAACATAGGGTTTCTTTTTTTTTTTTTTTTTTTTTTTTAGAATGGCTTAAATACTGTTTCCATGGCAGTTAATCCAACTTTGACCCAAATTAAATTTCAATGTCTAAAAATTCATTCACCAGAGAAGGACAATGTGTAGCCCTCTCTGAACCAGGCACAGAGCTGTGTGAGAACACTTCTCCTCCCCTGTTTTGCTCTTTGCRGCAGGAACCTATATAGTCATGAAGCCAGTTGGTGCTGCTGAAACACTTGCGCGGGTGCAGGAGGCAGCCAGGTTACCTTCCTAGGGATCCTGCTCCTAAACATGGCCCACTCAGGGGCTAAGGATTTGTGGCATATGACAGCCCCACAAGGCAGGGGTAGGAAAGGCAACCATTCAAGAATATCTTATTGCTGTAAGAGAAGTCTGTGTTCAAAATGAAGATGAATCCATTTTGTGTCCTTCTGAGAAAATAATATTCTCATTGATGTTCACTCTCATAAAACACTCTCTATTTTATGACACTATCAGTACAAAACAAGTAATTTAGATATTATAACAGTATTTTAGATGATACCTAGTATCAAAGACTCTCTCACCATAATGGTGGTGAAGCACAATAGAGGTTTTATAATATGAAAAGAACTTTCCCTACCTGTTATCACGCTGTTCAGTCCTGTTTCAGTCCTGCCCGTAGTGGCAAATTACTTTTAACATACTATATATTTCAATGATATCTAGTTAAAATTTCATTATGACATCTCAGTATAAAATATAATGTACAATTTCTACCATGTTTTCCTAAAACATTACTGTGGGTGAGATTTTTCACATTAACCACAATTGCAGAAATGACTGATGTTTAAATCTGAAGACAATTTTAGTCATTATTAAACTTCATTATAAAATAAAGTACGTGGRTGGAATTGTGGTTTGATGCTTTTGTAATTTGGTCTACCTTTTCAATGTACTTTTCAGTTACATTAACTGAATCATTTCATCTTATAGATGCAAAGATGAAGGAGAAGAACAAAAACATGCCCATTAACTGAAGCAGTGCAAATGTGCATAGTTAATGGAAACCATTTTGACATTTTGTATTTGATTCCATGGTGTGTCTACTCAAACAATTTCAATGGCATATTAGAACAAAATGCTACATTGTACTCTTCACTAAGAATGCAAGTAATAGGCTTCAAAAATTACCTTTTGACTGAAAGTATTATCTGTTGGAAATGAAGAAATGTTTTACATTATGAAAGGCTGATAGCAGTAAGGGGGAGCAATGGGCTATAATAAGAATTCAGGCAGAGAGGGTGTTTTGACCCTGTATTTCCCAAATGTGTGTGTTTTTACAAGTTATGGCAGAATTGCTTAGATAGTGACATAAACTCCTGTGTTTAATGGCAATTATTTCACTGTGTTACAATTAAAGGCTTCTTAATGCAAGATCATGTTAAATATTKTGGTGATATTTTTTTTTGTCACAGAACAGATAATTGATTGCTTTTCTAAAACCATTTATTTTTTTTCCCCCATGATTGAATCAATTCAAGGACCCGATGCAGTCCAAAATATATTTCCACTCTGATGCTAAAGTAAGGTTTACCTATTAAACAAATTCCATGTTTCACCACAGGATAATTTATCTGTTGGTAAGCATATCATAAATAATTTTTACATGCATTTAAGCCTGATTTATGAAAGCATTTCCATTTCTTGTCATTTTCAGGCCAGCTAAAAATTGCTGTATCTTAAATTTCACATTTGAAAATTCATAGAGGTAGCATTCTTCTGATTGCCTCAAAAATATTACCTTATAACCACTTCTCTGTGGCAATACACCCAGTATACTTAAGAACATCTGGACTGCAACTCTGGAATGCAACCAGAAAAACAAAAACCTCTGCATATACATTTCAGCTAAGTGCTGGTTTTGGCATTTCAGTGAAATGTTTGGCTACAGAATTTTGCCTCATTCAGATGCACGATTGAGTGTTTGGCTGATGGATAGACTGCAAGCCTCTACAAGCCAATTCAGTTTAACAAGAGCTTAGGCTATGCTTGCCTTCCTTCTGTCCTCCTGCCTGCTTTTCTGTGTCAGGTTTTCTTTCAAGGTGATGTCTGGAAATTCCACAAATGGCTTCAAAAACTTGTTATAATTTCTAGTTGTTATCCTTGATTCACTCCAGGGAAGAAGGCTGTCACTTTTTGGCTTCACTTGATTGCTCTACCATATATGTACCATTTCTGGTGACTATTGCAATCTTTCACAAGAATGAGATATCAGAATTTCAGTACTCCTCATGCATTTCAAAAGAGAACTAGACCTCATTCCCTTTAGCTTCTTGGTCTTCTCTAGCTCGTTGTTACTCAATCTTTGGTCTGTAAGTCACTTGTGCCTGACAGACACTCAAAAAGTTAAAATATTGCAAATTAAACAAAAAAAAAAATCCCCCTTATGTACAAATTTACTTCCATGCAGTAAAGAAAATAAGCAAGTTGAATGAAGGAAAACAGAACCAAGAGACAAACATTTAACATTTAGGCTAGCTCTTACCGTATTGGTGCCAGTTGAAAGGTGTAGGTAAGGGCCAGCCACTGATTCCTATCAGTGCCTGCCTGCAGGCAGAGATGCCTTCCTTAATTAGTTTTCATCATGTAATACTCCTAATGCTTGCATAATGATCAGTATTTTTACCATAAAATATTTGTAAATGTAAGAGTGGAATTAATATCTTGAAAGAAAGGAGAATGTTACTTCTGCTTACAAAGCTAAGCATGGTATCTATCCTCTTCTGCCCCATCACCATCAGGATTGGGATGAAAGTCTATTATTTTTTTCCCTAAAAACTTAAGCTATTCTTCAGCTAACGAAGGAGGAAAAATATCTGCTTTGCCTCTTACAGATAATTCCCCTTAACTGAAGATCTAGTTCTCTGGTTTTACTGTCTGCTTACTTCTTTTATATAGCTTAAAACCCTGTGGAAAACATAACCACGAAGCAGAACATCACATATTCAAAAGGTTAAGGCTTCAGTGCTTTATAGCTTTTTTTCTCTCTATTTGTGTGTGTGTGTGTGTGTGTGTAGGCTACTGGAAATATTACAAATCTTGTGTCTTAGGCATCCTGATTATGAACAGATTTGAAAATAGAAGAGCTCCTAGCTAATGTATCTGCACACGGGGGGTATAATCTGAGAGAGTGATTCACCATGGTGTTATTTGTGTTGTACGCTACTGAAATTCTATTGTCATAAACCTGGGCTAACAAACAAGAAAATTAGGTCCTCAAACTCTTTTTATAGAAGCTGAACTGCTTTGTTGTGTTATCCTCCTATCCAGAGCATAAAATATGTATGAATAAGGCAGTTTCTGTTGAGTCATCGTCTTGAAAACATTCTGTTAACTCCAGCCAGCATAAAGATTTGCAATGTTTCCTGGACAAAGGTGGAACTTGGGGTCATGACATAGGTGGGCCTGCGGGAAAAAGACTATAAGACAATGTTTGTGGGAGAGAGGGGAAATCTTGCATTTTTATTGTTGTTGAAGTGAATGGCAAAGCCAAATTCACGTAAAATTATCAGAAAAACAATCACAATACAGAAACCAAATTAATTTTACATTAAACTTCTAGGGATAACTCTCACCCAAGCCTCAGATGCAAAGTTGCAGAGAAGTCCCAGTACACCTGAAGATATGGACTTCAATGATAGGCAAATACATCTTTGGTGCAGAACCCTTCTTTCATCATCTAATTCTTAGTATGAAGCAACTTTAATACAAAGGTGCCTGGCATATGAACTTGATTTGTCAATCAGCCTGTGTGTCTATAATTTCTAAACTTTAGCCTAATTATTTTTACCTATTTATTTTTACCCTAGCTTAAAATTGTGGTCAGTCTTAACTAGTAGAGGTGAAACGTTCTTTGCAGCTTCTGCTCTTGCCAATGACTAAATTTTTTTATTATCTTTCCTCAAAATCTAAAAGCTTTAAAATATTTATTTTTAAAATATTCTGACATTATTAACTAAAACTTCTCCAAATGTCTTTGGAGGTTAGCTTTTTCAACTGATTTTCTTTTTCGCTTTTCTTTGTCACTTTTTTGGTTTAGGATCAGCCTTTGTTTTTGGATCTGTCTTTGACTTTTTTTTTTTAAAGGCAGATAGCATAAGGTGACCTGGATATATGACTTGGTCTTGTTGATGCTAAAGGCAGGGTAGGGCAGGAGATGTAACCATGAGAGCTATAATGCCTTTTGAGGTTATGACCAAGCTCCTGGTATCTATTCCATTATTGAACTAGGTGGTTAATCACCCTTTGGAAAGTAGCGAAATGCTTACAGACTATGTGACACATTAGCTTAGTATTGGCAAGTCCACCTCTACTGTAGTWATGTCAGATATCTGTAATTTTATATTTTGGTTAGTCAGCCTTTGGGTTCTTCCTGGGTGCTGTTCTCTTCAGTGGAAGGAACAGGATCTTGATAGATTAACTATCTTCTCTCTCTTCTTAAAGCAGTGCTACTGTCTTTTATAGCATTGGTACTACAATTCCTAGATATTAAATCCTTACTATCTTCTTCATGTCCATAGCCAACACATGACAGGCCTTACTAGAATATGATTTTTGGCAAGACAATGAAGTTATGCTAGTTTTAGGTCACCCCGTACTGGTTTCATATTTAAGCCTTTCATATTAACAGCAGTTTCATTTCAATCAGCACCTAAAAATCCTACATATCAGCAGAAAGATTCCTCACGGTTACAGCTATCAGGAAAAGCAAGTATTTAAGAGTTTATACTGTGCAAGAATAAGTGACAAGGAAGCCTATTCTCAATAACGCCAAATTTTTTTCATGTGTAGGCCCATTTTAGCTTAAGCAACACTATGGCATGGCTTTGGGTGCATTATGGCAGTGTTTTTAGCTGGAGTATCATTCATGATGTCTGAATGCTGTGGACCTCTAATCGCAGGGGAACCCTATTCTTGAGGAAGATGAATCTGTAGCATATTACATTACAAATTTGCTGTAGTTTGAGCAGGGCTTGTCCTGTAAGGGTCCGCCTCCGAGGAAATGCTCTCTTCCATATCTTGCAGCACGCACCTACACACTGAAACAAGTGTCTTTCCACAACTGGGACGTCTGTTAGAGATACTGGGCCATGGCACAAGGGCACAATTTCACCCTGGGTGGACCGGTGGGGTAGACATTTGTTGTACTTAGAGTGTGCTCCAAAGCGAGAATTCAGATGTAAATCATGCTAAACAATGCTGAAAGACAGGCTGAAAGTTAGGTGGGCTGTGTGCTATGGAAGGCACTGAAAGCATAACCAATCAGGAAATCATTTTTTGGGCTTATCTGTCCTTCTCTGAAAACACGTCCTAGGTGAGGACTTTCAGGAGACTTGTAAAAATCCCAAGTTTCTAAAACAAGAGAATGGTAGATGCAGAGCTATTCAGCGTAAGACAGGTCTGATGGCACAGTTCCTGGGGGAATTTAAATGAAAGAGAAAGATTAGGCACCTCTGGTAGCAGGTGGTGGCTTACTAAGGTTTTTCAGATCATAATTCTGAGCTGAGGCATCCTTTACTGGATACTGGATACTGGTGCCTGGAGCACCTCCTCCCCCTCCTTCTTCACCAACCTTCGTGTCTGCAGAGCTGTTTCTCTCACATATTCTTGCTCCTCTTCCTGACTGCAATTGCCTCTGCAGAGTTTGTTTCTTTTTTTCCCCCTTCTTAACTATGTTATCCCAGAGGTGCTACCACTGTCACTGATGGGCTCAGCCTTGGCCAGTGGCGGGTCCATCTTGGAGCTGGATGGCATTGGCTCTATCAGACATCAGGGAAGCTTCCAGCAGCTTCTCACAGAATCCACACCTGTAGGCCCCCTGCTACCAAAACCTTGCCACGCAAACCCAATACAAATACTTTAAACCAAAAACAATCAAAGAAATTAAAGATTGTACACACAGCTTTTTACCAGCTTGATTATTAATCAATACAATTTATTTGTTTAATACTATGCTAGAGTTAATTTTTCAAGAAAAAAGTAAAACATTAAGCATTTTTGAAAACTAAGTTAAATATTTGCTTCTAAATTGCTTATAAAGAAAAATATAAATTATTTTAAAAAGAAGTAATATTTTGGGAATCCTTGAATTTTGGTTTTCCACTTTCATGTATGTAAGAAAGCTTAATTTTCATGGTCACGTCATTAAGCAATTTCTAACAAAGGAGTTCCATTAGGATGATCCAAACTGGCATTTGAAAATGTCTGGAGTGAGCTTCTGCACCGTACAAAATATACAAGGACTACCCAAAATTTATCATGCCACCACTCTAGAGAAGAGATTAACTGTAAGGGGATCCAGTTTTCAGGGCTTTCTGTGTAGATGTGACACTCCTGCACAGTGCTTTATTAGAACAGTTTTGCTAGCGAGTGAGAGCTTTTATTAGCAAAAAAGGAGAGCAGACATGTTTCTTTCACTCTGCCTTTCAAGCTCTCTGTTTGTTGCTTTGCCTGTTAAAGACTCACTTAGTTTCAAGCTCCAACAGAGATTTCTCATTAGGCAGCGCATCAGAACACCACAATGGTGTAACTTCCATGTCATTAAATCTTTGATGCATCTGTCAAGACTACCAACACCACCTGTCATAACTGTGAAGAAGATATTCGTCCATAGGAAATTTGAATAGCACTGTGAATTTCTATCATGCAGGTCTTTTTACAACCATCACTTTTGGCTGCCATCAAAGATAGGTCAAATGGAGTGCTGCATGTGAAATCTCTTGGCCTGTTACATTTACTGGAAACTCAAATCCAGGCTAAACTATAGCCCTGAACATCAAAATACCCAAGTCTATTTGTGCTCACTGCACATCCGAGGGAAATGTCTCCTAATTTAAACTACAGAACTAGCAGTTGGGTCAGCTGGGATTTATTCCATGACCTGATGTAGGTCTTCAACAGCAAGTTACTTGATTCTTTTCTATGTAACAGTTTCACCACGGGTTTTGAGGTGCATAAACTAGATTAACTAGTTAATCAATATGTTTTGCATGTTTGTAACACCTAAATTAGGAGCAAACTTGCCTACCCGTTTTTTCACTGTTGAGTTTCCAAACTCATAGAAAAGCAGTATTTTGTTTCTGGTATTAAGTTATATGTGTTGATTTGATATTGATTCTGAGATAGCCTCAGAGGCAGTGTAATAAAAGTGCAAGTTATTAATTTCTTTAGTACTAGACTATCAAACTATTTTCAGAATATGAAAAATTAGAGAACATAGGAAAGAACTGTATTATAAAGAAATTTAYAGGATGTCCACCTTCACCTAGTACTTATGTGGTAAAATTCTGTGGGTGAAAAGATCATATAAATTACATATTGGACAACGGAACTAGAGCTGGGGCAACATATATTCCTGAAATAAAGGGAGAAATCCACTAATTTCATCATTTACAAAAGCGCCGTTGGCCTTACTCTGGCATACACTGTAAAAGAACATCAACCAAACCAAGATGTGACAACCTTTGAGAAAAACAAGATGGTGCAAGAAAGGCATTGCAGGGAAGAACTAGTATCTGTCTCAGAGTCTGAGCCCATGTGCTGCTAGAGGCCACCCAAGGTACAGTCCCAGGAACTCTACTGGACATGGAAGCAGCTTCCACTTTACAGGCACAAGGTTTTAATAAATTAGGGCCATGTATTTACATGTACTGTATTCCATAGTTAGAGTGGAGTTGGATTTTGAAGACACTGAAGCACCCCTATGATTATTTCAGTACCTCGCTTGCTCATTACCCAGTGACGTATATGCCCAGTTTTTTTCTAACCCAGCAAATAAGCAGCTGCCGTTAAAAATGATAAAACTACATGGACACAAAAATGTTTCTTCATACTGCAAAAGGGCATTTCCCACATCCTTCCCCTGGGGGTGCATCTGCCTGCAGTTGCACAGAATTGATTCTGATTCATAGAAAATTGATTCTGAACCAGTTGTACCTTTTCTTCAAGGCTGAATCTGCTTTAGATTTAGGATTTCTCTGGGCAGCTTACAAGAGTTACTAGACTAACACTACTATGTTTAGACTCATACCTGAAGGAGATACAAGAGTGCCCCGTTAAGGGTGCTGCTCTGCTTCTAGTTCCTAATCTGCTTTGGAGTTCATTTGGATATCCTTGTATGACACTGCATTGTGCCAGGCAAACATTATCTCCATGATTAACGGCTAAATCCATCAAGGTGCTTAGACACCTAACTACCAGTAAGTCCAGACCTAGATCCTCAGAAGCCTTGAGGAGCCTTGGTGCCTCCATAGGCACCAATATTCCTGGCTATAAAATCCACTACATTTCTGTCACTCAGAGCTATGCTCATCATGCTGATGACAGGAAAGGTGTCTTTACCTTTGAAGAACACACAGAAGGAGGAAATGTCCAATATACATCCCTCCAATCCCTCCTTTCACTGATTTGCTACTGGGAATTGAACAGAGTTTCTATGAAAGTGTGTTAACGACTAGATTTTTATAAAATGACTTTTTCCTCTCCCTAATGAAGCAGCATGACTTTGTATATAATAAATATTTATCATCAAAACATTACAATTAAAATTAACACAATAGACAAAAAGTCAGAAACTATCAATGTTATAATGTTGAACACTCAGTTGCCTGTTGGAAACAATGCACATATAAAGCGAAAATTACAATAAGCGACATTTTTTTTTCTTTCAGAAAGATAGAAGAAGAAACTATCTTTAAAAAAATAAGTGTAGGAAGACTGGGAAGAGGCTTTATGAAAAGATTATCACAATGTTACATTCTATGCAAACAGAAGAGAGCTCAACCCCTGGGAAACAGCAGTGACTAACCTCACAAGAGTTTGATCCTTAGGATCAAAGTATTGCTCAGCTCAGCCTCTACTTTTCTTTTTGAGCAGCAACCAGCAATTACCAGTGTACACAAGTGTCTCCTCTTTTTTACCATATGAATGTTGCTATGGATTCCATTATGATCCTCAGAGTTGGACCTCATATCTGTGAAGTCTGTGGCAGTTCTTCCATTGATTTGTAAACATTTTGGATTGAACCTTTAGGAACCATACTGATAGGCAAAGTAGATATAGATTTAAATGAATCTACATACAAATCCTTCCTATGGCATACATTATCAATAGGACATGCACAATCTCCCTGCCCATCCTGTCCTGCTCTTCACATGTCCTTTTAGTTAAAACCCACTGGTTTTTCCTTTCCCAACACCATTCAGCAGGAGGATGCTTTCACTCATCCATTTTGTGTGCTGCTCCAGCTGCCATGACAGATGCTCTGACTAATTACAGGCCCCAGCTATTTTTTTTCATACCTTTCGGATAATTTAACAGTGAAGGGGATCAATGAATTCTTTGATAAATCCCAACATTTGTTATAAATTTTCCCTTGTAAGTTTCTAGTTCTTTTCCAATATTAAATTAATTATGACAGTGGGTTATTTGGGCATTGTAGCAGTGGCCACACTTTCTTAGCCTAGATGGGCAGAATTATCATCCTGCATCATGGTCCACCACCTCTAGCATCCTGTTCCTATGAAAGATCACAGCAAGTCACGTGAGATCACATAGCTACAAGTGAAATCTCTCCATGTGCTTCTTGGAGTTTTAAAGGAATTGAATTGTAGCTGAAAGTGTATGAGGTTTGTACTGAGCTAAGTGGATTTATAGTGATATTCTCTACAGGGTGGAGGTGGGACTGGACGAAAGAGCTCATCTGTGGAAGGTTACAAAAGGCTACAGAGGTTGTGTGGGCAGGCTCAGATGTTTTCAGATTGTTGAGGAAAATTTTCATCTCTTTCCCACCTCTCCCCTTTGGCAGTTGATAAAGGGCATAAAATTCAAGTTTTGTGTCAGGTTTTAATAGTGATTTTTTTCACTTAACTCCTAGTTTTTAGTATAAAAATCATTGGCGTTGTGGAGTTGGTCCATGTCATTCTTCCACTTATCTTGAATGTCTCCACTCCATAGAAGCTGCTCTGGAGGAAGGTGGAAAACCCTTTGCAACTGACATCTAAACATCAGGTTTCCCAGAGAGGTTTGCCTGTAAGTGTAGCAAGTTCTTTTATTTTGGCCTGAATAATTGGGTGACTGCCCAGAAAGAAAAAGAATGAACTCTCCGACTCATACTGGATCTTCCTGAAAATGTTAGTTTCTGTATCAGACTGAAAGCAAAGGCTTTCCTTATAAAGCCATTAATATATCTAAAATGTTACTACCGATATGGACTTCATATCTGCACATCAAAGTGCTACTTTTTCCCCCAAAAAAGATCGTACCACACTGATTGCACTTTTGTGCTTTCTCAAGAAATTAGGATTGTTTGATCTGTTAGCTTTAGAGAAACTGTGGGAGATGTTGGATGTAGATTCTGTATCATGTGAATGAGCAGTAAACACATAGTTGAAAAGGATCCATAGGAACGGTTACAAACCATTTTTCAACCACACTACAACAACTTTAAGACTGAAGCTTAAAACCTAGAGTTGGAACTATTACCATGCCTAGGAAGAAAGCAGAAGAGAATAAGGGCTATATGCACCCCCAAGGACAGTTTTCTTTAGTAAAATTTCCCCAAGGATCCTAGGAGCACCCCCTATAGAGGAAAGCAAAGATAAGTCCATGGTCACTTCCATCTGAATCTGTGGGAAAATTGCCTCCTCTTCTTAAAGCTGGCAACTGGTTTAGCCATGGGTGGGTGAGAGAGTTGCTCCAGTGAGCATTTGCAAAACCTGACTAGATAGGTTTACAAGTACCCTCCATCCTGGATTCTGTCTCTGTCAGGAACCCGCTCCCAGTAACGCCGAGGAGGGTATAAACCCCACCAATGGAGCGGATTATATAACAAAAGGAGAAAAAAAAAAAGCTTTTTTTTTTTTTGCAGGGCCATGTATAAAACTGTAATTCCTGAACTAATAAAAAAGTATATACACAAATGATGACTAAGTCTCCTTTTAATTCCCATCCTTACCAGATGGGTAAGGAGCTACCATCCTCCATATACACCAGGCACTATGGCTTTACCCACGCTACAGGCTGCAGCTTTAATAAAAAGGTGTCTCTAAACAAGGGAGCTAAAGTGCCAGCACAGATCTCAAGTGAGTTTATTTAACCCTAATACATGTTTCTCTTTTGCTTTTCTCAACCCTCTGAAAAATCTTATGCTTTCCTTTTTACACAAGAAGATAGTAACCTTTATTATTTGTTTATTTTTAAAAAATTGGTCTACTTTTCCTGGTCAGTCCCTTGAACTATCCCCCATTTTTGCTGAGAACAAGGGAGAATTTATCTCTTTTTTCCCAATGCAAGTGAAATGAAAGCTGGGGCAGAAGATCCTCTGGATATTCTGGACGATTTCCACTTCACGTTGTGTGTGTCTCCCATACAATGGATGAGTGCATTTTGGGGTGGTTCAATGTGACAGCAGCCCCTCAGACAGAGTGAGAAGGATGGGCGTGTTCTCCACAACCAAGACCTAAGAGGGAGGGAAGCCCTGTGCAGGGATCATACGCTGAGCCAGGCTGGCAGCCAGCAGCTCCATGACTGCTGCCCCTGTGGGGTCTTCCCAGAGGCAATGGGTGGAGATGACTGGTACAAGGGGAGAAACATCTCTGCCTACAGAGCTACAGAGCAGCCTAGTTGAACAGCCACAAATCTTGGCTTGATACTAAGTGACAGTGTTAAGGACAGGAACATTACGGGCCATATGGCAAGCATTTTTGATTGCTAATAGATGTTTATACGTTTCATGCTGCCTCTCTGGAGATATGCCTAGAAAGATGAGATGACAGGTCCCAAAGGAATAGTAGTTCAGATTTCTGCCTCATCATTCAAACTACCTCTTTATTAAAAATGTGATCACATTCAACACTAGTATACAAAATACTCGAGATGCAATGAATAATTGGTTAAGCCAATGAAGTTATATTAAGGGCTATGATCATGGGTTTAGATCACAATTTTGAGGATAGAAAAACTGTATTTTCAGAAGATTTTCTTCCTTGAGCATTCAGATGATGTGATATTTGATCCCACGTGTTTTTTTATTTTTATTTAGAATACCTTCCATCATCCTTTTTTATATGTCTATATTTGTCCTAATATCTAATATTACTGAAACAAGTGATGCATAATTTGTGTAAAGAATGATTTAGGACTTAGAGAAGTGAGAAAGTTCAATGCAATTACCAGCTTTGCTTTTTGATAGGCATGCAACCAGCATCTGCGCTTTAAACAGGCTACTGTAGGTGTGTTGCTTCCAAAGCAAAGGAAATGACTAAAAAGACAACCCCACCAACCTTTGTCTCTGGGTTCTCTTTTGTAGCCAGTTCTCTCCCATCATATAGTGTTTCACTATGATTGTCTGAAACTGGATGGATCTGAGCTGCTAAAACCACTAGCAAGGTTACATGAAGAATGGATAGTTGTGCTGTCTTCCTCAGCCTACACACTGACTCATTAACATGTTTTTTGAAGTCCTGGGAGCTGTATCAAGAAGTCTGTGAAGGAATCTTAAAAAAGGAAACTACTGGAGATAACTGCTGAGAAAATGTGCAAAGCAAGTACCTATTTGGCAGACTGGTAGAAACTATAGAACAGTTTCTTCCTAATTGCTCAGAAAACATAATGCAATTCAAAAACCAATACCGGACTAGAATGCTATAATAAAAAGCATGCTTTTGAACTGGAAAATAATTTCTGGAAAAAAAAAAAAAATTGGCAGCCATAAAAGTTTCATAAACAGAAGAAAATCTACCGTGCTAAAGCAAGATGGAAAGAGCAAAGACCAAGCTTTGAAACATACAGGAAGCATATGAGATTTCTGCATTGTACTTACAATGTTTTGTTGTATTGATTTTGATGGAATAAATAGGCTTCAAAGATGTTAACAGGACCAACACTAAATAATCAAATAAGGTTCAAATTTTAATTACAGAGGACCATTGACATACAATTACCACTACAAGTATTTTAGGCAAAGTTAAATGTTATACAAAAGAAGGAACAAGGGACAAAGCATTTGTAATACAGTGTAGTAATTTAGTCTTTTATTTTAATAACATTCCTTATTCCCATTCCCTTCAACAGCAGAGAATTTTTGAAGGAAAATCCTTTGACTGACAGGATTTCAGATGGTTTATGGAAAAAAGAAATACGTTCAAGGTTTGTCTACTTTATTGACGCTAGAGTCCTGAAGGCAAAGTGAGAACAACAAATACAAAATGAGTAGAAAAGAATAACCAATAATGCAAAGAAATCATCTACTTCTGGTTCACAGTTTAACTTCTCAGTCTTGCCTCCTGAAAATATAATCGGAATAGCATAGGTTCTTGCTAACTGCTCTTGCACCTGGCAAAATCTGTACCAATGTGAGGCTATTTAAAGATCTCATTTTTACTGTGTCTTTTTATTCATAGATTTATGCATGCTGCCAACACTGCTAAGTTCTACTTGTGCTAAACATTAGCCAAAAGAAAATAACTGAGTACCCAGTTCCAAGTTGTAAAGGTTCTTCAGGACTGAAGATACCAAGAGTGGTGCTGATGCTATCTGAATTGTTCTCTGTAGCTCAGTACTTGTATAAAACAGTATGACAGAGGCCTGAAGATGTCATAGTGGAGTTTAGCATCTATAAGAAGGCTGCTAGGCTTCACTTCTAACTTCACCCGTCCCTTAGGCATTATTGACAAATCAAGGACTCCCCAAAAAAGCAATGAATAGAATATGCTACTCTCTCTTTATTTTCCCCACTAATTATGCTTAATTTCTAATATAACCATTTTGGTCCATAAATTTCCAATCTTAGGCTGTTTTGTTTACCATATATGATTTCAGTACAGTCTTTGGACTGCATCAGGAGCATTTCTGTTTGCTTTGTTTAACTCCATGTTTCAGTCTTTAACTTCTGATGATTTTTTGTAAACATTTTTATGTAACACAGTGTTTTGTGTTTTTGTTGCCTTGGGGAGCAAAAGTATGTGATAGATTCTACGTGCTAGCCATCTACCCTTTTGGATCAGCATGGTTTTCCCTGAAGTTGTTGATTATATGTGTCCATACAACTTGTTTTGAACAAGATGGGATGCATGCAATTTACATAATCAGCTCTGTGTACTAATTAGAGGAGCCGCTATTTTCAATATCCTAGAAAAATGATGCCAGGCTAACACAAGGATATTGAAAGCATCTGCTTCTCTAATTAGTAGACAAAGGGCTTATCTTCCATTTTTATTCAAAGTGTTAATGTGTCAAAGTGTTTTGCTACACCAAAGAGTAATGACATTTTGATCTAGGAAGGTCAAAAATAAGATACCTCAACTAGTATTGCATAGAAGCTGCCCTTTATGCTTTATAAAGTCAACAAGATACCATACTTATTTCCCCCCAAAGAATAATATCATATACAGGCCAAATGAATATAGTTATAAAGATATAATCCAAATATGAATATTTCTGGTGAAGTTATTTACAGGAAAAGTTAAAAAATAGCATTCTCAGAGTTCTGTGATGATGTATAGATGACAAAAAATGGAAAAGCTACCATTTCTCTTGTTCCAGGCATCTATATACAGCACATTTTGACAAAATTTCCAATATTAATTTCTTTGTCAGGAAATTTTAGCCACTAGTTCTTGCTAATCCTTTATCTCTGTATTAAGAAGTTCATGCTCACTGCTTCCTTCCCCAGAAAGTGCATAACGTACCATAATTAGGCCACTGCAACATTATTACTACTTTTTTAAATCAGAATTTTTAAAACACTGACCACAAGACAATTTCTCTAGGCATCAAATAATTTTTACAGTTATCTTCTTCTTCCTCACCAAGTTTTTCAATGTTCTTTAAAACTTATGGACAACACAGCTCTACTCAGGATTCCAGTATAAGTTTCAGCAAAGTCACGTGTAGAGGAAGCATCTCCACAGTCCTAGGCTTGACTCCCCAAATTACGCACTGAGAAACACATAACTTGCTCTTACCTTCATATTTTGCATGGAATTCAGATGATGAATATAATTCAACTGACAAACGGAGACCTTGCATAGTGCTGTTTCTGGTCGTACCACACTCTTAAGTCATCGCAATATAGCAAGCAATGCAATTTACTATGCCTGTTTGCCTTTATTAATATTTAATATTCTGGTCAATCTCTGAATCCAGAATAAAATTCATTCTTCACTTCTGGATAACTTAAGGAAAGATGAATAGAACTGGATGAGTCTAGAGACAAAAGGGATATATATTGTTCATAGATGTCCTCAGACTGTAGTCAACCCTAAAGAAAATAATGGATCAAGATATCACCCTATGGTCATCTTTAAACTGCAAGAAAAAAGATTTCTATAGTCATCTAAGTGTTTTTCTTAATGAACTTCCTTCCCCTAACAAATAGAAATAATGTTTTTATCATATTAGCTTAGATAAAATGCTTGATGTGGGGTAGACCTAGAGACTGCTGATGGGATAAAACACTTTTCACCTTGAGGTCACCCACCCACATTTTAACTTTTTTCCAATGGATAGAAGGAGTTTCCCTCTGGGGTGAGTTTGTGTTTCACTTCCAGGCCGGGTGAGTTTGCATTTCACTTCCAGGCCAGCTAAAATGTAGTTTTCTGCACTCAACAAAGTGTTTGCGCTTCTGTTTCAGCAGACCCCACGGGGCCAGGAGCCGAGCCTGCCAGGAGCCCCCAGCCCTCGCTGCGTGGAGGGAGAAGGCAGCACCACGGACTGGGTAGTGTAGCATACTTATGGGAGGGTAGGCACCAGCTAAGCTGCAGCCCTCCGTCTGCAGCGGTACCTGTTGCAATTTGCCCTCTTTGGGTAAAATACGACACAAAGTATTTTTGATTTCTCTTCAAACCCCACTCTGCCTCCTCCCTGGGTCTTATCTGGACTGGAAGGATGTAGAGGAGGWAAATGCTCTCCATCTGCTGGAACAGCTCCGCACCACTCCCCTTCCACCAGGCTGCACTTTTTTTATGACCGTGATACAAAGACAGAAGACAGACATTTTTTCTCTGCGAGGTTTTCTGTTTAATTAAAGGCCTATTGTGCCTGAGCTAACTCTCTGTTTTTTAAGGAGGGCTCTGTTTAAAATCAGGGTAATGGGTTATTACAATTCTAGAGAAGAACATTTGCAGAGAAATATTTTTCCCTGGTTAAAATTTTTGTGGAATACCACAAAATACAAAATAGATCCCTTAATCTCAGTGGCTATCTTGAAAACTTATTGCTAAAATATATATAAATGTGTAAGCACCATTCATTTTTTGAATGTTGGCGTGTTGTAAAATTCTGTTTTCTTTTCATTTCATGCTGTTGTAAATAAACTGAATCTGTACAGTAGGTTTTTGTCAGACTCCCAGAAAGACAATTTTATTTTATAGCACATCCTAGACTGACAGCCAGAAACTGTTCTGCACCACCTCAGTACAAACAAAATTAGCTTCTCACAATATTTTTGCAGATGTTAAAGGTCATTAATAGAATGAAACCAGATGACTAAAGCAATACATTTGGAATGATTGGGTTTTATTTTTCTCCCCAGCTTAAAGACACAGAGTCCTCTTTTCTTGGCTACTTGGCTGCATTTCAAATGTTCTTTTTTTCTTTTTTTTTCTATTTAATGGTTTCCAAAATCATAAAAGTGAAAGTAGTGGGATATGTATTTCTTGGCTTATGCAACCTCACTTGTGTGAAAGATTTGGGATTTTTTGCAGAGACGAATATAATATTAACTGTTCAAACTACACATTCCTGGAACAATTGCCCAATCTCCACATTTTGATCAAGGTCACACTTTTGCAATGATCTAAAGAAAGACAGCTAGCAGATGCAAGAAAAATCATCTTCAAAATCCAACTATATCCAAGAATAAAAAGAAAACTCCCCTTAGAAATGAAGGTAGTTCTATCAAATTTGAAGTGTATTGTTTAAGTGAAAGCTGATGTTGATAACTAAAAATTAACCTTTTTCTTTCCTATAGACASCTATGTCATAATATGATTACTGTTTTGTGGCTTATCTAGATGGTAATGAAGAGCCTTATTTGTCTTCTAATTTTAAAATATTACTACTATATATGCAATACTATACCCATCAGTTTAAATGATATTACGCTATTTATATGCTTCCAAAATGAAAGATAAATAATAATTGCTTGTCAAGAAATAGAGATGTCTTAAATGCTTTTAAAGACATACAGTATGTCAACACTTTCCAAAAACTTTCAATATAAATTGAAAAGCGSAAATCAGGCCCATCCTGAAAGCTGAGGTAAGAATGCATGTGTCCCTACTTTGGAACACTTTTAAAACAGGTGTGAAGAGAGAGAATTGAGGCTACTCAACTTGTGCAGGAATGGATGTTATTAGGACATGGCGAAAATGAAAAGGCAAGAAGTTAATGTGCAGGAGTGATGGAATGGGTTTCACTGGGTAAAAGAAAAGGAGAAAGGTCGATGAGATAGAGGGGCCATTGCAGGGCCCAGACACCCAGCAGAGGGAAGTGGGAGAAGCTGTCCTGTGGTAAGGATGCCTTAAGMAGTCTTTCCTTACTTTAGGAAAGGTAAGGAAAACCTTTCTTATGCAGAATGTAGAGTACAAGCCAGAGAAAAAGAGATCAATRTTTTCTTATCTTAATTAATGCAAATTCTGGACAAAGACACCAAATCTACATCCAGGCAAAGAGAGAGGGAGAGAGAGTTTTGAGATACTGGATAGAAGAAGAGASGCTTGAAACTAAGCATGAAAGAAGAAGTATCAAGCATACAACTATTTATGAAGCGGGATGAGCAGCAAGATTTGAAATAGGAGAAAAGGGAAGCAAGGAAAGGAATTTCATTTTAATATGGTCTGTTTGAGACAGTGTTGGGATATTCAGGTGGAAAGCCCGTGGAGATAGCCAAAGAGGTTCAAGTGAATGACTAGAGACATGATTCGGCACAGAGAAATAAAGCAGTAATTCATCAGCAGAGGACTACAGAACTGGTAGTCAAGTCATATTACTGATTAGGTTAGAAAGGGGCACTACAGAGGAGAGAAGGCCAAGAATAAAAAGCTCTGAAGAAGCTTTGAAAACCTGGTCTTCTCTAAATTTGTGCAATTGAATGTACGAGAGGGAAATGCGTAAGTTAATAAGCATAAAAACTGAAAAGTAGCTTAGCGAAGTAACAAAAGAAACAAATAAAAAAAACCTGTGGAAATGATTCATTCCCTTTCTCAAGAATAAATAGAACAAAGTGTTATTTACCTGTCTAAAAACAAACAAACAAACAAACAAACAAACAAACAAACTATTTTTCCCCATGCCTTATAGTTGGAAAGTTGGCAAATAGAGAGTAGATGGTTCTGGAACCTTGAAACATTATGGTATGGCAAATTGCCTATGCTATTTATTACAAAACAATTGCTGTGAATTTTCTGGCAGATACCAGCACCATCCTGATGCTGGATAGTTTTGTTAGGAAACCATCCAAAAATTTTTTTTCTTTCCCTTTTGAATTGCGTTATTTTTCTTAGACTCTATTAGGAGGATTGTGAAATGCTTTTGTCTGACAAACAGCTGGGCTGTACGGCAACTACAGCAAGGATGAATAACTCGGGTAGGGGGAAATCTTTAAAGGTTAATGCAAAATATATGCAGAAGTTTTATGAGCTAGACCTTTTAAATACCATTGCTCTTTAAACAGTTATGGCATAAGAATACTTCCTACAGCAAGCATATCATAAAAAAACATTCATGTGTTAAACCAGTGAGTAACATTCCCCAGTATGTCAGGGTATGTGTGGCAGGACCCAATAGCTTGTCTTGCTCTCCTCAAAATGTATGTGGAGAGCTGGATAAGCCGTAAATGCAATCATGCCACCACTGTTTTACAAGAAAAAAAAAAWGATGTGGTCAGTTTCTATTCTAGCTAAACAAATTTAGATGAGTGAAAACCTCAACCAAGAGCAATTAACTTTCATCAGAGTATACAAATTATATATATACTGATATCGTTAACAGCTAAGCGATCTCTGAGGGTAGGATTAGAGGAAAGCCCCCTCAGAAAGCAGTATTTTTCACAAAGGCAAATTGATAAATAGTAACAGAGTGAATTTTCTTTCTTTTTGTTGAATCTCATGGAAAACTGTTTTACTTAAGTGAGAATGCTTGATTCTCACTTAAGTAAATTCCCCTTCATCTACTGGAGTGTTTGTATACGCAGACATCCGGGAGCCACGCTTTGCTGGTAACAGTCTTAATCCTTTGCATCTACAGAACACTCTTCAGCTACAGATCTTCAAGCACTTCTTTATGCAAAGATCAGCCAATGAATTTCTCAAGCACCTCAGTTAATATTTTCATGCCCATTCTGCAGATCAGTTCAGTGCTGCATTCTGGTGCCACGTGCCAAGGTCACGCACCAGCAGAGCACTCCGAGTCCTAACTTCTCTGGACCAGTAAACAACAGCCTGTCAATATAAAGTGCCCTGTAAGCAGAAAGTCTGCTGCATGTAGTGCTAATSATGAGCAACAAGTCTAACTAAAAAACCTGGCTATTATAGCCGGATTTTCTTTACTTTGAATTGTCAAAGTGAATCACACATTCTTTTAAAAGGATATAAAACTAACCTATCAGCTCTAAGAGGCATTGGCTGAACCATTCTGTTCTGGTTTCCTTTAGAAAGTCTGATTTCCATTAAATATTAAYATTTTTACAGTAGCTTTCCACTCAATTCTGAGTGGGAGGCATCTGTGGTAACTGTGTTAACCTTTGGCAAATGTTGACTTGTTAAGTATCTTCTTCAGCTGCCAAAAAATAATTTATGTTATGATATGAAAGTAATTTAATTCTGTCGAAAAGCAAGCGATTTAAATATTATTCTTTCTATGTGCGAACAGGATTCCGATAATCAATTATGTAATAAAGTAAATATATTTAGAAAATATTCAAGGTAGACAGGCATAATTTTAAACAATGCACAAAATATATTGTTTACAATTTCCCCGTATATTTAGATATATATTCATRCGCTGTATGTACACACTGATTTTCTTTTAACATTTAGGGTTATTTAGCTAACAAATTAATTCAACACAATGAGCTCATGCTGCAAAACGCCATGGAAATGGAGTATTTACATATGCTAATGACTTCCAATTAAGAAACATGCAAATAATTACGGGAAAGCAAAATTAAAACACTGTGCTAATAACCTGACAATTACAAGGAAAACAGTATTATGCAAGACTGCAAACATAATTGCACACACAAGGTCTATTTGACTACAAGGGTAGCTAATACAAAACATGCACCAAATTATCACTTACTACTGTCCTTGACAGACTGCTTGCTGTAAGACTGCAGCCCTTTTGAGTGCAAGGCGAAGTGCTGGGGTACCACGTGGGGGTCAGTGACAGAGGCAGGATAAGTATCAGGTCAGGAAGTTCATCATTATGATGATCTTTCACAGCTCACTCTTTGGTGTAAGAAAGAAATGGAGCTGCAGTAGTTTTTTTGAGCTGTTGAACTAAGATAAGCTAAGCAGAGCAACAGAAGCTGCTTGATGGCTTGTGGTGGTTAAGGATTTTCCTTTTCACAGAAAAAAAAGAATTTCCTTCCACCAGAAGATCATCATTTCAGGACTTGGTTTTAATTCAAATTGTGATGGACTGTGGAAATTTAAAACACCTCAGTAGAAAGTCATTCTGAAAATAGAAATTCTGTTTTGAAAAGTCAAAAAGTTTCCTTTAACAAAGTAGAAATTTGTTTCGATATTGCCACATTGCCATTTGTGGGCCCACAGTACATTACTACCACTATAGAGTAACATCAGGTGATTACTTAGCTATAAAATCTATATTACATAAAGTGAGGGAATCATTCTTACTTTTCCAAAGGGAAAATTTTCAGTGCTTTTGCAACAAAAAAGTAAACCCTTTAAAAAAAAAAAAAAAACAAAAAACAAACACAAACCAATAAACCCTAGTGCCTTATCTTACCCAACAAGAATTTGGTTGTTGGCTGTATGTATTCCATCTTTTTCAGCACACACATTCCAAAGAATGATTGCATTGACTCTCTTCCCTGTACTTTTCCTGTCTCGTAGACCCAATAATCTTTGTGAGCTCCAGCTTTACCCCACAAGCACTGAGGTAAGGACACCTCTGCAGGAATAGAGGTACAAATTCTTGTATGATACTAACTAAGAAGGCTATAGCATGCTGATTCAAAGATGTACTGCTCACCTTTGCCAACATACATCATTGGCTGTGTATTTCTTGTGCTCCAGAAATTAAAGCAACTTTGCTGCTAACGGTAGGGGTGGACCAATGCAGGAAGAGAAAAACTGTTTTTTCCTATGACTTCTGTTATTTTGATTTAGTTTTTATAGTTTGCATTCACAACGCTATTAAGTCTGTCAGTCTTTATAGATATTTCGGACTCGATTACTTCAACAGATGAGACTCATCTTTGTATTTGTATTACCAAATTCTAATCCTGCATCCTATTTTATGTACTAGAAAATAATTTTTAACCTTATAGTAAATACATGCCTTTTCCCCAGTAGGTTATTTCAAAAACTCTTCTTAATTGTAATACTAATGATATAGAWGTAGAACAGAACTCAGTTTTATGTATCACCTTTCAGACTTCAAGAACTTCAAATGTATTTGCAATAGGTAACGATGATGGCAGTGGTGACTGTGACTGACATTCCAGCTGGTGGGTGCCTTACCTTGCATTCCATCTTGAATGTTAACACTTTTCTTTAGAGAGGGAACATTGGTTCCCACTGGGTTTTAAACTTGGCAAATCACATATTACACCGCAGTTCAGGCATTTTTGCACAAGTTCAGGTAGGTACCAGAGTTAGGGTTCTTCCCTACCAAACTGTCCTTAGACATCTGTGAAGATTTCTATACAAAAGACCAGAGGAATAGAGGTAACACTGTAAGACTCTACTGCACTATAATCACACTGCTACAGGATGTGCCTTTAATATGAATGCTTACAACCATATCCCTGGCACCTTCTCTGACAGGTGAAAAAAATAAAAGTCAATACTAGTTTATGTTACTGCTTTTCCTTGTCAAACATCTGTTGGCATTGCTTGAAGTTGTGGTCATTGAAAAACAAATCTGTCCTGAATTAGTGATGGGCAGCCTTCAAAAAGTTCAGAGTCCTGGTTTTGTTCAGATAAGCTTATCCAAAGCTTATCCAATCTTCAAGTCTGCAAAACTGAGCTGGAAATAACACAAGAGCATGCTTTCTGATGAGATTTAAAGTACTTCTGTTTCCAGCTGAAATTACTGCAAACACCACCTCTTACACTGCATTTCTACACTTTTATTCTGTTTAGAACAAAGGAAATATTTCAGAACACTGCATGAGTGATTTAGCAATTTTAACTATCCAAACAGCTACTATGAACCCATCAGGAAACAAACCATATGTCCTGCAAATCTGATCAAAATTAATCAGCAGATCGAGAGTAATAAAGCTCACAGCAGATGAAAAACAATGTCGAGACCAAGAAATACTAACAAAAAAAGCTTTGATATTTTGTGTTTACTAATAAATGTGAGAAAACTTCATATTCTTTTATTTACCCAACTGTGAACAGCAAATATGACTATTGAAAGTCCTAGACCCCTCACCCATTCAGGGAAGACTGTTTTGGAATTTAGAGCAGTAGTTTAAGAGTCAGGAAACTCCATCCCTAATCATTCCTCCGCCTGGCCATACTCTTGGTTTCCAGGTCCTCAGGGGCTTTGCCTTGACCAGAGAGATGACCGCAACTTTTGACCATGACTGAGGTAACTCTAAACTAGACTGGGTACAGACATCATGTCACATCATCGCTGGCCCAGACCATGGGGATCTGAGCAAGTACTCAGTATGTTGATGTTGATGGTCCTGTGGCTACAGCAGCAACCTCTGGACAAACATCTCCCACACTACCTCGTGACACTAAATGAGTCTTAATCCATGTAAATAAGCTATTTATGGTCACATGGCAAGTACGATTAGGCATGTGTACACTTGACCATTTGATAGAGTTTGCATAAGAAAGGCATTTGGTCTTTYTGGAAATTTTGGAAGGTCTTGATCCAAAGTCCTCTGAAGTCAGTGGATGTCTTTCTATAGACATGTGGTATTGCTGCTGGAAGAGCTCTGTGTAAACAACCAATTTTGTCAGCAGCTCATGCTGCTGCTTGCGGCAGGTTTCTGTGTGGTGCAGGTTCAGTCATTTTTTTTTTTCTTTTAATTGTAACCCAGGGGTGATTCCATTTCTAAAAGGAAAATASATGTTTCTATTATATATTAGGTATGGGTCACCCACCAAAAGGCTTAGCTGATCTGAGTGCAGGTATCATTATGTTTATTCCTGGTAGAAGTTTTCTTCTTTCTTTCTTTGCTCTTTTCCTGCCTACAGCATCCAAATTTTATTTTAACTCATACCCAATTATTTCTGCATCATTTTTCCTTTTCTCTCATTTTGACTTTCTGATTTTTCAGTCTTAAGCAGAATGTGCACTCTACAAAACATGAGGTTGTTTCAAACTCACTGTGTTCAACCACATTTGACTTCGGCAATCTTGCTCAGTCCATCTATTGGTTTGGCAGTCCCCTGCTGTTGGTTAGCCAGTGAAKAGGTCTCTGAAGACTCAGACTTCAGTCTCTGAAGACTTAGAATTGTACAGCTGAACAACCCCCCATCACAYACCATTTGACCACCTTACAAGTTGAAAGAACAGGCAACACAAGCAACTGAAACCAGAATGCTTAAGCACAGTGTTGTAAGAATTGTTGTTCTCAGACCATATCTCTTTAAGAAGCAAATGAAGTGCTATTTCCAAGTCTCCACCACTGATACACATCTGAGTAGAAAATATGGAACCAAAGGGAAGGTACTGTAATCCAGTGTTTAATCTTTTCTTTCCATGTAGTGGCTTACTGATGTGGGAAAGTAGATGTGCATGGTGTTTGACAGGCATACAGGGGAGAAACTACATGAACCAAAGGATTTGCAATCTGCAGACCACTTGTGTGATTAGAGCTRTTTGAGGAAATCCCTATAGCCATGCAGAGTCTCCTGGTGCCAGCTGTGCTCCTTACAGAGCACAGACATCTGATTTCAGCGTATAAGACAGAGAAGACAAAGTGTAAATGAAAGATGTAGTGGATAGATGTTACTAAATGTAGCAATTTCATAAGATGGTGAGTCTAAGTAAATGCATAACCGGGTATCAGACATATGCAAGGACCACACTCATTCGTTCTAATGTTTTCATTTCTTTGATTATTTCCTCAATTGCCTTTTTAATATTCTCATAACTCTTTTTTTTTTTTTTCCCACTTAAAAGGAAGCTGAATGAAAGGATGGTGATGTGTGGGAGGAGAGCGGGGATGGCAGATTGCGTTCAGCATCCTCCACATTCCCTTATTAGTTTAGTCAGACACATTAGTTCACATTATGAGAAACAGATGAGAAACTGCTAAAAAAACATACATTATGAGAAACATCAGGAGAAGCTGCTAAACATACATCTAAATAATGTTAAACCAACAGCGACTCCAGCTGAGGGCCAGCTGACTCACCAAGTTCTGTAAATCTAAGCTTCACAGCACTCACACAGTACGTATATTCCTGCTAACCATGGGACAGGTTGAGTTGCAATGCTGAGTAATCATTGCATAAACCCTGTGGGGGAGAGATGAAGGAGGGCAAAAAATAGAGGCAGCAGCACTTCAGCAAAAGGAATTGATGACAGCATCCACCTTGTCTACATTATACCTGTTCTTCAGCCCAATATACAACTTTCAGCTACTCCAGATGCTTTGTTGGGTGAATTACACCACGTTTCCACATGCTTTTCTTTTCCTTGAGTTTTCTTCTCGTGTTGCAGAAAGGTTAATTTATGTTCTGTGCAAGACAGTCAGCTAGAAAGTGTCAAGTGTAATGAAGTTCTAAGGAAATATAAAAGGGTATTTCATAGAATCATCCACRGAAAATCATCTGTGGCTTGGCTGAACCTTTAGAATAAACGCTTGTGGTTGCATGACTTGCCTTTGTTTTGAGCTGATATGTGGAAGGCATCAGCAGAACTGGTATTATATTCAGCTCTACTAATATTTTGACTATTTCAGTTATCCTGGCTTGATGATCAGTTCTCAGTAGAATGGAAAATGCAGTGCCTGTGTGAGATGAGGTCACTACATGTCACCCAGAATGATTTTTCCACAAAAGTATTTTCTTACACTGGGATTCAGCACCTCAAGCATCTCCAACCCTTTGAGTATCTTTAGGTAATAAATTTTGCAAACCTTTCAAGTAGGATGGCTCAGATCTGTGTGCAATACCGCAAAAGACAAGACAAGTTTGCTCCTCTTCACACAGGCATATTCATGGCAACAGTTTGATTTCTAGGAAAATTCTGTCTCTTGTAAGACCAGCTTATACACATTTTGCTTTTGGTATTCCACAGAAATTCACCTATGATATATTTTAACTGTGGTGGTGTGKTTTTTTTTTTTTTAGGGATGACACAGGTAAAATCTTTGATTTGACTTTTCCTTTTTAGATACTTCAGAAATGTCAATAATTGTGTGATAACCATCACCAATAAAGATTAAAATGCTATGTAAGATATTACATTTTCCCTGCAAACCATGAATAAATATAAATATGACAAATGTATAGCCTCTGGTAGCAAATGTTGGGTTTTTAATAATTACTAAAGAGAAACAAATCATTCCTAATAAATAATGTACACTATGCTGTAGACAAGTCCCCTAACAGGATGGCAATAATTTTGAGTGTACATGTTGTGTGCAAAATCAGATATCTTCCTCTTCCAAAGCAACCAGAATTAGAAAGCAATGCAGGGTCACCATTCTCCTGATTTTGGCTCTCTCCTCATTCAAGCCCATCTGGCTATGTTCCTTCATATGGTACCTCACCAGCTCATCTGCCTGCCAGTGCTTACCTTTACAAGGCCTTGGGGCATTCTGCCACCTGTCTGTCTTACAAACTTTTTCATTTGTGCCTTGATTTCACATGCCTTTTAATTTCTCTTAAGATCTTCTTGGTTTCTGCTTGCTGCTGGTGGAAGAATTTCCTCTCCTACTGTCTCCAGCCACGGCTTCCAGCCTGTAGTCCAGTTCTGTTAGCATACTGGTTTCACAGGTTTGAACTACATACAACACATTGCGCTCCAAAACAGAAAAAGTTTCCTAAGGCTGATTTGTCGTAGTGTAACTGGAGTCTGGCTGTACCGCATTCTTTAGGCAAGGGGTCTTCTCCCATGAGTTTTTCCCATCATGCTCAGATTTCTTAACTTCCTTGGTATCCCTCCATGGATGGGTGAAGTTCATTAGTTTCGCTTTTTCCATTAAGGGTCATGAACATAGTATGGACTGGMATTTGCTGCTGTGTGTCTCAAATATATTGTATATCAAATTACAGGTGCTTGCTGACTTTTGCTATTATATTTTTTAAAAATTCAGCCAGGTTAATATAGAAGGTGAAAGTAGACTGCTAGCTTTGCTCCGCAAGTTTTCCTTCACATTTTAAGTGGGATTTGCTCCAGCCATGCTTGAACCTCTTTTGCATTGATTTTCCATTAGCTCTCTTTCTAATGAGAAAACACTGACACAAATGTAATTAAAAAACAAACTTGAAATTTTCACATGCAAATATTTGCACCAAATATGGTTGTGTGTAATAGGGAAACAGACAATGACATGTGATTTATTTAATAAGTGATGACTATGACTAGCTAACATTGACCAAATAGAGGTTATTAAACAGAGAATAATTGCAGAAGACTTTCTGTGTTTGATCTACAGTTAAACAAAATGTAGCCAAAAATGTGTTTGGTTAATTCTGAGCAACAAATGTAGTTGATTGAGAAAAAAACCTTTTGTTTGCTTACAGATACTGCACAAACAGAATTTGAGGTTAAGCGGGYTAGGAAAATAATTCATAGTGAATTATTTGCTCAGGAATAATACAGTTTCACTTTTTCCTGTTGTTGTTACCTTTAACATTGCCTCCTTTTTTCCCTTCTCAAGTCTTCTGCAGAGAGACAAAATTGATAGCTACATAGGAGTAGTAGCTGACAGCTTAATGAACAATTATTAGGGTCTGAGGCATATTTTCCAACAGTTGTTCATGAAGAGATGGGTGGTGTAATCCACCGCAGTGTTTAAGTGGAGCCTCTTTTGTCAGCACCTGCTATTAGAGAGCATAAATCTCGGTGGGACTAGAGTGTTTTCATCTCTTTTTAGGGAATTTGCAGTTGTAGGTGGCTGGAAGCAAGCTGCAGCATAAGGGGGACCTCACTTTCTGTCTCAGCGGATACAGAAAAGCCATGGACTGTTTGGAGGAACTAAGCATTGACCATGTTTCAGACAAATTTTTTGAAGAGAAATACTGTCTCAGCAAATTATTTCTCTACTCATTTAAAAACAATGGAAAATAAGGATGGTGAAATTGTACAAGTTTTACAAAATAGCTAATAGCAAATATTGAGAATTACTAGGTTTTTGCCTTACTTTACAGTCCTCTATTAATACTCGGAGGATACTCAACAGAAGGACTCAAGGGGATGATCTGCACTGATTTTGGCAAGGTAGACTGCAATAGTCTCAATTATGCTGTGGAGTTTTTAATGTATCTACAATCAAGGGCAATCAGACCTCCAAATATGATTGTCAGAATTAAGAGCATAGGAATATCTGGTACAAGTACCAGCTAAGAAACCTATTCAACTGCAGCAAAGAAAATAGCAATAATATTGAGCTGCATGATAACCTTACTTCTAGTAAGCTTTAGCTAAAGGAACCAATATTGTCTATAACCACAGTTAGCAGTAAATTTTACTTTGCTTGCATTTAAATAATATTATTATACTAATTATTGTAATAATTTTTTTTAAAAAAGCAAATTCTAGCCATTTTATAAATTATCTTCCTAAGCCCAATGCTTATACTTCGGGGTAATGAGCAATTTTAGTGTATTATTTCTTAAATAGCATCTTTAGGAAGAATACTTCCAATAAAATGCCTTGTTCGTTCCTCCGGTAAGGGAAGAGCACTGCACTTTTCTTGCATTAGGAATAAAATCAAAATAAATACAATGTATGGATGTTACAAGAAATGTCATCCTGCCAAAATATAAGTTAATATTGCAGCATCACAGTGATCAAGTTGTCAGTTTGATGAAACAGTGCTTCGTATAAAGGCACTGTTTGGAAATAACACTGTACCAATTATAAAAGACAGAAACGGAGTCCTGTCATTTCATGATTTGAAATATTAATGCCTTAACTGAAATACATGAAGAAATGCTAGCTAGTACAGCAACAATTAAAACTCAAAATACAGATAGCACTTACAAAATAAAATATTAAGGTGTATCACATTTTGTCAAGCTTGATATATACAAAGTAATTGACAAGAGTGAGTCGGAAAAGATTAAATGGACAGGACTGTCATTTGTACAGTCAAATAGAGTACCAGGACATTTTTATTGACATGGTATGCCTTCTATTTTTTGTTCCCCAAAACAAAGACTTCTTTACCTAATTCTGTTCTTTTTAACCTCAACTGAACTGGAACTGAAGCATTTATAATAGTTTTTAGTTTTTGTGACTGCAGCGGAGAAATGTGAGGTGTGGTTTAACCAGGTATCATAAGTATTTTGTGGTCACAGGGGAAAAGCTAACAATATCACTGGAGAATTTATAATCCTAATTCATGGTGCAGTCTCTTTCTCAACTTTCTGATGTTATTTACTTTAATTCCAATAATATATTCCATATTCAGCAAAACAGCATTAGTTAAGTGCAGAAGGGAAGTTTTACCTTCATTTTCTCTTGTGTTCATTTCAGTGTTTCATTTTAACCATTTTAACTGATATTGATGCTACTTAACTTTTTTATGTGTGGAATGACTATTACTGCAAGCCTCTTGAGAGATGGAAAATCACTCTTAATCTCATTTTACATCAAAATCCTGATTCATAGAGATGCTGAGATACTTGCCTGATGTTACATACCAAGGACCAAATATAGCAAAACATGTAAAAATGCGCACAAGTACAATAACACTGAAGTCAGAGACAGATCCAAATCTTAAGGACTGATCACTAGGAAAATAGGATTTCCCTTTAGGTACTTCAGGAATGGATGGTTGTGGCTCGTTACTGTATTGCCATACAAAATTTTGTCATGGAAGTTTAAAAAAAGAGTATTCTTGACCAAAGACCATTTCAATTGAATGGGTTAGAAATGCAACCTTAAATATTGTACCGGTTTTGGCTGGGATAGAGTTATTTTTTTTTATAGTAGCTAGTATGAGGCTATATTTTGGATTTGTGCTGGAAAAAGTGTTGATAACACAGGGATGTTTTCATTACTGCTGAGCAGGGCTTACACASAGTCAAGGCCTTTTCTGCTTCTCACCCCACCCCACCAGCGGGTAGGCTGGGGGGGCACAAGAAGTTGGGAGGGGACACGGCTGGGACAGCCGACCTCAACTGACCAAAGGGACATTCCATACCATATGACATCATGCTCAGCATATTAAGCTGGGGGAAGAAGAAGGAAGAGGGGAGGACGTTTGGAGTGATGGCGTTTGTCTTCCCAAGTAACCGTTACGCGTGATGGAGCCCTGCTGTCCTGGGGATGGCTGAACACCTGCCTGCCCATGGGAAGTAGCGAAGGAATTCCTTGTTTTGCTTTGCTTGCGTACGCGACTTTTGCTTTCCCTATTAAACTGTCTTTATCCCAACCCATGAGTTTTCTCACTTTTACTCTTCCGATTCTCTCCCCCCTCCCACCGGAGGGGAGTGAGCGAGCGGCTGTGTGGGGCTTAGTTGCCACCTGGGGTTAAATCACAACAAGTATAAAAGTGGTCCAGATGTAAGTCAAGTATATCTCACTTAATAATTTTGCTTACTTGTTTATGAAAGTGTTTTCCTGTAATTCTGTCTTCAAACAGGGATGCAGAACTGCTGATACGTTTATGACAGGACAAGGTTTAACAGGGGGAAATGGGGCCAGGAAGGCAGCACTGTGAAGGTCCATGAGAACCGACCATGGCCCTCATGGCCCAGAACATCTTCAATGCATCTTCTTGAATATTTCATCTTCAGTAGTTTCAGCTGTGCAAAGGTCAAAGCTTTGGATCTGGACTTCACTGCACTACATAAAATACCCAAATTCACACTGTAGTCAGTGTATTTTCTTTCTTTTTTGAATAATTCTGTGTATCTATGCTTTCTACTTGCAATCTATGTCATGTAATCCTTTTATGGGGTCCTTCAGGATCACAAGGCACAACTCGTCGTTTATGTCTAAAAGGCAATGGATTGAAATGCTATGTTTAGTTTATTTACAAAGTGATCTTAATTTTTTACTGGTGAAAAGAGGTTTGGGGATCTGAAGAAATGTCTCAGACCTACAGTAAACATCCAGAAGTCACAGCAAGAAGGCCGGGAAAGAAGACAATATTTTATAAGAGCAAATAATTCAAGTGTAATAAGTGTCAGCTGACAAAACTGATTTGGATTCTCTTTTTCTCAGTATGATCTGACAATCTTCCTGCAGATACTTGGTTTTTTAGGTTTTTCATCCAAGGGCAAACAGTGAACTAAATTTAGTAATTTAATTCCTTATCTCTACCAGCACTCCATTAAGACTGTAGTCATGCTCTACACATGCAACTTCTACTTTGCTGATATCAAACAGTTGTGGGTTTTTAGGAACCTGTTATTATTTTTCTGTAGCTCATGAACAATTGTATAACAGTTGCATTTAATTGAAGAGCTTCTTATAAGTGGAAAAAAATAAGTATGGGAATACTTACATTTTATTTTTAATTTAATTTAATTTTTTGGTAGGCTTTACATGGTCCTGATGTTTTCATATGTCATGGCTTGTATGGTTTTTACCTTATTTGAAAACTTTTCTTAATTGTGTTTAAGAATTTTTCAGGAGCTGTCTGATCTATGAAAATTGTTGGATTATTTGGGGTTACAGGTAATCATTCTTAGATAAATGCTAAAGGTCATCGTGGATATTAATTATGGATTTTGAGCTCAATATCTCATGTGAATGCTCTCTCATCATGTGCCTGCAGTTGCATAGCCTTCACATTAGAGATGACAGTCAAGGTGAAACCACGAAATATCTTCAGGAGACATCCCTTATCCTCTTCTGTCTCACTGTTGAGATGGTACCTTCTGGCTTCAGAATTACCCAGGAGTTTCTGTGTGGTTTTGACTATTTGGCGACGGCAGCAGTGTTGGAAAGAGATGCTCATGCACAATCTAAGTTCAGATGCTTTCTAAAGGTAAATGTCAGAAGTACACTATCTCTCACCTTGGAAATCTCATCCCTGGAAAACTCATCAGAAAATTGTTAGGCCAAATCTCCACTTTTCTTTTCCTTGTTTTCCTGTTTTGAATTCAGAAACTAAGCCCTGAAGGTACTACCTGCAGATGGTAAAACCTTACGAGGTGAGATTTGCTCAGGTATTCTTGCTCCTTTTGTATATTGCTGTGGATCAGACTAAACATTGACGTCTGGCTGCATTACCCAGAGAAATTGCCATTTGATCATTGACAGGCACTGCTGAAGCCTTATTGTAATTATAAAATGATTCCATGACAATATTATTAGAAAGAAATAGAAAACATTGATTGATTTAGCACTTCATTGAGTTTTATCCAAGTTAGAATCAGATGTGCAATAACTCACTATAACACCACTGGAGACTTACACAAGACCTACTTTTGTCCAATTGTTCTGCCAAGAAATAGGATTCCTAGTTAAAATGCATAGAAATAAAATGTAAAAGTAGGTTAAAAAAAATGGCTGATATCTTTCTTTTCTTGTCAGATTTCCTGAGCTTTTTCAAAGTCTTTTGAATCCCTCTCACTCCCTCCCGATCTGTTTACCCTTTGTTCATCCTTTTACTTGGCCCTGGTCCTACCATAAGTAATAATTTGACTCAGTCTCTGCAAAAGTGTGTGGGACCAACTGCATGTAACTTCGTGCAAACGTATCACAGGAACAGGCACAAAAGTCAGCTGGAAATTCTGCAAGTTAATAAGTAAATTGAGCTCACATGGCTTTGTTCTAGATATTGAACTACTACTACTAAGATGCTGCTTGAAACTACAGAGATGGTCAATTCAGAGGGCAATACTTCTTTCTTCAAGCCAGTAAGTCAGATCTGCTTTTGCTGATCTTCATAATGGAAGTAACATGTCTTCTAAAAGAGAAGAAGGAAGGCAAAGGAAGACTGCTGAAGGGGGACACAGCAAGCAAGGGCACAGGTTATCAAAACAGGTTATGTGGGCTCTTCGTGCCTGGAACGGAGGAAATCCTGACTGGTTTCTGATTGACTTTTCCAGTTTGGCCTCATCTTTTACAGGCTCGGGGATCAGCCCCTTATGGCTACAGTCATGCTCTGAATGTGAAGAGGTAAGGTGAAACCTTTGCCTACTCCTAAAACTGTCACACCCTTTGAAACTGTGCTCTTTTATTCCTCATACTATGTCTGCAAGGGCAAAGATGAATATTGCTGCACAAGCTCAGATGCAAATTCAACTCTGTTGGGGGGCAACACTTAACAGGGCTATCATGGAGAGTGGTCACCCCATGAGCTAGGGTTGGCACCCAACATGGTGAGTCAAGGGGAGTGGCTCTCTGGAGCACCTTACTGACTGAGGGGGTCACAGCCCAAGGGTATGGGACTCACTAGGGGACACAGGGGAAGAGCACTTTGGGACTGCACAAGGCGTACTATGGGTTGTTTAGGGGAGGAACTAAAGGCAGGGCAAGGGAGGGACCTCGGTGGTTTGGGGAGAAACAAGCATGGGAAAGTAGAGGTTTCAGGGGATGAGAGTTGGGTGTGAGCAGGTTCCCGGTCAGTACACTTGGCTGGCTGTGCCCTGCACTTGATCAGAGCTGTGTGCCCTGTCTTCTCATTAAACTCTATTTCTAAGTATTTTCCTGGGTGAGGGACTCCCCACTCAGTGTGTGTGTGTGTGTGTATGGGGGTGTGAGCGCCAGCAAACGGAGTCAGACCATGGGTCAGGGGAGGCGTGTGTCTGTGGTGCCAGCAACTGGAGGGGGTGAGCATTTGTAGGTCAGGGCATGATCACTAGCAAGATATATATATATCTGTGTGTATATAGATATGTATACACACACACACATATTTGCCACTAGTGGACCTCCATCCCACTCAGCCAAAGAGGGATACAGGATGAGGCCGCTGGTGCTGTGTTTGTGTGAGTTCTCTGTGTGTCTGTCAGTGTTGATCTGTGTGGCCGGTCATGTATATACGGATATATGTGATATATATGTGTGATATGTGTGCCTGTGCCTACTGGGAACACATGCTCAACCTCACTGCTTGTTAGACCTGGGGGCATGGAGCTGTGGCAGCCTCATGTCTGTGGGCTGCCAGATTTGGCAGCCCCTAACAAGTAGTACATAAGTAATGTGTAGGCTTTGTTGTAGCTCTCAGTGAGAAAGTTAATTTTGTTGTTACTGGGTTGAGACAAGGTACCATACTTTGAAAGAATTTATCAAGAAATACTTAATACTAATGGAGAATAAATATAATCATAAAGTGCAATTTAACATCTAAATAATAATGAAATCAAAAAAGAAATCAGTAGCAATACAAGAAAAAAAATGGTGCCTCCATACTTCGAGTAACCAGATTTAGGGAAGATCTATTAATCTTTATGCCAATTTTCTAATATTTCAGTAACAAAAAAAATGTAGTCATATCGTCAGTAGTGGGGGAAGGCTTACACATCATTTAAGTACTGCCTACTTTCTCACTGGCGTGCATAAGTAGCTATTAAAGATACTGCCTTCCATTGAGGTGAAATTTCACTTATACTTGTGAGACAATGATCAATTCAGTCTTTACAAACTTAATTTCAAAAGTAAAAACAAAAAACACCCTCTTTTTTATTATATTCTCTATCCTTATGTGTAGATCATGCTTTCTATGATTGGAAAATAGAAAACACATTCTGTACTTAAAAGTGAAAGGAAAACGAGCTGGCTCACCGCATGTTTCTCAGCTCAGCATTTACTTTATTCCAGCTGTGGAAATAACATTTTGAAGAAGAGACTCATTTAAGACCATGGTAATAAGTAGAGATGAGTTTATAATGAAATACAAATTTACCAAAGATACATTTTGTCAGACTAAACTGGCATCTTTCCCTTTTTTAAACAGCAGATTTTTCCAACAGAAAGATCTCAGCGGTATCAATGCAGTAAAGCATTTGATGTGGTACAATATGGAAAATTATTAGTTACATTGGAGCAGGCAGAGAGGAAGGATCATAAGATGACTAAGGAGCTAGCTACAGGAAGGATGACAACAGTCTGCTGGTGAAAAGAAAACATTGGCCGGAGGGAAATTAACAATGGAAGCCCCACCAGGTCAGTGCTGGGAGCAATGTCACATAAAATTTCACTAATGACTTTGGCACAAAGAATAGGAGGTGGCTGACGAAATCTGCTGGCAAAGGTAAGAGATGTTAGAAGGAATTGGAGGATCACCAGTATTTGAATAATAGCAATGGGATAAAACTCATTAATATGAAGTGGAAGTTTGTGGATTTACAGACTTCAAGCACTAACAACTGGGAGTCAGCATGTGGAAATGGCTGAGGGAAGGACTGGATGAATTACTTTACCATGGGATGTTTCTCAGTTGCCAAAATTGCGTAACACAAACCAACAAATCAAATAAATAGAACAGATGCATTTGTAACGTAGTACTGGAGGTATTTCCAGTAGAAACAAAAACCTGTCAGTGATGTTGTACAAGGCATTGGTGGCAACAGATCTACCATATAATTTGATTTTCCATTTCCTAGAAAAGGTGGTAAAAGCTAGAAGAGGTGCAGAGGACAGCTACCAGGGCAATGAGAGGAACAGAAGTTTTTTCTCAGAAGTGATCTATATAGGTTTTTCCTAGGAGGCTGTGCTGCTTTAAAAATTATATGAAGAAAGAATCTGGAATTTTAAGCAAGATGGAAAAAAAAAATTAAAGTATTGAGAAAATGGGGCAATTTAGCACATTCTTTTCATCTTCTTCAGATTGAATTCACTCAGATGCAGACTGTAAAGCAACCATAGGAAAACTGCACAGGGATGAATTTCCTTCAACATATGCAGCCTTTCTTATGCAGAAGAATTTGAATGAATTCTGGCATTTTTCAGAGATTTCTCCTGACTTTAAAAAAAGGCTATTAATTTATAACTGCCCCTATGTACCCATCTTCGGCTGTTTGGAAGTGCCCAGTACTCTAAAATTTAGGCACAGTGTTTTTTCATTTAAAGATAAAGGTGAACGAAAGTATGTGGGAGAAAAAAAATCCCCAAAGGACTGAATTTTGAAAGGTTAATTCCAAGTGCTAAGGGTGTAGTGTCCAAAATCATAGAATCTTTTTAACTGTATCTGATATTATCTTTCTTTATAGCTGACAAATGTTAACATTAAAAAAATGAAAATGCCCTCTAGTTCTTTTCCCTTAATCTTAACACTGGATGACGGCTCCACTACATTAATACTTGCTCTGACTGTTCTTTTGATTCCCTTGGTGATTTGATCCATAAATCGCTCCTCTCTGGAGCCCAACAAAAATTACATATTTATTTTTCTACCAGTTCATGTTCCTGAATTTTCAATGTGTTTTCCTGCTATAGTGATACAATGGTTCTGTTTTACTTAGTGTCTTATTTCTTGTATGCAAAACTTCTACAGTGATGGGTCATCATCTCACATGGTGAAAATAGTGACATTTTCAAATGTATATTAAAACCCGTTGAACATCCAATTTACAGATTTGCTACGGTTCTGAGACACATTTGTTTCAAATATGCTCTATTGACAGGTCTTCTATAAACACGCACAAATGACATCTTTTCAAATCACTGTGATTTTTTTTCACTAAACAAAAAAGAAGTACAAGGTTATGGCTCTATAATCTGGTATTAAATCAAACTGGTGCATCAACCCACACAGCATAAGAGAGCACCACTGGGAGATGTCTACCACTGATCTCCCTGCCTTGGAAGGCTTAAGATTACATAAATGCGTTCTCTTTCATTTAACCTACTCAAAGTCTGTCTCTTTGAATCAAAACTCATGTTGGCCACTCCAAATTATCAAGACACAACTTATCTACAATAGAGTGCTCCAAAAGATTACTGACAAATTATAAGCAATTTCAGCTGCCTGTATATGTTTCCTGTGGATCATTTTGACTGACCTTGAGATCAACCTTAAGCAATTCGGGTATTTGTCTTTCATATATTTCCCTGGTGGATATGAATATCAGTTGTATAAAAAATGATGGATGGTGGCAATTTCCTATTAATTGCTACAGAAAAAAAAAAAAATCCTAGCACTTCTGATGGGTAGCACTGGCCACAGAGAAAGGGGAACTGTATTTCAGGTGAATATTTTCTCTGGCAATTTTTGCGTAAACAAGTCTTGAACGATGCTTTTGAATAGTTGTGAAAATGTGTCATTGGCAATTGTCCTAGAATTACAAACAGAGTGAGGGGAAGATGAAGTCATCTATTCAACAGAAGTAACAGCCAGAAACAGGGAAGAAAACATGCTATTTCTTTTTCCTCTTACAGTTATGTACTACAGGGAAGCTGAGTCAGTGATCTAATATTATCAAGCTCGGTGAATATTCCGGTTTCTGAACATTGACAGATATACCATCATCTTAAGTATAAATATTTATCCTATTTCAATGGCCACATTTTTACTATCTAATGGCATTTTCAAGCAATTCTATAAACTTTAAAAGTGAAAATTTAGGAACAAATGAAAATGCAGTATTTCCACTGAACAGCAAGTAAGCCCCAGTGATATTTGATTTCCACCAATGTTATTTGAGTGGTCTTTATTGAAAAACTTTATGTAAACAGTTGTCACCTGGTATTTACACATTTCTTGACACACAAGAAATGTTCTTATGTTCTAATTAAAATGAAATTATATGCTATCATACAGAAGAGAAAGGAGTTAGTACTCTCATGCTAAATTCTTTAACCTGTGCATTACTTACTATTTTCTGGTTTCATTATTTTAGGGATTTATAACAGCTAATCTTCATAATCTGTCACAAATCAGAATAAGTATTTACAGAGTATTTGACCATTAGTACTGGTTGTGAGCTAAAGCGTAAGATAACATATTTTTTTACACTCTCATTTCAGCCATAGCTTGAAAGTCCAGTTCACACTAAGGGGTTTTGTGGCCTGAATGATGGGAAATGAAGACAGCCTGAAGGAATGTGCTTCATGGTGATAGTCTCAGGGACAGCATTTTAAAGTGTTTTGATGCTTGAAGATGCAGATAGACACTTAATAGTATTTAAAAAAATGACTGGGTTCCTGCTAGCTGAGATGCTAAAGTGTCTTTTTTTTTAAACTCAGCTGGGCATCTGTCTGCACTGTATCTCTAGCTCTTCACTACTTTCAAGTAAATTCTGATCAGTGAAAACACATTTTCTTTTTCTAAGAATCTGTTTTACCCTTTTAAATTCAGCTGCGTGTCTGAGAGTGAGTTTGGATTCTTCTTTTCCTTCCATCACTAGTAATATAGGTTTTACAAGCCCAGAAATGCCCTTAGGCCTAGTTTTGGAACAGAGTGAACACTTTTTACAATGCTGCTCGAGAAATAAGAGAATCCCAATCATGTTTTGTCTGTGTTGTTCACCCAGATGAAACCAGAAAAGTACACAGGAGCACAAATCTATTTAGATGCTGACATGCTTACTTAGTATTACTCTGAAACATACTTTAATAGAGAAAAGTAAGGATGTCTGCTTGAAGCAATATAATTCTTTTTTATAAGACACATTTCCTCTCTGTTAATTACTTTGAGAAAGACCTTTAAGAGCCGTCTGTGCTGCTAGATTTTAGGGCGCCACATTTCCACACAGGCACCGATATTATGCTGGAAGTGCTTTCCCCATTCACACTAAAGTCAGCACTGAACTTATATTCTCAGGTTTTTTTTAGGATTTCTCTCCATCAGTCCTCCAGCTCTTCCATCCTTCTGAACAGAGATTCTCAGGGATTGTTCTCTGCCATGGAGCGTGGATATCTCTGGATTTCATATGGATCCCAGAATCCTTTTCAGCACACTTATTTCAGCACTCCCTTTTACAGTCCTTTCACAAACTGTAAATCAGAAGCAGGAATGAAAGGTGCAGGTGAGTGAGCAGAAATAAATGCTTTACAAGAGGGAAAGATGCAGCTGGAATACTGGGTTGATAGCTGAGACAGTTTAGTATGGGAAAAATGCTCGGTTATGAGTAGAGAGACAGGGGTCAAGTCCAGATTTTACTCAGGACACTTAGTATGTGTAGGGTTGGCCTTGCTTAGCTGACCTTAATTGCATTATTTTTTTCTGTGCAATCTAAATAAGGCTTTTAATAGTTTAGTTTCAAGTAATAAAGTGCCATTCATGTGTGTAATTTATTACTAAGTACATTAATATTTATAGATAGAACTGAAATTCTTTAGCCAACATTTGAGAATTTTCTCTTTCAAGAAAATCATCTTTGGTCCAATTTATTTAGCAAGTGAGGAACTGTCTAATAGAAACCCTTGCATGGTTGCTATAGGTCAAGCTAAGCTGATAGAAAAATAAAATGAAGTTGAGTTTGACTGCGATCCCATCTCTTTTATAAACCTTTTGGCTCTGGTATCTGGCATAATGTTTCAAAACAAATCCAAGTCAGAATGTAATTCTTGAAAACATAAAATACTATGTAACTTAAAATTATCTTAACACACTGATTTTAAAATTCAGTGGGGCAAATTCATTTGTGCTCTCTCTCCACTGTGACTGGGATCAGTTTAGCTGAATATTGTTCATTTGCTTTGTAAAGAATGCAGCTGTGATTTTTCTATATGACTAAGAATATGATGGTATGGAAATTTTCTTGCAATGCCTGTATGGGTTGTAGGGAGCAGAATGGCTCCTATGCATATATCATTCCTTCTGTTGAAGTAGGTCAGCATTGACTAAGCAAAGACACAGCATGAAAGGACAGTTGTTTCTATGCCTTTAATGTACTGGACAGCATAGTGGAGCATGTGAAGGGTTTATCAATTTAAGCAGTACAAGTGACCATTAAGTGCACACATAAAAGATTTCTGTACATTAATTAGATACCTGCAATTAAGTTTGGAGAAAAATGTCAACTCTTCGTAAAATCTGAGAAACATTAGAGAAAGACAGCATGTGTCTGTGAATTAAAATGCCATTAAAATGATTATGGCTTAAAAAAAAAAAATTATTCTGGAACATGCTGAAGTTTGTTCTGTACAAAACCAGAATGAACAAAGTTCCAGCGCTTGACATTATTGAAGTAACATCTCATATTTCCTATTCAATTGCATTCTGTATACGTAGTTACTGCCATGTTCTTCACCATGCCAGCTTCACTTTCAGTTATTGCTGTGTCTATGAATTTAACAATGCTTATCAAAGATGCACTCTAAATCCYGTACTCATAAATGCTGCAAAATGATAATCAAGTTTAAAAGTTATAATCGAACATCCAAATAACTCATAGTTAATATAGATGAACAAATCACTGCTGATTGGCATAGAAAGAAGTCTTTTCTTGTATGAGCACTCATGGTTTCCAAATAACCACTGGAAGTGTGTGTGACTTTGAAAAGTCAGAAGCTTTGAAATAGCAAACGTGAAGCTCTTGCACCACCAAGCTTCTTAAGCTTCCTTTATGTGTACATGTCTTAGTCATCTGTGTCTTTTTATAAACATCTGGAATAAAGAGAGCTCATTCCATCCTACAGCAGACCATGTGGCTGCAGAATAGAGAAGGCAAGAGGGAAAATAAACCATATGGCCAAGTAAAATAAACCAGAGCTGGTTAAACATTGAAAAAAACCACTCCCCAACATGTTATTCCAAATGTTGTAAAATTCATATCTGATTTCAAATAAACACACATTATTTATCCAATGTATAAGCCACCTGAAAGACTATGAGCTTGCATCATCCCCAAAGGGGTCTTCAGAGTTACACTGTTAAGTCCATTGTACCTAAAACACACCTTGTCCATGCTATAGCCCTGTACTAGAACATGAGACCTCCTTCCATCCCATTATCCTCTTTTCCTCATTCTTTTACCCTCAGAAATCATCTGATTAAGCCCAACCCTCAGCAGCTTAGTGTACTAAGGCAAGAGGCCTGGGGTCTAGATTTTATATCTCTTTGATCATTCAAATTATCCAGCAAATCAGTTGGGATTCACTCAAGCCACGACATTTAGGAAGGCCAGACTAACACTGTTCGTTTGGTGCAGGATGAAGGGTAATATTTCATCCGAGCAGCCTCCTGGCACATGGGAAAGCCTTCCTTGTAGAGACTACAGTCTGTGGGAGTGCTGGTAGTCTGTGAACGAGGGGATGGCTGTCTGTGGGGAACAACTATGTTGTGTGGGGTGCTTGTGAATGAAGATAAAGTGTGGCAGGGTACTTGGGATTTATGCATATAAAGTAAGTATCCCACCAAGTATGGGGGTGTGATACATTATTTAGTATTCTAGAGGTACCCAATCAAGAGAGCTGTGTGGAAATTTGCAGAAATCTACCAGTAAAATCTTACAATAAAGCATGAGATCTTTTAATATAAGAAAATGTCTGTAGAGTTCTCAAACTCAGATGTAATTCTTTATTAATTTACCTAAGAGTTTCCTAGGAAGGAGAATGAACAGACATGATGAGCAATGGGATGAAGGGAACAGTAGCTTTGTTTGCATGTTATAGAATCATAGAATAGTTTGGGTTGGAAGGGACTTTTAAAGGTCTTCTAGTCCAACCCCCCTGCCRTGGGCAGAGACATCTTCAATTAGATCAGCTTGCTCAGAGCAGCATTCAATCTGACCTTGAACGTTTCCAGGGATAGGGCATCTACCAGCTCTCTGGGCAACCTGTGCCAGTGTTTCACCACCCTCACTGTAAAAAATTTCTTCCTTWTATCTAGTCTAAATCTACCCTCTTTTAGTTTAAAACCATTCCCCCTTGTCCCGTCATAATAGGCCCCACTAAAAAGTCTGTCCCCATCTTTCTTAGAAGCCCCCTTTAAGTATTGAAAGGCTGCAATAAGATCTCCCTGAAGCCTTCTCTTCTCCAGGCTGAACAACCCCAACTCTCTCAGTCTTTCTTCATAGGAGAGGTGATCCATTGCCCTGATCATTTTTGTGGTCCTCCTCTGGACCCGCTCCAACAGGTCCATGTCTTTCCTGTGCTGAGGGCTCCAGAGCTGGACGCAGTACTGCAGGTGGGGTCTCACCAGAGCAGAGTAGAGGGGCAGAATCACCTCCCTCGACCTGCTGGCCACGATTCTTTTGATGCAGCCCAGGGTACGGTGAGTGCACATTGCCAGCTCATGTCCAGCTTTTTGTCCATCAGTATCCCCAAGTCCTTCTCAGCCGGGCTGCTCTCAATCCCTTTATCCCCCAGCCTGTATTGATCCTGGGGGTTGCCCTGACCCAGGTGCAGGACCTTGCACTTGGCCTTGTTGAACCTCCTGAGGTTCACATGGGCCCACTTCTGGAGCTTGTCCAGGTCCCTCTGGATGGCATCCCATCCCTCAGGTGTGTCAACCACATCACTCAGCTTGATGTCATCTGCAAACTTGCTGAGGGTGCACTTGATCCCACTGTCTATGTCATTGATGAAGATATTAAATAGTACTGGTCCCAGTACGGACCCCTGAGGGACACCACTCATCACCGAACTCCATCTGGACATTGAGCCGTTGACCACTACCCTCTGGATGTGACCATCCAACCAATTCCTCACCCACTGGACAGTCCACCCATCAATTTTCTGTTGCTCAGAAAATTAAGACTGTGTGCTATGGAGATGGCAGATCTGGAAAACACCAGATCTATGCTCACATGCAGATCTGCAAAGGAGAACACGGAAGGACAGCTGACAGTAGGAGAGCCAGGACTGTGGGTATTTTTGTGTGGAGGGCACTGAACAGAGAAAGAGTCAGAAGGTGGAGATAGCTGGTGAAATTTGGAAAGATGGACACATTTTATTCTTCATGAGAATAAATCTGAAGGGAAATATCGAGAAGCAGGATGGAAAATGTATGATCAGATATGCTATTAGCAGAAAGGAAAAGGACTGTAGGAAATGTAAAGAGAAAGAAGATTCAACAGAAAGGTCATGTAGAGTAGCAAGCTTTATAAAAATATTTCTTAAAAGACACTTGATCTCAGTATGTTAAGCTAAATAAGAAATTTGAAGGTAAAAAAGAAAAGAAAAAGAAATGTGAGGAGAAAGACCAGTTTGCTTAGGGTACAGGAGCTATCCCCTGCAGTTCTCCCAGGGCAGTGCAGTGCCCAAGGCTGGCCTCAGATATGAAGTAGCATTTGCATTAGATGGTGAGTAGTGAGCAAACTCATCCATTCTAATCATTATTTTAGCCTTTGGCTCTTGTATTCAAGAACTGTCATGTCTTTTGAAATGTGTTTACAGCTTCTGACACACATCTTGTCATTGTTGTAGGGCTTACAGTAATAGGAGTAATTCTGATCCAGGCCTTTGTTGCTAACGATAATGAAAGCCAATACATGGGCATCTTATCCAATCATCTTAATAATGGTCTGTACTGGTAGTGATTTATAATGACTTTGTACAACATGGGTTTGTTCCATGGCACTATTACAGTTTTTTAATTATTATTATTGAGTGAATTGTACTGATTCAGACATCAAGAAAATCTTTGCATTCTATACTGTTCACTTAGGCTCCATGCTGTATTCCATTTCCCTTGACTTCCCAACATTATTTATAATTTCAATAAATGTCACTGATCCAAAAGTCATTGATGAGAACTTTCAGGTTGAGAGGGAGAAAAAACCATAAAGCAAAACAAATCCACAGACTTCCTATAAATAAACACACCAAACTCTTCCATTTTAAATGAGCTTCAATGGTGCTTCTTTTCATTTTAACAAGTTTTTACATGTTGGAAAGACAAAGTCATTTGTCAAGTTATCAAATAATATTTAAAAAAGCCCCAATGCTACTTATTTAAGCTAGGATCATTTTTCCATGGATATGTCTGTCTTGCTTTCTCAAATTCTTACTATCTTTCTCAGACTAAGTGTTTATTGGTTACAATAATGGACACAAAAATACTATGTGCTTTTCCTCTTGGTATAATATATCTTGACAAAGGAGATGCTTAGGCTTCTGTTCCAGGAAAGTGTCTTCCCGTAATGTTCATACACCTGCCTGTAACATCACAGGCCAACAGGCTGTATGATCCTTCAGAATTACAAGCTGAACTGCAGCACTTAAACTTTATTTGAAAAGCACTGAAACTGTTTTAAGTGAATACATAAAAGTAGGGGGAGGGCAACTAATCAGTATATTGTTATTTTGACACATTTGGTTGCCTTTTAGAAAATGCATTCATAATTTTCTGTTTGACGTGATCTCAGCATCCAGTAAAAAGCTGAGAATTTTTCATCCTACTGACAGGGCTCCATTAATAAAACAACAATCTTTTGTATGTAGTAATCTTTAATCTTATTTTGTCACACACTTCTCAGTAGCATTTCCACTCGTTTTACAGTATAATTTATGGCACTGAAATAACTCTCTGCCCTGAAAAAGGTCAGTCTGTCAAGGTTTACTTGTCTTTGAAGAAAAGTAATAGAGCATTATTTATGAAGCAAAGAATACGCTTCAATACTTTAATCAATCAGAAAGATACTTGCATTATTGTATCTTTTGCCAAAAAATACCATGAGCAAAGGATACATCAACCTTGCATTCTCTTTTATGTTGCAAAAAGCCTTTTACCTTTTATGTCTCCTTTTCCTTTTGTGTTTACTGCAGTATGAAAATAACAAAGCTGATGATGTCTGATATCTGGGAACAATTTGTAAATTATGAGAATAGAGATTGATACTATCTGAAGAATAGAGAGTCTCTGGACAGATTAACTAGAGCTATCCACTGTGCTCATCACAATAAATTCATCTGATAAAATGTTGGGGTTTTGGGTCATGTGATGTAAACTAACATCTCTAGAGAGAAAACTGCAAGGGTTTAAGGGACCTGTAGGGTACCTCAAAGACGGTAGGCATAAGGCATAACCACATTTGCTACCCATATGTTTTTAGACATCATCATAAACACAACTTAAAACACGTAATGTGGGGAAACAAATTAGTAGTTCATTAGAGAAAACAGTCACACTTTAAATTAAGTCTCTCAAATAAGAATTTAATTTAGGTTTAGTAAGACAGCTTTATGTGAATGAAATGCCAATACATTATTTAAACTGCTCTGTTGATGTTTAACAAGTGTGTAATAAGATACATATTACCTATCAAATGTTAGATACTAGCAAGTATTTTTTGCTAATTAGTTCCTATCTGACAAGAAATATCTATTACAACTGGGATGAGTTACCTCTTGCTTAAATTTCTACCCAATGAAATCTGTTTCCTTCCCAGGAACAGCTAATTCACTTGTCACCTATCTCCATAAGGTACTTGGTTACTAGGTGAAGTCCTCTGCCTCTTACTCTTGCTTTACTCACAGAGATGGACATTATCTCTTTGTATGGTGGATCTAGCTATCTTTCTCTGGTTGTTAAAAAAAGATTTGCCTATTTTACTTCTGATAAAATAGTTTTTAAGATTTAGCATACATAATAAGGCATATTATGTCTCTGTAGGACATCTGATTGCAGACCTGTTTGCAGTAAGCAAGTCTATTATCCTGCAAAGATGAATGTGTGCGGTGAAGTTTGCTTTCGGCTAATGATGGTGTTTTCAATTACCAAATGTTGTGTAACACAAGAAAGAGCGGAATGGTAATACTGATTGCCAAATAAATATGGGGCTGTACATGTGCATTAAATTAAATAGCGGCATAAATGCTTGCCTGATTGTGACCAGGTAATAGTTATGAAATATGAAATAAGAATCATATTAAGTGCACTTTAAGTGTCCCAAATACCTGTGTAGCTGAACTGAATCTGTACTAATGGTTACAGATCTCCAAAGCAAGAGAATTTTATTTCAGAATTTTAAGTACAGCTTCTAAAGTCAGAGCTGATATGAATGATGATGAATATTAGTAGCCAAATAGAAATGAGTCAATAGGGTATTAAAAGTGTGACATGCCTGAGCACTCTCAGGGACAGATAGATCACAACAATAATGACCAGATCTCACAGTAGAGGTTGATATGAACAGGTATGTGAATGATTTTAAAACATCAGTCGTGACTGAACGGGACCTTGCAAATAAAGGTAAGCATGTGTTAAATTGGTTTGGTATAATGAGGGCCAAATTGTTCTGTGCTTTACAAGAGCAATCTCTAAAGCACAGTGCTAATGCACGGTGTTGCACTTCAAGTGCTAGTGGCGTGGAGCTGAAATGTCATAGCCAGCTCATGATCCAGTGGTCTGCTGTTCTTTTGTCACAGTTCTGTATAATTCCTCTGTAAGTCAGAATCCCCTGCAATGAATGAAAAGATTTCAGGAACTTAAATGGGCCTTGGAACAAATCCCTGGAATATGACACCTGCTTTTCACCTTCAAATTAAAATTAAAAAAAAAAAAGAGAAAAGCAACCACACAGTTAAAAAATCTACTACAAAACAATTTTGTAAAGGCTTTCTTAGATTTGCCTTCATATTTGTACATATCTTCCAACATACCATTTAGATCTTGCAGAACATGTCTTTGTGAAGTGTTACCAGACTTTAATTTTCATTGGCTATTTCCATTTCTTTCCAATTCCAGACTCCTTTTGCATTTCAAGATCTGGTCTGTAGATGTAGTTCAGATCAGGACTGTGTGTTAAACCATTTTCATTACAACTTTTATCCTTCCTGTCCACCTCTTTTCTATTATGTACTGGGCAGAATTTTTCTAAGTAAAACCAGACATTTCAAGAGGGGAAATTATTACCTTCTGCAAAGGTGTGTTAGATTTTTTCTTGAATTGTGCTTTCTGTTTAAGAAGAATATACCAGGGGAATATGAAAAGGAAATAAAAGTGTGAATTGCACAAGCAAGGGCTGCATTCCGTGTGATAAAGATAGTAACAAGAAAGGGTCTGTTGGTTTATACTGTTTCCCATTCTTGATACAATCATTGTCTCAAGAACAGATTCATATTCTGCATCATTTTCTGTTACCTTTATAGTCTTTCTTACGAGAATGAGGAATGAAAATTTTAATGCCTCATATATTCTGTGAATTACTGTAGGCGAGTATGCTGTACTACTTTGATCTTTCCTATATTCCGTGGTTTGATTGGGTCGTGATGTGAATGGAAAGCAGCACAAAACAAATCACTTTCTGAGAGAACAATTGCAATGCGAATAGGTGCAGAAAGAAAAAGGTACCAGTTCAGCCCATTCCATTATGCAGTAGATTGGGTAGAAACAGAGTTCAAATATCTGCTTTTAGAGGTACTAAAGATTATCTCAATTTTTGGGTTAACCAACCTATCAATTCGTAGCAAAAATTTTGACTGGGTGTTCATAATCTGAATATAACTGTATAGTCTTAGATCCAGCATTGCTTTATCAAATTTCAGCAGTGGTATAGTACAGAAGTAATGGGGTGATGAAGAAAGGCGTAAAGGAAATTAAAAGATTAAAAAAAATAATAAAACAGTTGGAGAATTCTGCATCACGTGTGTAGTCATAACTGGAAAAAAACCAAGCAGGAGGAATGCAGGGGTAGAGACTGAGGCAAAGGCAAGTCTGGGTTGCCCCGGGGCAGAACTACCCCTATAGTCTTCCAGCTGCCTGTAGCACAGAGGGTTTTCCCACACTGGGTAGCGACACCGTCCCTGCCTGCCCCATGCCCTGTGCTCCTCGGCCGCCGGAGAACGGGAGTCAGAAATCACGAAGGCCGACAGCTTGTGCCTGTGATGGGTAACAGCATCTCCAGCAAACATCATGGGCACCCAAATTCTCCTTTCCTCTTTTCACTGAACCCTTTCTCCAGTCAGTCCTGGTTTCTATACAAGTGGTATGTGGTTTAGTTCTAAGCAAATGTGCCAGGGTACACTATATTTGGGAAACTATATGGACAGTTTTTAACACTGGGGAAGATCTACCATGAAAAAGACTATTTCAGGTTTGCTTGGAGCAATGAACAAAATGGAAGAGGCAGAAAAAGATAAAAAATTATGAACAGCTTGCTGCTACTAGCCATACCCATGATTAGAGCCAGCCATTTTTTTAATAGGGCAGAAATATAGAGTGCATTGTATTAAAGATATGAAGCAAGCTTTTCCCTGGGTCTGAAACCAACGGACGGTTATGCCAGGTTTTTAGCTGTGGCACTTACAACATTTGTACATCCATCCTCTGCCACATCCCTGTGCTGATATTCCATATCTCTGTGTACTCATTTCCCTGTTCAGTGGGATTTGCATAAGTACATTTTAAAGACAAAAATTTTGCATCTATAATATCTAAACCTATGATATACAAAAGCCAGAGTTCTGAAAAGATTTTATAGAGTCCTTTAAATGTTCATTTTACTACTTTTAGATTTTAATATATAACAACAGACCGAAACTGTGACATAATTCAGAATACAACTCTGATAGACTTGATATACAATTGTTTTACATGGTTATCTTGTAAGTATTCTCACAAACTGTGTTTGTTAATCTGTGTGAGAATAGTACAATAAAATCTGTCTCTCCATGAGCAAAGACAAAGCTACCACACCTCCTGTTGAAACCACAGTGTCATATTTGACTCCTCTCCTCTCTTTTCACACATGCACATCTACTTTAATAGTAAAGAGAATGAGTGCCATATCAGACACAAAAGAGATTTTTTCTTCAGGATGCTGAATGCATATAACAAATACTAGTGGTTCTCTAATTCCAGACTGAAAAGCAAATGTCTGTATTAAAGTGATGGATTGCAGACAGCATAATATGCTAAAACAAAGCCATGGTTGTTTGTATAACGTTTCTAATACCTTTACTTTCTTTATCATGACTGTTGCTAAAATCTTTGAATACTGGAAGCTTCTCCATTCTGACTTGCCTATGATATAGTCTGCTGTATTTCAGGCTTTATAACCACCTGTGTATATTACTAGACACGCAGAAAAATCTTTTCTTAGCTACTCTTGACTCAGGCATCACAGCCAAGCAGTGCACTACATCACATACCCACATTGTGTCCAGGTCATTATGTCCAAATAACACAAGCAGGGGCTTTTACTCTAGATGGGCTGCTTCCATGCTGAATCTGGTCTCTGCAACAGCTCTTTCAATACAAATCAAATGAAATCTGCCTGGCATTGTGTTATCTACATACCTTGAAATGTCCACATTTCTTCCAGTTTCCTTTCAAAGATTCCTCACTTGTTCCTTCATCCACCTTTGACTTTTTGCTTTCTCATGTCTTATTCTGCAGTCTGTTTCCTAATTACCATTAAAGTAGCCTTTTCAATATGTGTTTGCAAAAACCTACAGAAATATATCTGAAAAAAGATAAACTTGGCAAACCTTTGGCTAAAAAGTTTTTGACAGGATTAAAAATAGACACATTTTCGCTTCTTCATTTTGTTATGGCTGTATGAGCCCAGAGAAATTTTGGCTTTTTGTTTCACTTTTCCCATCTTGTTTCAGTGTTTCCATTTCAATTTCTGACTTCAGTGTTTTATTCAGGGTCTTTTTTTTCTTCTTTTTGTTTCATTCCAGCATTGTACCTTTAGTTTCCAATTTTATTTTGACTTAGTGATGGGATATTTCCACTACTCTTTCATGCTGGCCTATTTTTATTTACTTCTTATTCAGGTGAGTATGCATCATTTAAAATTGCTTCAGTGTAGCCACCTGAAGTCACACTTGAAGTCTGTCCTCATGAGGAAGAGCTTATAATTTGTTTGTTTGAAGACGTGCCTGGCTGCAGCCCGGAATCAGAGCAAAGAGCGTGTTTGGTGAAAGCAATATAGGAAGTGAAAGCACTTAGAGAGATCGGCTATGCCGAGAGGTATTATTTTTCTATTACCCCCACTGTGGTACTGGACTGATATTTTGTACTATTTGCAAGACAGAAATTATGCATTTCATTCACTTGCCCACTCCAAAACTTGCCCTTTTGCTTCTGCACTGGAAAAGGCACAGTAAAGCAGCAGTATCCCCCAAAGGCATTTTTTTATCCTGATGCCAATTCCGGCAGCAATGTCAATACCTTGCTTTTCCAGCCACAGCCTGGGCTGCAACAGTGATCCTGAGAACTGGCAGCATGAGGCTGGGCAGCAGCACCCTTGTTTTGTGGATTGGCCCACAGGTTAGCTCTTGTGGAAACTGGCTAGGTAGAAATACTCTGGTAGGAAGTCTTCAGGGCAAAATCTGGGGGATGAAGGTATGGTAGATCCAGCAAATTAAGAGGAAAGGTATGTGTGGTACAGCTGGCTGGGTGCAGCAGATCATTTTGAAGAGGGAGAAAAGAAATAAAAAAGAGTTGAGTGATCCTCAGACAACAGAAATTTGCCTCTTTAAACCGTCACAGCTGCAAGCTATGGTCTAGGCTATCCAACCATTGAACTATACTTCGGTATGCTTATTTTTGGAAATGACACTTCTGTTAGTCTGAGAGCTCATACTGGAAAAAATGTCATGATCTTTATCTCCAAGAAACAGGTTTTTTAACAGGAAGCCTACTGAGGAACCAGGTAGTGCTCCCAGGGTGTATTTAACTTTGCCACCATCGCTGCAGTTTTTCATTGCTGGGGATGCTGGGGGCAAAAGTGTATCATACATGAGTTCTATAGATGAAGTTAGTGAAGGTTTGTGATCTGTTGTCTGGGGATAACAGATATGCTAAAACACATGAAAGGCAATTCCAGAGCAAGCACTGTAAAAATTTAGCTCAGGAGAAAAACCAAAGACACACCAAGTTTGTTCAAGGGCCAAAAGGGATGGCACCAATTCTCTCCAGGATTCAGGCTAAGTCAAAATAAGTTAGTGGAACCTTTTCAGAAAAAGCAAAAATATTGTTGCAAACATCCTACAGACAGCTGGGAGCAAAGGCCACTGAAGCCAAAGTGATTCTGGCTCCAAGCCTCCTTTCCATGTGATTCTCCTTCTTCAGATGCTCTGTCACTGTCGTCCGAGGCGGTGAAGCCTGGACTCCCCCATTTTTGCTAGAAAGAAGGATCAGATCTCTGTGATACCAAGGGAAGCACAATATAACATGTCCTGAATAGCTGGGGAAGTAAAAGGGTACTGCTGAACCACAGTATGCATGTAAGGTACTACTTAGTCCCTCCTATTAATAATGCCATTTAGCCTAACCTTCCTGACGTAGTGCTGCTGCTACACCATTTCCAGTACTGGAGATAGCTCATTCAGTACTAGATTTTGGATGCCGGCACTGTGCTGCGTTGCAGTGTAAGTATGATCTCAATGTACTAGAAAGAACATTAGATGATGGAAAACTAATGAGAGGTGGAGTAGGAAGCAGTGGCAGCTCAAAAACATTAGCAGCTCTCTCCAAAAGAAGTTGTGCTTTGTTACACAAGATCAAGAGCCACTAGTCCTATTCGCCTTTCCCCTTAGAAACACAGCACAATCTGAAACAACAGGATGTTGCTGCGGTGTCTGGGTGCCCTGTGAACCACTGCAAAAGGCTTGTGCATAGCAGAATGCTGCCTGATGGGCAAGAGGGGGGGGTCCTTCTCTCTACACATTCAACCACCTCCTTCCCTACTATTCTGTGCCTCTTCACCTCATCTCTGAGGGATATTACTCTATATTGTAGTGTGAAAGAGACAAACTCCTGCACCCTTCTCACTCTCACCCCTGTACTTCAATGAAATTGTAAGACAAAATGGCTACTGTCATCTTCCGACTTCTGAACTCAAAATAAACCTGAAGAAATTTAATTCTTAATTTTCATAGAATCATAGAATAGTTTGGGTTGGAAGAGACCTTTAAAGGTCTTCTAGTCCAACCTCCCTGCCATGGGCAGGATCCACCTGAGAGTACTGAGGGAGCTGACAGAGGAGCTTGCCAAGCCACTCTCCATCATTTATCAGCGATCTTGGTTAACAGGGCAGATCCTGGACGACTGGAGGCTTGCCAATGTGACGCCCATCTGCAAGAAGGGCCAGAAGGAGGATCCGGGGAACTACAGGCCTGTCAGCCTGACCTCAATACCAGGGAAGATTATGGAGCGGTTCATCTTAAGGGTGCTCACAAGGCAGGTGCAGGACAACAAGGGGATCGGGCCCATCCAGCACGGGTTCATGATGGCCAGGTCCTGCTTGACCAACCTGATCTCCTTCTATGACCAGGTGACCCGCCTAGTGGGTGAGGGGAAGGCTGTGGATGTGGTCTATCTGGACTTTAGTAAGGCCTTTGACACTGTCTCCCACAGCATCCTCCCAGAGAAGCTGGCGGCTCATGGCTTAGACGGGTGTACTCTTTGCTGGGTAAAAAACTGGCTGGACAGCCGAGCCCAGAGAGTTGTGGTGAACAGAATTAAATCCAGTTGGTGGCCAGTCACACGCAGTGTTCCCCAGGGCTCAGTTTTGGGGCCAGTCTTGTTTAATATCTTTATCAATGATCTGGACGAGGGGGTTGAGTGCTCCCTCAGTAAGTTTGCAGATGACACCAAGTTGGGCGGGAGTGTTGATCTGCCTGAGGGTAGGAAGGCTCTGCAGAGGGATCTGGACAGGCTGGATCGACGGGCCGAGGCCAGCTGTATGAGGTTCAACAAGGCCAATTGCCAGGTCCTGCACTTGGGTCATAACCACCCCATGCAACACTACAGGCTTGGGGAAGAGTGGCTGGAAAGCTGCCCGGCGGAAAAGGACCTGGGGGTGCTGGTTGACAGCCGGCTGAACATGAGCCGGCAGTGTGCCCAGGTGGCCAAGAAGGCCAACGGCATCCTGGCCTGTATCAAGAATAGTGTGGCCAGCAGGAGTAGGGAGGTGATCGTGCCCCTGTACTCAGCACTGGTGAGGCTGCACCTCGACTACTGTGTTTGGTTTTGGGCCCCTCACTACAAGAAGGACATTGAGGTGCTGGAGCRTGTCCAGAGAAGGGCAATGAAGCTGGTGAAGGGTCTGGAGCATGTGTCTTATGAGGAGCGGCTGTGGGAGTTGGGGTTGTTTAGCCTAGAGAAGAGGAGGCTGAGGGGAGACCTCATTGCTCTCTACAACTACCTGAAAGGAGGCTGTAGAGAGGCGGGTGCTGGTCTCTTCTCCCAAGTAACTAGCAACAGGACGAGAGGAAATGGCCTCAAGTTGCACCAGGGGAGGTTTAGATTGGATATTAGGAAAAATTTCTTTACTGAAAGAGTGGTCAAGCATTGGAACAAGCTGCCTAGGGAAGTGGTGGAGTCACCATCCCTGGAGGCGTTCAAAAAACGTGTAGATGTGGCACTTGGGGACATGGTTTAGTGGGCATGGTGGTGTTGGGTTGATGGTTGGACTTGATGATCTTAAGAGGTCTTTTCCAACCTTAATGATTCTATAATTCTATGATTCTATTCTATGATCTTCAACTATATCAGGTTGCTCAGAGACCCATCCAGCCTGACCTTGAATGTTTCCAGGGATGAGGCATCTACAACCTCTCTGGGCAACCTGTGTTTCACCACCCTCATTGTAAAAAATTTATTCCTTATACTTAGTCTAGATCTACCCTCTTTTAGTTTAAAACCATTCCCCCTTGTACAGGCCCCACTAAAAAGTCTGTCCCCATCTTTCTTATAAGCCCCCTTTATGTATTGAAAGGCTGTAATAAGGTCTCCCTGAAGCCGCCTTTTCTCCAGGCTGAACAACCTCAGCTCTCTCAGCCTTTCTTCATAGGAGAGGTGATCCATTGCCCTGATCATTTTTGTGGTCCTCCTCTGGACCCGCTCCAACAGGTCCATGTCTTTCTTGTGCTGAGGGTTCCACTAGAAGTGTCTTAGCTACATTTTAATGCTGATAATTCAAGATGTTTGAATTAATCAATAATTTCAATATATGAAAAGCATTTAGGAGGGAGACATTTTGGTTTTCAAAAAATCCAAAATTCTGATTTTTCACCTTTTTCATATTATAGCAAGGTCACCTTTGTGAGATGAATATTTCATTTTCATTCTTCGTAGCATATTTTTTCCAATCATTCTGGAATCATTCATTTATCAAATGTAATACAGTTACTGCATGTCACATTTTAAAATCATCACTTTAAGAACTTAATTTGCAAGCACTTTTGCACTTTACAATTTAGTCATATAAGTAGTATACTTGAAATCAACAATACTATCCTTGTAAGTGTTAGTTGAGATGAATCACAGTATCAGGCCTGACGATTTTATTTTAAACATATATATCGTTCATGTTGGAGCTGTATAAGACTGTTTGAATTAGCCTACAAACTCCTCAGGGCAAGACACATGTCTTTGTCTACATTTGCAGAGTGTGAACAGACAGTTGGCTCCTAATAAATAATACAATACAATTACCTAACTATAGGATGCAGAAATTTGCAAGAAAATGAAATTTCATGTTGCCTGTAGAGAAATGCTCAGAAAACACATTTCAAGAAATGAAAGGTGGAGGACAAGAGAAACAATTGTTTTACTTTACAAAATCCTGGGGTTGGAGGTTCAAGGAAGGGCATTGTCAAATTCATTCCATTTAGTTAGCATGGCATTAAAATAATCTATGAAGATTTCTAGGGATTAATAGTAAAGAAATGGAAACTTTTCTCTTTTTTTAATAAAAAGAGATAAAAACTTTTCAGTTTGTACCATTCCCTTTTGCTAGAGATAAGAATCCTGCTTTACTGGATGTCTGTAATCAAGATGATGTGACTTCTACTAGGTTAATATCTCCCTCTTTTCCTAACTAATCTTCTCTAATAGCAAAGGAAGATATTTTGAGATATAAAAAAACACTCTGGGGGATTGGAACTGGTCATAAGAAAAAGTAAAATCATTATGGCAGGATATATAGAAGTGTTAAAATCTTACACAGAAATTCCTAGTCATGGCATACGAAAGGCTTTTTTTCCAGTGATATGGTTTTCACTTTATTATTTCTTTGCTAAGCAAACTGCAATATGCTGTTGTAAAATTTACACAGAAACATTCAAAAAAAACCCCTACACCAAAGCCAACTCGTAGATATATAAACAATAACTCTCCAAATCAGCTGCCTGCCCCTCATGTCCCAGGAAATGGTTCATCCTGAGAGAAAATAGAAGATTTTAGGTGCTACTGTCTTTCAGCATTTCCACTGAGGACAACCACCAAATTCCTGTTGGAAATGAAAAGATGGCATCCTAGTAAAAGTACAGAGCAGTCTATTTATCCAAGTAGTGCTGCTTTCTCACCCAGCTTCACTCACTTTTTGGCTTTATAGAGCTCTCTGTTTTAAACTTGTCACTATTTTTATCTTTGTAACCATATTCCCTAGAAATCTTCTGCTCAGGAAGTTCTACTTTTCTGGTATAAACACCTATGTAGGAAGCCATTGGTCTGGAATTAAGTTAGATTTCTGTTTTATTTTATCTTGACCATTTTTCTACTTACAAAAGGTTGCTTTTTTTTCTATCTCAGAATCCTCGGATATATTAAGGGTTTGGTTTGGATGAGTTTAATCCATCCGACTATCTTCTGTGTTACTCTTCAGACATTAAAATCAACACAGTTTCTTTCGATAAGGTCAGAATTAGACAGCTTCTACACATCTGCTATGCTACCAACTTTCAAAGAGTAACAGAGACCGAAAAGAGGCCTACAGAACTGGGGCAAAGGGAAGATATGCAAGCCCAATCATCATGTAAGAAGGGGAAATGGCTATTGTAATTAATGCTGTAACCAAAATTTGCTAAAACCATTCCAACTATAAGCATAGATATTCGACACAACTAGCCAGTGTGAAGTCAATGCAAGATGACAGGCTAACTCATACTAAGCATTACCACATCCATGACTTCCCTCTCAGCTTTGACCAGTGCAGAAATTTACCCTCAAAACACCGGAGAACCTGTCTTTTCTTAGAGACAAAGAGAAAATGGATTTCTGCAAGGAAATGGGTGAGTCAGCTCAGCATTTCCTTAGATTTATTCATAGATTCATAACGTGTGAGGCCAGAAGGGACTATTAGATCATCTAGTTTGACCTCTTGTAAATCATAGGTCATTAAGTTTCATTCAGTTTCCCCCGTATCAAGCCCAACAGTTTTGTGTTTTGCTAAAATACCTATTTTGCTCAAATATGAGGTATTTATTTGAAGACATGCAGAGACAGAAAAGCCACCATTCCACTTAAGGTCTGGTTCTAATGATTTATGACATTCTTTAAGAAGCATTTGTGCTTTATTTTTAATTGGAATTTTGCTTGCCTTATGCTTTGAGCCATTTTGTTCCAGTTATGCCTTTCTCTGTTAGATTAAATTACCTATTAGTATCTACTATTTTCTGCCCAGTGCTTAGGGTCTATGATCAAGATCTCTGAGCTCTCTCTTTATTAAAGTGAATAAATCAGACTGTTTAAATGTCTCACTGTGAGGTATCTTCTCAGGACCTATAATATTTTTGTATTCCAATTTTCCCTCTCCAATTTCTGTAATTTTCTGAAGTGTGGAGTTAAGGATTAGTTTCCTATTAGCCTCACCAGGACTGTACACCAGGCTCTCACCTGATTACTTTTAATTACTTTTCCCATCATTTATCCCCAAATCATAATCAGCCCTTTCTTCCATCATACCATCTACAAACTCATATGCAACCACATATCCATTATATTTTCATAGCTTTACAATATATATATCTGTCCTCTGGTTCTCCCTCTAACCTTCGTATAAATATACCATACTTCCTTGTCTCTGAATGTATAACTTTGCACTTAGCTGTATTAAAACCACAATTTTTTGGAAAAGATCTCCCTCTTCAAGTGTGTCTGTAAGCCCAAGCTCCACCTACACAACAAGTTCTAAGAGCAAAAGCAAAACGATGGTGGTTATAAATAAAGGTACAGAAGATCACATGTCAACTCCTGCCTGTAATAAACATTATCAGTAGAGTGACAAAACAAAACATATTAAAGAATTCATAAATTATATTCTTACAGAAACACAGACAGCCTCATACCAGAACAAATAGAAAAGCAGCATCTGAATGGACCTGCAAATACATGCAGGTTACTGGCGGCTTGGTTGAATTTCATCCAGTCCATACAATGTTGGCTTCCTCTTTGTGAAAGTTCAAGCGTCAAAAGAAGGCAGCTGTATGTCATACCATGGTACGCAGCTGGGATGTGCCCAGGAGCTTGAAAACACGGTCAGATCCTCAATTTTGGACATTTATAATGCTGTCCAAAGTCCCAGAATTGGTATGCGAGCTGTGCATGCCTTTCTATGTCTGTGATTGCTCCTTCCATAAGTACTCTTCAAATTAGCATTTCACAGATATTCACCAAAGTTAAATCCATATGATACGGATAGACTGATCTCTTGGCCAACTTTATTTCTAGCTCTGCTCATTGGTTTGAGAAATATCCAGCTGAGATAATATTTATATCATCTTTGAATCAACATTCTCTCTGGTACGTACAAGGCAGCTAATTTTACATACTGAGTCATTTCGGGATTATTGTCCTGCACTTAGATAGTGCTAAGAACTGATAGAAGTGATAGAAAAAAAAGTCAGTCCTGAGACACCTAGACAGTCAGCTTGAAAAAAAGAGAGACTTTCAGGAACACAATGAATAGCTCTTCAATTTAGTTAAATTTTAGATGCAGTATTTTAAACATCTTATTCAACTGTCCTACATGAGAGACAGCATTCTCCACCTTCCACTTGACTCATCACTAAGGTGTCACTTTCTGGATTTTCTTATTCTTTTATTCATCTCTTGGCAATATGATTTATTTCATGCTTTTTTCCTCATGAGAGTCTCTGTTGTCATTTGCTCTGTCTTTTCCTCTAAAGACTTCTTCATTCAGTTTCTCCTATTTTCCTCTTGCAATTAACCACCTTACCCTCCTACTTCTGAAATACTGCACTTGTTTGTTTGTTTGTTTTTATGGTCATACTTAGAAATGCCTGAGGATAAAGAATGATAACCTATCTCCATTGGAGGGAAATGATAATTCTTGCAAGACTGTAAGCAGATTCTACAACATATCTGATTTTCACCATCTTTTTACTTTTAAAAATTCTTATTTTTAGTATTACATTTTTTAGCTTTACATTTTCAGCATTCTTTCATTCCCTTTTTATGTCAGTTCAGAAATCGAGAAAGTTAAGTGGTTTATAGACATGAGAAGCTTTTAAAATCTCCATTGAACTTTCTCTTGAGTGAAATTACCCAATGTTTCTTTGTGTCCTGAGCAGTCAAAATAAATCATCTGGCTGCACTCTCAAAATCTGAAACAAAAGAAGATATGAACATTGCCTTATAAGTGTGCCTTGAAGCCTGGGACCTCAGCTGTATCCGAGGTGCTAAAACAAAGAATTATGTTCCAAAGACAGTGATGATTTAGGAAAGCAGCATGTCTGTAAAACTAATGTCAACCAGTGGGCTTGTCAAAAGATAACTGAGCCAAAGAACAAGAGTGGCCACAGCTACCTCACCTTTCACTGTGTGAGGTTTCCTCTGGTCTGGATCATCTTCCCTTCCAGCTGCTTGATAGCATGGCCATTGGAGTCAGCACCAATTTTGACATTGACCTCAGCTGGAATGACTGCGGAGCAGACACCACCTCTGCTTACCATGGCATTCGTGCTCTTGCTCTCACTTCACACGAGCTTCTGAAAAGTGCAGTGGTTGTGCTGTGCCCTCCTCAGCGGTGGGCTTTACTAAGAGCTCAGCCACTGGGGGTCATGACAGCCACTGCCTTGGAGATTAGCCGGATAGTTTGTTGGGTACGGCAGGATGTTAGTTGTTTGTGCGGATTTTCAGATGTATTGATGTCATAGTAATGACATTGGTCTAAATGAGTTTAGAGCTCAGGATAAAGCCTTGAAATGGGACTGAAATCAACTGTCTCATACATACATCGGGGGGGACCTAAACATTAAACAAGATAAAGGCACAAAGTGATCATTAAATAATGCAAAACCACATGAATTCAGTGTTGTGTTGAGTGAAATGGAAGAAAAGGTGTTAAAACATGTCTTGGTACCTTTATTCCCAGCTCATCTACTGCTAAAGTTTACCCAGTGAGATGACTTTCTTAGAGCCTTTTGTATATTGTAATAAACTGTTTCTGCCTTTATCTGAGCTAGAGCTCAGATAGGAATGAGACTGCCCAATAAATGCATTAGACTTTGAATGTGCTGTCAACCTTCACTCCATTCTGCAGAGAAATTTCATCTTTTTTTTTTTTTTGTTTCATTATAGCTATTGCATGTGGGATCAACCAGGTTTTATATTTTCCCCAGCAATCACTGTAGGACTATTGGATTGTTTTGCTTTCCTGTTGTTAGAAACAGCAGCCATGATACCTGTCTTTGTGTTACTATTTTGGTATATTAATTTTTTCTATTTTTTTAAATGTACCACCCACCTAACCCAATTACCTTTTAATTCAGGAAATTCTACTGCAGCTCAAAGAAGAGAAAAATTATCATCACACAGCCAGAAGAGCGTGCCTTTTTATTAAAAGAAAACAAACAACAACTGGCCTATATCAAATGTAATCAACCATACTACTAAAAATCAAAATAACTACTTTGGAATTTTAAAGGAGCTTATAATTCTGCATAAAAATGATTTAAAGTAATTTTAATAAATATTTTGCCAGTGTGGGTAGGTATAACTCTGCTTGTCAGCACATCTGTATTTTTCTCTCATCTAATAAACTAGCTAGGACAGTGCAGCAAAGGAACATTATAATATTAACAATGTTGCTGGAAAGCTCTGTGCTTTAGAATGAATTAACTTTCACTGCACTGCAGAACATACAAAGTGAAATTGGCTCAGCCCAGAATAGCAAGTTTAACCCCTTAGGAGCTGCTAAGCTCTACGGTTTTTGAGCAGCCCTGGCATGGGAATCATGGAGGTAGCTGATATAATTGGCAAATCTGGAAAAGCAACTGCCTAGGAAAAATCTGAGAAAACATTTTTATTTTATGCAAAAAAAAAAAGTTGAACTTTGTATGCCAGGGAATGTGCCAAAAGACAGCAGTCAGGTTCCAGAAATACCAGGGGGTTAATGTCCTGGGAGTAGAACTGAAACGTGTATCTTGTTATCCTAATATTCATTCACAATGCCAGAAAGAACAATCCTCTTCTGTGGTTGCACCCAGGTTTTGATTTTCCTTCTCTTAAAAATTTATCAGCTAAATGACTGAAGAATGATTCAGTGAAAATCTGAGAGCTGCTCAGGACTTGTCCCCTTCTGCATTGGTCTATGTAGAAAGGTTTGTTGGAGAGGCTTTCATCATCCCACTGACTTCCACGGGATGTCCTTAGACACTTTTTCTCTGAGGGGTGAAAATATTGTGTGCAGCAGCAGCTGCTTTTGTGATATGACCAGGAAAGCATGAATTGGGACCACCTAGTGCCTTTTGCACAGGTAATAAACCAGATGATAATCTTTTATTACTACCATACCGGACTACAGTCAGTCTGGAGATCTAAAAGAGAAACATTCTGGATACCAGATTTAAAAAATAAAATAAATAAATAAATAAACAAATACATAAATATATAAAAATAAATAATCATGACTATCTTTTCACTGAAACAAAATAAAATGTATTGAAAGTACTATTTTTCTGTTTGTATCATGGAAGGAATTTCCTGGGAGTTTGAGGGTTTGGAAAGGCTGAGGGGTTATTATTTTACATGATATGTGTTTTATTCATTTCCCGGTCAAAAACTGCCAGATCCCCAGATTTGCCTCACACGGGTTAATTTTTTTCTTTATACTTTGCACTAGTAATTTTTTCCACTTTTAAACAATCCCTATTCATTTCAAATTCCATGGGAATCTGGAGAGGGTGATATGTCTAATACTGCTGCGTTGCTGCTTATCCTTAAGGTTTGCTATACTGTGTTTTTGTGGTTTTCTGATCCGTGGCTTTTGTATTTTCAAATACTCATAGCAGAGTAAATATATTCTAATGTGATGCTTTTTACTTGGTCTATTCACTCAAGAAAATTAAAGCAGCCAAATGTATATATGAGAAGGAAAAACAGAAACTCACTTGGTAAAGTCAGTTGCAAAGAAACTCTAGTGCAGTAAGTACTGAAGAGTGAAAAAAGGCAAGTGAAGTCCAACCCTAATCCATTCTTGCTAAAACCTCCAGTTGGACAATTTTCTACTGTTTTTTTCCTTAACCAGCTCACAGCCTTACTACACTTACCAAAATTCAAAACTTTTAATGCTCCTTTGGTTTTACATCTCCAGAATTTCTCACACATCCAAACAAAACAAACTCTCTGCTCTGATTTCCTACCATGGGCCCAATTAAAGGACTACTAATCCTGCTATGCCTTTCAATAAAGCTCTTGATTCCCTCGTTGCTGACTATTTCTATCTCATCTTTTCATGTTAAACACATACTTTGCTGAAATGATTCTTTGGAGAACTTATCTGATTAATTTGATTACTAGTTTTGAGATCTGTTCTCCATTACTTACACAGATCCACTTGCGACTCTACTTTATTCCTTGTCATACAGAAATGTCCCACTCCGAAGCTAGTAAAGCTGTTTGCTGGATCAGCTCCCCTTATGGGTAGATATGTTCTGCTTTTAACAGCTTGTGAGAGGTGTCCATCATATACATGTACAAGTATATGTGCATGTACATGTAAATACACATACAAGCAGCAGAATGTGCAAGAGAGCCTAATATATAAAAATATACATATATAAGAATTATTTAAAATGACTAGATTCCATATGTCACCCCAAAATCTCATTGGGTCCATAAAAGTCTATTCTACTCAGTTTTAATTGGAAAATAGAAATCATTGTTCCCTTCCTCATACTCTTTATTCTCTTCTCTACTCACTTCATTTGCTTTTCCTTTCTTTCTTTATATCAAGTGAAAAAAAGTGGTTTTTCTCTGAAAGTAGTACAATTTCTCCTTTATGCCTATACCAATGTGCCCTCAAGAAAAGTCCCTTACTTATTTCAGTCATGTATAACAAAATATTGGTAATTTATACTACACTCAGAGTGTGTTAGGTGCTGTAGATTTCTTCCCGGAAGAGCTTAAACACAAGTGAAGTTCTGAAGAAAATACCGAGAAGCTTTATTTTCTCAGGGAAATGCTGAGATGGAAGAATGACCTATCTTCATATCTTCTGGAATAGTCTTAAACAGAACAGTTGCTAATGTCATAACTGAAAACTGATGCATGAATTATTTCAACACTATATCTTCTCTTTATTGTAACATTACCACAGAAAGATCCTAATATAGTCAAATTTTAAAAAGGGCGGTTGAAAATACTTATGAGTGTGTCCAGTAACTATCTGTTATCACTATGGTTGCAACAACAAATATTCACTATTGGAATGAAGTTCATCAGAATAAAAGAATTAAGAGGAATGGAAAAGTTTACTGCTTGCATTAGGATGGGAGCTGAACAATTTAAGGAATGATGAAACCGACGGGCTCAGCTCTGATGTTCCTGAGGGATGGCTGTGTGATCCGGGTCCTGATTCTGTGAGGGCATGTAAATAGACTTCAATGTACCTTCTTATGATGCAGCAATACATTTTACAAGATTAAGTTTGATTTTGAGGCATAGTCTCTGTAACTCAGGAGCTACAGATGATTTATGTAAGTGTATGTGCAATTGGAACTCAGCTCATTACTACATTTTTGCTAATGACCCTGGAGACCATGTTGTCCTCTAGTCATGTGCAAATAACATGATTATACACAATGATAGAATGGTTAATAATAATTGATCTAATCTTTTTTATTTCGTCACCTCAGTAGCCTCAGCTTCATAGTATTTGCTTATCTGTTTTTTTTCCTGAAACCCTCTTGTTACTTTATAATGCAGAATTGTGACATAAGAGAAGAAAGCCTGCTTTATTTTGTAAGCAAATTCTTGCTTTGAATAATGAATTAATTACTAAAGTAATTGTAGATTTTCACCTGTCTCTGGTGTTTTCATCTTTTTTCCCATCTCCTTTTCATATCCCATTCTCTGCTTCTCAGCTTAACCCTTTTTATTTTCAACCCTAGGAAATTCAAAGGTGCCAGTGAACAGTAGATTTGAATCAGTCATAGGGTCAGTATTACATTTGCCAAAAATTGCAACAGCTGCTCTAAACACATAGTGCCCTCAAAAACTAACCCTCATCAATGAAGACTTAATTAATACCCCAGAATGTAGTCAATTAGGTGACGGACGAGAGGATTATCTTAGGTTTTATCAGATACCTGTCAGTAACTGCTATCTCTGATCCTCAGTGACTTTCTGATTTATATGTTCCATCTCAGAAATATTTCTTATGCTGATGTTCCAATGAATCTTCTTATGCTTTTGCTGTTTACACATTGTTGGTGATTGACTGCGCACACAATTATCAGTCACTACCATTTATGTGTCTCCAAGACAAAAAATCAAATGTCGTTCCTTTTTTAAGACTGACTTTTCAGGGGAGTAGAAGGTATTTCCCTTGTGGAAGTAGAAAAATACTAATAGAAGTGAATCTTTATTCCAGCTGATCTATTTCAGCCTTAGACAAAGAGCTATTGGGAAATCCATGTGGGCTGAGATGGACTTTTATACTGTAGTTCCTGTATACATCACAGGTTTCATATTATTATCTTCTTTGGCATCATTCATGTCTGGTCAGGGTAGACCTTGTCAGACAATTATTTTTCTTAGTGTTCAGATGGTCTCTGTGGATCATGCTGTTCTCTAACAATGCCTAACAATTGTATAACATACACAGATGATTCTTATAAGCTATAATATTTACATTTAAATATTCCTTTTTTTTAACTCTTGAAGCGGACCACTTTTGCTTTGCTTTATTTGTGGTTTTTTTAAAGATCTAGCTAAAAGCATTTTTCATTTCATCTTATTTAATATTTGGTCATTTTCAATTCCTCAAAAAAATAACAGTCAGGATATGAAAACAAATACAGACAAAATTCCAACCTCAAGAAAATATGTTATTTAAGAGGAAAGGTACGGAAGTTGCTAGTTTAATTGGTCATCTACCTAAATCTAAACCCAGAATCAAGGCTTCTAAAAAAAATCTGCATATTAATGTTAATTTTGCTGTATGTCAACTTTCTTTCTTGAATGTGTACAAAAGTTCAGGGAGGAGAAAGACTGGGAAAAATGTCAAAGAGATATGACCACTTGAAGAACAAGAAACTTTTTAGTTTGACTTTTTGCCCTAAGGATGCACTGGCATCCGAGAACTCCTTCGTTGTAGGTTTGATGGCAATCTGCATTTTCATGAACTGTGAGACATGGTTGCCAAAGGTGATGATATTATGGCAATGAGATTATGACAAAAAGATGACAAAAAGATTTGATTCTGTGTTAGAAACCTTCATACGTATTGTCAGAAAATGTGAAGAATTTGAAACTATAGGCAATAAAAACAGAAACAAAATTTCTAACCTAAAAATTGCAACTGTGTGACATTACCTATTTATTTTGCATGACCATATAAAGTTTCAGGAAAATAAACTGGAATGAGTGGACAGGATGTTATCAGACAGGAGTTTTGAATTGTAAGTCTTTTCTCTAGCTCAGAGAGCCACTCTGTAAATATTGCCTTTTAAAATGGCTACCCGAGATACTTGGAGCTTAGAACATCTCCTCCCAGTTATGTCTATCAAAGCAAATAATAAGCAGAGCTCTTGCTGTGCCACTTTTTCCATTACGCTTGTCAATGAAGAAGCAGAATAAAATTCTCAAGATGTGAGAAAAATGGAACATATTTAGTTAGAGGGATCTTGGATTCACTTATAAAGTATATATTTTCTTTGAAAATGTTAAATTGTTTGAGAGACAGGAGCTGAGAATAACAGCTTTTATTTTCTAAACACAAATTACATATGAGTGAAAAATATGTATCTGTGTAACTCAAAGAATAGGCTTAATTTTTTAAAAGATCACACAGATAAGCACTTCAAGGAAAGGTACAGACGGTTGCATGTACATCCTGCAAACTCATGGGTGTTATAACAAAGGCCAAATCCTTTGACAGAAGTATCTGCTTGTTCCTGTACATATACATCTATCTTTATGCTGGTTTAGAATTCTGCAGGCGTAAAGAACTCAGTTGCACATAAGGGCAGAAATAGGGGCATCCATTAAAAGGCATTTAAGCATTTGTATAGCAAAATACAAACTGTGTTCTCTTAAATTGAATAAAAACTTTGAAAACACTTATAAATATTCCTGTTATATTTTGAGAAAATATTTTTAATATGGGTCTGATCTTCAGCAACATATACTGGCTGGTGTGGCTGTATTTTGTCATGGTTTCTTGGTTCCCAATTCTTCTGGCAGAAAACCTGTGCCTGATTTCTGAACTTAGATACGCTGGCAGATATTCCTGCCTAGCTTGTTAAATCAGATTCTGAATAACAGCTGATTTCACATTTTAGGCATCAATATGTAACCACGTAGCTGAAATCAGAATCAAGTGTCTTCAATCAAAAATGTGAAAAATAAGAAAAAGCAGTCGTTCCCCCACCCTCCAGCTTTCTGGCTGCCTGCCATTTTGTAAAGATATTTCAGTCTCTGCAGCTCAGGCCCTTTTTTATTCTAATGCCTCCTTGTGCAAATGCTTCTTCTCATGTGTCTTTCTCTTTGCTGCGGGCATAGTGCACCTGTTTGAAAGGAGCATATTACTTTTTTCTTTTTTTTTCCTTTCGATTTCCCAACTGCTAGCCCTTTTGGCAGGAATCTGTCTCCAACAGCTGAGAAAGCAGAAAAGCTAAAGCCCTTTTGCTACTTAGAGAGCTACCTTCAACTTTGTGAAGAGCCATGTGATGCTACTGGAACTTGCTTCCCTTGGATTCTGGCTCTGAGGCTGAAATTTCCGCGGTAGGGGAGCTTCCCAATTGTGTAATGAGAGGGATCTGAGGGACACTCAGTCAAGGGCATGGGTTACCTTTTTCTGGCCTGCTGCTTAGCTCTTCAACTTTGTCAGCACTCCTTATAAAAATATGGATCTATTCCATACTGCAGAATTTGATATACCCATTTCTCTTTTACAGAGCTCAAACCCATACGGCATTTGCTTCCTGCTGATACCTCCACACCAGGAATCTCTTCAGCAAAGTAACCAAGACTCAAAGAGAAATACTGAACATGTTCTTTGCTCCTTGTGCTCACATACCTAAGCCCTGTTTTCTAAATCAGAGGCCCACAGAATCCTCTGGTGAAGATCAGGAAATCCTACCTCCAGTTCAATCTGGACGTTGAAGAATTTCCTAATTTGGTAGTCACAGGAATGAATCATTCCTCCATGCTAGATGCCTAATAGTGCTTCTGCTCCCTAAATTTATCCAGATTCCCTTGGAATACAAATGTCAAACCACAGTACTTCTGCCTTCTGTGCCACCAGCAATAAAGCTGGTGAAGTCAGGGTGTAGTTATCAATTTTGTAAATGATGCACAAGGCAGATCAAGGTCCTGCTCACTGTCCCACAGGTCTTCCGTCTCTGAAGGGCTGTCAGATGGAAAAAAGTAGTAAAAACTTATTCCAGTCAATAAAGAAGATGTGGTCCTGAACACACACAGGAAAAAGTCCTTTTGAGTAAGAAGGTACAGCTTCATCTGCTCACTCTTAACATACACTTGTACACTGAACAAAGACAAGCTAGATAACAATTATAATGTTCTGGCAATGACTTCATGAGCAAAAGGAAAACCAAAAAGTACACTCATGTTTTCACTGAAATGACATGACTTGCTTTCCCTTCTCTCCTGTTTCATGTCTGTCCTTTTGTTCTTGTCCCTGTCTATTCTTTATATTATGGTCCTACATTAGCCGTATGTTTTTCAGCACATCTTATTGTATTTTCGCCCAGGCAAAATGAATTTTAGGATGGTACCCCCAGAAAAGATTTATGAAGCTGCCTCTGTGAGAGATGGCTGCTTCCACATGTGAGTATAATGCTAGTGCAGCCACCTCTGTGTTTTAAATTTTTATAAACATGTGGTTTCCATTTCGGTAAATTCTGCATGTCAGTCAGTTCAAAAGACGTGATACATTTTTATTACTGTTCTTCAATAAAAGGCATAGTCCTGGCATATCTCCAGCCCAAAGGCAAGCGAGAGTGTTCTGACTATGTTGGGATTTGTTCAGCTCTTCTTCTTAAATCTACACCACACCAATGAACTATATACACATGGTAAAATCAAGTGGTAAAATCAAGGTTAGTCACAGCATCGTCTTTAGGTGGAG